>WBNO01023797.1:108951-190907 GCA_013400575.1 Peucedramus taeniatus
TCCGACACTTCCTTCCGACACTTCCTTCCGACACTTCCTTCCTCCCTCCCTCCCTCCCTCCCTCCTTCCACTTTTGGTTGATCATGGAAGAGCCCTGTATAACTAACAAAAGCACAGCACAGCTCTTCAAAACCTTTACATGTGCCTGTGTCAATTCGCAGTTGCCATTCTTTTCTGTGGACTCTTTTCCCAGTCTATACAAAACCCCAATTTCACATCCTATCATTTTCTTCTGAAAGAAGGGTCAATGTCAGCCTCTGCTGATACAGATTTTTCCACATAAACTGACCTTGTGCATCATTTCTAGTTAGTGAATTAAAATCAGTGGAGAGAGCCAGCCGTGCACGAGTCTCAGTGGCCTCGTTTTATTAAATGCACTTTAAGGATAGACTGTTAAGGAGGAACATTGCTTGGGTGATTCAAAGCAGAATGGAACTGCTGGGTAAGTATCCTGATCTGGATATTTCCATGGTTGAAAGTCCTGTGCTGTCCTCCCTCTTTGTACATCTGTACCCTCACATATTATACCTCATCTCCAGAGCTGCTGCCGTACTGCAGTCTTAACATCTAATATTTCTACCAATTTTTTTTTTTAATTTTTATTTTGCATTTGGACATTGTCTGAATTTCAGGCTTCTGGCAAGAGGCAATTATTCCCTTTTCCCAGTCCAGGAAATTGCCTTTCTTTACCATGTGTACCAGTGTTACAAATGATGACATCCTGCCACATTCTGGCAAAGTAGCTCACTTGAAACACGGATTTGGATTTCTATGTGTTTCTTTTTTTTTAATATATCCCAAGTTCTCCATAGTTTAAGGATGGGCTGAGAGGGAGGTAGATGGAGGTCAGGGGAAAAGAAGTTTGGAAGGAAAATGTGATGCAAGTCAACAAGCATCATAACCAGCAGCATGCCAGAGGTGCATTAGAAGGACTCGGCTGTAAGGAAGTTTGAGTCTGGCTGGTGATAGGGAAGAGAGAACGTCTGTTTTGGGGAGTGGTCAAACAGGGAAGGAAAAACAAAATCATCCATTCCTGGCTGCTCCTGTACTGTTTGAAAGCATGTTCATGCCTGTTCCCTTTGGTATATGTCCTTTGGGCACCTACCAAACTAGGAGTTCCTGGAAGCACAGCAGAATTTGTCAGGATATAAAAATGTTCCTGCAATTTTTTTTTTTTGCATTTGCAAAAGAAAACTGCCAGAACTCTGTAAATGCTGTCTTCCATACCCCTGTGCACAGAGCTTTGGTGGCACATACTGCACCACACTGCTTGCTGACCAGACCTCCAGAAGGTCTTGAACCAGAGATGAGACATTAAAAACAGATTTTCTTCTCCAAGGAGAAGTGAGACTTACTATTATTTTATCATACTGTTTTGGTATTTAATATACAAGGACTTGATAAAGTACTACTGTATAACCTTCTAACAATACCCATTTTGTCCCATAAAATTATTATATCCAGTCTTAAAATGTTAAATATGTCACTATTAGGGTAGAGTATCATAAAATTCAGTTTATAATATTAAAACTCAAAACTGACACAGTGTTATCAATTACATTCCTTGGTAATATTCAACTTTTTTCATTCTTCTTTAATTTTGTATTTTAGTATAACAAATTGAGATTAAAGCTGTAGCCTCCAGTTCAAGGTCTCTTGGCGGTGAATGGCAGTAAAGTTACAAGTAAAATGATAAGAAAACAAATCACAGTGAAATCTAATATTTAATAACATTTCAGACAGATTACAGAGATTTAAGGCCCTGTGCTGCAATCAGCATTGGATCAGAGCAGATATGCTAGTAATTGCAGAGGGAAATGCTCTCATCTTCTTGAAATAAATGCAGATCATCAGTAGAAGACTGTAAATATACTGAACAGCCAGTATCAAACTGAAATTTCTTTCTGGTATGATTTTAAAAAAAAATTCTAGTGTACTCCCAGAAGACAGAAATCTGTGTTACATTGTTTGGTTTTAGCTGAGGAAATGGTATATTCCCCATTCCTTTAAATTTCTGATGACCTTTCCAGTTGGTGCTGGTCTTTCATCTGGACTTTTACATTTCTTGAGAAAATGTAAGGAAAACTTCCCTAAAAATGGAAAAAAGGCCACAAAAGAGGCTTTAAATGCTCTGATGTGTTCCTATATATTTTCTACTTTTTAAAAAGTGTATCTTTATTCTGTATTTTATTTTTAGAATACCAGAATGTAACAAAATTTTTATTCAGCTCATAAGGGACTAAATCTCCTTTGGAAAATTTGTTCAACTGACAATGAGCCAATGGCCAAGTTACACAATAATGTGGAAAAAAAAAAGAAAGTTACACATGAGTTAGCGGGGCTTTCTTTGCACGTAATGTACATATCAATTACTTAGTGATGCATTATATAGTATAATCTAATTCAGCATGTCAAACTTTTCAACCCAATTTATAAATTCAGCTGCATCAGCCTCTGCATCATTTACACTGGGTAATTTTTAGCTTCTCTTGAAATCAGGTCCTATGGAAAAAAAAAGACTCGATTTATTGTGCGTGTTATACTCTGGGACCTAGTTTGCTCAGTGAGCAAAATGAATGCAGTGAGTTTCACACAGTAGAAGTAGATATTGTGTATTGTGTTTTGTATGCTGAGCCTTTTTCTTTCTTTTCTCTCTCTCTCTTTCCCTTTTTTTTTTCCCCTCCAATAGAGCTATCCAGTCTTGAATATGTCAGTGTGCCTTGAATGTGCAGTCACATTCTGAGGTATGTCTTTGAACTCTTCAATAGTGCTTTGCATTTCTTTGAGACCTTTTATGAGAAGGAAATAGAGAAATGTGGACTAAAATGCTGTGCAGTTGTCTCATTATTTCTCTTCCATTAAAAAAAAAAGAAAAAAAAGGAGAAGGAGTTAGTTTTTGTTAGACAGGGACACACCGTTATATTGGATATTCAGCATCTACTGTGCATGGCTCCACACTCAGGCTTGCAGACAGCATGGGGTACTGTGTGCCAATTTAGGAGGCCAAGACAATAGTTCTGTATCTGCTCCCAACAAAGAAATTATCATGCCCAACTTGCAATTACTTTGACAAGAGGAAATTGATTTTCAACATATATCTTATTCCCGGGCATTAAAAAAAACCCAAAAAAAAACCAAAAAAACAAAAAAACAAAACAAACACAAAGAAACCCTAAAGCACCACCCGCCCAAAACAAACAAAAAAACCAAAAAACCAAAAACAACCCAAACAAACAAACCCAAAAAAACCCAAAAACCCCCCCCCCCCAAAAAAAAAAAAAAAAAAAAAAAAAAAAAAAAAAAAACCAAAACAAACCCAAAAAAAACCAAAAAAAAAAAACCAAAAGAACAAAAAAAAACAAGCCCTAGAGAAAGTTGAAGACTAATGGTTAGTAATCAGAAGATAATAAACTGTGACCATAAAAATTAGAAGCTCCCCTGCAGCTCTAATTAAGCCAGTAGGAAACTAGAAACATTAAAAACCTGTGGAAGGATGGCAGAATTGTGCCTGTAAATACATGGTCTTCTTTAGGTCAGGATCCTGTCATCCTTCCTCAAAGTAACTTTTTGGTACCTAAACGGTCACGAGCAGCAGGCAGTGGATTTATTGTGGGGTCACAGGACAGCATTTGGCAAGTTTCAGCTGGAAAAGCTTGTGCCACATACTCAAAACACAGTGTGTAGGATACAGCCAGCTGCCTTCATACTGCAGGGATGTTAAGTGTGAGTGTCACCAGCCAGAGAGATATAAATTAAATATATTTAAGGAGAAATTTCACAAAGGATTATTCTGGCATATAAAAAGGGAAGCCAATAAAAGTTTTGTACAGAGGAGTGCTCCTAGAGATTGTATTAATATATTTTATGAGGTTTCTTTTAATTAAATTTACAACTTAACAGGTTTAATTTCTACATGTGTCAGGCATGAAAAGGAAAGAGGACAGTCTGAGACAGTTTTTCTAGAACTGAGGCAATTTTTTTCCTCACAGTTACAAATATATCCCTTGCTCAGTGACTGTGTTTATCTTTTAAGTGGTGGGGAGTATGGGTTTACTATCTCAGTTAATTCTCCGCTCTAACACCCATGAAGTGTAATGCATTAAACAAGTTTAATTTTTAGAATCTATTTTGCACATGCCCTTCTGACAGAGACATTCCACCAGCAGATAGCTTTTAATACTGTACTTGGGGCACAGCGCCTGACAGAGATTACTGTATAACCTGAAGTAAAAGTATTAGTGTAAAATACAAGGCTGTGTACATGGGATTTCATCCAGAGCACTCAGCCAAAAGAAATACTGAACCGCTGCTAAATCATCCTAATGAGTTAAGTATTGTGTGTGGTTTTGTTATTTTAAGCAAATGCACTCGTATTTGTTTCTGGAACTATAAGGGATCAGTCAAGCAAATGTTTCCGTGAAAGGAAAAAAAAAAATATGTTCATAAAACTTACACTGCCTTACTTCTTGGTGGCAGAGTATTTAAAATAATTGTTCAATGAAAGACTAAACATTTTCTTGGAAAACTCATTTAACTCAAGAATTAGCCATATGAGGTGTCTACTCCACTGTGTAAAATAATAAACTTTGTTCTTTCTTTTTCTGTTTTACCTCTAATACATAGCCACCTTTATAAAATCCATATGTTACACATAACAAGGCATTTTCATTTGAAAAAAACTCCAACACAAACCAACAACTCAAACCTACAAAGAGTCAGACTTGCAGGCCTAAGGAAAACATTAGACTGGTTTCCAGTTTAAATTGGGGGTGAGAGAGTGGAGAGAGGGGCAAGGTCAGGAGGAAAAGGTGCTGGGCTGCTGAAACAGGGGCTGGCAATAGGAACAAGCAGAACTGCCTCAGCCTTTATGCTCTCCTCCAGTTCTCCGGGGGTGTAGGGATTAAGTAACTACCACCATTCACACACCAGCACTTTCCCTCTCAGGTGTGAAACATCTTCCAGATAGCTCAGCTGGGAGTTTTGGAAACAGCTGGTGGTCTCTCTTCTCTTCTCCCATCCCTGCCTCCTGGTTATCCCCTGTGATGCATATAATAATGGGAAAACAAAAGGAGTAATTCCTAGGTATAATGACTGGTAGCTTTTGAATAGAAGCTGGAAGTTTTCCTTTGCATGCATTGCACTTGTTCTTGTGGGTTGTGGAAGAAGGAGGGATAGATGTAGGACAGTGTTTTCGGGGGTGTAATTCTGGTGGGTAGCACACCTTGAAAATGATTCTGGGGAATTCCAGCCGGAGGGCCATTTGACACTCTGGGGCAGGGGGCTGCACAGCACTGGTCACTTCACTGTATTTCTTGAGGTTCCCCAAATCTTAGCCCACTGTGAGAGTTCATTACTGCTATAATTTAATGTAGTCACAAATGTGACCCAGTCACCCAGGAGGTTCTCTCGTAAGGCTCATGTTGCTGGAGTCCCTCAAGCTGGGACTGTGCCACAACCTGATTTTAAAATGCCAACCACTACCTCAGCTGTCTGTTTGTCTTTCTGGAAAAGCCTTCAGATGGTCATTTATGGCAATGCACAAGACTCCCAGGAACAGAGAGAGGGATCCTTCCTACTCCAGGCTACAGCTTTTTCCTTAGTTTTCACCAGGCAGTCTCAGTCCCAGCTCACTGTGGTTTGCTCACACAGAGTACATTAATACATTGCTCTGGCTGGATTTGCTGGTTTTGCACCTCTCGTCTCCAAAAAACTCAATCTGCCCACTTTAGGAGACATTTCATTGAGCAGCATCTACATCTGAAACAATTCAAAGGATTTTCCCTATGATACAGAAAGACAAAACCCATATAGGACTGTTATTTTGTTTTTCTTTATAAATCTCTAGTATTTAAAAATAAAAAAATGACACCATTCTGTTTATGAAATTTGTTAAAAATAATCCTTCTCACCTTTTTGCAATAAAATGTGTTTCAGCTAAGTGTCTTATTGGTGCCTTTTTCCAGTTGTAGTCAAAAAAGACCTATTTTAGCATAGATGTCACAAATTCAAAAGAGCAGAGGCCTATAAAACACAGAGTGTGGTTTCAGTTTTATCATTACAGGCTAAGGCACAGTGTGTCCATTACCAGCAGCTGGAAAATGAGACAATGACTAAAAGTGGCATCATTGTGTTTCCTCGATGCTTTACTGGCAAAGTTCAGTGAGGTGAAGACACTTGTGATGGAGACAGCTCAACAGGGATTTTTCACTTCATGTCACATGCTAGTTTAAAAAAAATGCACTAAGAGATGTCAGAGGTGAACTGAACAGCTTGAGTCTAGTACAAAAATCAATGCACACAAATTGTTTAGGTCCCAGTTTTGCTCTACAGTGTGTGTGTATGCCTACAAATTATAAATATGGCTGTCTAGGAAATCATGCCTTTGCTGTTTGTCACCTACTTCATCTCTGCCACGTGTTTCAGTGAGGTCAGTAGATGTTTGCATAGCTATTGCAACCTCCCCTTTGCAGGAGGGGACAGCAGAGTCCTGGCTGGGCACAGGGAGTTGCAGGGTCGTTTAGGGGATGGTGATTTCCTCCCCCCTTCATTTCCATTTGTTCACCTTGTGTTCTGCTGAGCAGCTTCACTCTCAGTCATCTGATGAGTAAGGATATTTCTGCTAACATATTTCTAACACCTTTTTCAGGCAGAAGCACCCACACTGGTGTGCTTGGCTGACAAAAAGCCCTGTGGCCACTGTGACCCTAAGCCCACCACCCCTTCTCTCATAAGAGCAAACAAGTCAGGCCTTGGCAGCTCAGATGGAAGGCAGAAAATGCTTGTGTAAGCCAGGGAAATGTCACAGAGGCTGTATCTCAAGTCTGCTGCAGTTTCCATACTCAGATGACTTCTTCTGTGTTATTGTTCCAAGTGAAACCTAACCTTGATTATGGCAGGGACCTATTACATTATTTGACTGTCGGGTGCTAAATGCATTTGCAGTGCAGTATTTATTATGAAATGTTAACAGCATCTGTGGTATTGCCATAATAGCCACAGCCTCCAGCTACTAACAAGGCCTTACTGTGCCAGTCATTTTACAAATCTGGAGCAAAAGACAGGCCTTGTCTCTGAGACCATGAAGTTTAGAGAAACATGTCTGAGCACTGATCTTAAGCACAGAGGAACTCAGTAACTTGCCTGAAGTCTTAGTAGCCAGTCAGTGGGAGAGCCAGAGGGAAAAAACATGTTCCCCGAGCTCTGGTTGTGCTGTGCTCTCCTGATCACTTAGCTTTTAAATAAATCTGGTGTTTAAAGTGCTGTTTATGGCTATCGTTCCAAGAGAAGTTGATAAGGTCAGTGCACAAGCCCCTAAGACAGAGGAGAGTTATATTTGGAGGTGCTGCAGTGCACAGGCTCTGCAAACATAGGCAGCAGTGGAGAATTTTGAAGAATGGTGGAGTAATGAAATGAGTTAACCTGTGAAGTGGGAAAATTATCAGACCTTCCTGTCTGAGCAAGTGTCAGGATGTGGGGGAGTACAGAAGCAGAGGAGGGAGAAGCACAGGGGAGAACATATGGATGTGTCTTCTCTTGCAGTCACAGTCTCCTATGCACGGGAAGGTCACAGTGTTCTTAAACACAGCAAATGTGATGCATCTGTAAGGCAGACAATTGGAATAATCCACTAAAATTTGTCTGCATGTATGGAGATTTAAGCATCTGTATATACAAACACAAAACTTTCACTTGTGGTAGAGAGTTGACCCAAATTGTATTTAATTTTATTTCCTTTTTTAGTTGAGAATATGTGATTCACATTCAAGGTCCAACAGAAGCCAAACCCATCTAATTTAGCTAAACCACAGTGGGTGTCTGGTACATCAAAAGTGCATGAGCAACTGATGGGACATGGCAGGGATCTGGTGACAACTCTTCTCAGTGCTGACCTCAACAGCATCTCCTCCTATTCAGTAGCAGGGACAGATCAGTGCTTGAATTTATTTATCATCTTCAGTTTAAACAATAGCAGTATTTCAAATATTTTCCTGAATATTGTACTTTCGTATAACCAGGTTTTGAGGAAAACAAAGGATAGAGGATTTATTTAAGGAAAAATTGTATTTATCTTAATGAAATGATTTCTAAATTAAACTCATTTTTTTTAAAACACAATTTGTAACCATGCAACATGGAATTCAATCTTCTTTCACTGAAGGTGGCCACAAAGCATTCCCTGACTTCTATGTAAACAATGGTTTCCTTGGATGTCATTTTAGCAAAACTTTTGTTTTCCATCTTAAAACTAAAGGTGGGCTAGAGTCCTGATGTTGTCAAACAGCCTAAAAATTGGTGTAAAAGCTTTGATAAATGAAGATTAACTGCTTAAATAGTAGAAGAAAGCAAATTCTCTTACAAATTGCTGGAGCTGGTCACCTTTTCTATCACTGTGGAACAGAGGTTTCCTGTTACTTTCTTCATATTACCAGAAAAAACTCTGTTTTAGAGTGCTACTTTAACCATTTTAACTTTGAATAAATGTGCATGCCACAGGCAGGCAGAAGTGGTTGGGCTCAGAGGTATCTGTAGGCTTGCCTTCTTACTTGAGCTGACAAGCAGCTGTAATAAGTTAAGTCCATGTGCCATCTGTTCTTTTCAACCAACCATGTGAGAAAGTTTGCTTTCAAAGTGATTTTACTGCTTTGATCCCATTCCTCCATCTCTTTTACTGCTTCTTACTTTCCATTCTCTATTACTTTTCATTGTTTCCCATTATTAATCCTTCCTTACCCTTGATATGTCCCCCAGGGCTCTTATTCCGTGGGTGGTGAGCACTGTCCCATGCATGAAGTTTCTTTTGTCATCGGGGGCTGACTGATTGAGTTTTTTTTCTGAAATCCCATGAAAGCTCTGAAAACCATCTCTTGTGTGTATCCCTGTAGAACAACCTTGACACCTACCAATGAACTTTTTTAATGTCTTGTTTACTCTAGGTATTGATGTGCACTAGGGCAGTAACACATCTAGGTAAGAGTGGCAGAGAGCTTTTCCTGAGCATTTCAGGCTCTCTCTGTGTGGATCAGGTGTATCAGATGGCACGTGCACCTGGCAGTATCCTGCCTCCTACAACTTCTGAGTACAATGATGGAGAATCAGTAGCATTTCAGGATTTCAAAAAATGAATGGAAGACATGGCTGGACCCTTGATATTATTTTCAGTGTGTCTTGGGGTTGATCATTCTCCACCGCACATTCCCACACAAAATGTCCTCAGCTTTATTCATAAGCTCACGTCAATCTGTGTCATTCTCTTTTCTGATGCTGTGGAATGGAAAATGGCACTCTGCCTTTCATCTGGTTCTGCCTGGAAATATGAAAGGTAAAATAAGATGGGCACACATGGTTCCACATTGAAGAATTTGGTAACCTTGAGGAGTTATAAAGCCTGATCAGTGAGGATACCCATGCCAGATGTTGCAGGAAAATGACATTTTCTAGGTAAGTATTTTAGCCTTCTGTCTGTCACAGATAGACCTTTTGATGTCTCTTGTAATTGAAAAGGTATTGCTTCTGTGTGGTAAAAAAGAGACAATGGGCCAGGTTTTCTTCTTGGGCTGTGTCTAGATCTGTGCTCTCAGTTTCAGCCTGTATGCCTTGAAATACTTTCCTGAATTGAAAGAGTCAAGTTTAGTATAATCACCTGAGATGCTGCTCACAGGTTCAGTCTTTCCCCATTGTTGCCAATTTAAAGGTGATCTTATGTCCTTCTGCTCCCCTGGGGGCTGGACTGGTTCCAACCAGTGCAGCAAATCACACAAAAGTGGAGTCCCTCTACCTCTTATCACTGAGTTTAATTTAAACCAGGGAAATTCATTTAAATACCTGACCTCACTCCTCCAGAGATACAGCCTTTGAATGAAGCAATGCACCTTCAGATGTGACCTCAAAAGACAAGTTTCATACTCAGAGGCCAGGCCATTCTGACATTCTCAACTTGCAGGCAAGTCAAAGAGTAGCTACAGAGCTGGACAGTCCTTTGGATGTTGGCATGTGACAGATATGCAAAGGTGATATCCTCTTTGCTGACCATGGAGCAGTCTGCCAAAACTCCATCCATGCAGGGAGCATCCCTTCAGACTGTATCTCCCATTGATATTGGTTGCAGGGCATGAAGCAGTTCTTCTCACATCTGAGTGTATGAAACACCAAGACATGCAGAAATAAGGATGGATTTGGCAGAGGCAGCTGAGGTTGCTCTTTCAACAAAGAATTTTGAGACTGACTTGTAAGTGTCACCTCTCAGTTGGATTGTAAACAGAAAAAAACTGAGGGCCAGAGATGTCCACCAGCCTGTATGCAAGATCATATATTCATTTGGTGTGAGGAGGTGTTAATAATACTTATAAATAATATTTATTTTGGTAAATTTATGGTGAAGATATCTCAGCTTTACCTAGAGGGGACATATAACCACACAAAGTCATAATGTATATATAAAAAATACTCCTGGCAAGTGTTCTGTTTGCTGTGCTCTCCCTGGCGCTCTGAATCTGACATCTGAATTAACTTTCCAAGGAGGAAGACCACAGGCTAATGAACTTCTGGCTAGAATTTCATTTGACTCAAAGGCTGGAATGTCCAGGTGAAGCTCTGTGGTGGTATAGAGAAGCCCCCACTGCCCAGGGTACCCCTTTTGTTATCACTATTAGGATTCACATCCAGGCAAGAAAGTCATAACCAACCTAAAAAAATACATAGATGGTCTCTCACTGTGTAGGACTTAGAGAACTTCAGTTCAGCTGAGGTCTTCTCAAACACACGACTGATTCCAGCCGTGTGCTGTGAATGTTGTACCCTTTAAAAAGGTCTTCTTCTAAATACATCAGAATGTAGAAGAGCACCCCAAGTACTCAAATATCTGGGAAACTGGCTTAGTATTGTTTGACAAGCCCTCTCTGCTGAGCTAAACAAGCCAATTAGCCATGCTAATGCTTGTTAACAGCATTTCTGTTAGAAGAGCAGTGTCATTTGGCTCTATTTCTAAATTCTAGCAACAAAAAGCCCCAACATGTATTGATCCTATATTGCAAATGAATGATGTTTCTATGCTATTGAAACTCAAAAATGTGTGTTTGGTTACACCTTGCTACCATCTGCCAAGGCAGCAACTCAGTAGTACTTCCACACCTGCCAGTAAAATTTCATGAGACAGATCCCAGCAGAGACCATTAAATCAAACTTCGTACAGGCATGGCTACTTCTCTGAGAGAAACAGAACAGGCCTAAAGAAGCACCAACATTTGGCTTGTGGGATCTGAACCTATTAATTGCACTGGCGTCTGCCTCCTCTTTGTGCTCAATTATGGGCCCATTTTGAAAGGACAGTTTGTCTTTAATGGGTTAATGGACGCCACATTAACAGAGGAGCTACAACACGATAAACAAATATAGTTTAATGCACCCTACTTTGAATGCAGAGTTCATATGTATTCTAGACAAAAGGCCAAACAAATTTACAACACTTCATGCATTTCTATAGCTGAGCATTTTTTACTGAAGGATATGTAAATCCTGCACTAATCAGAGGTTCTGGGATTCCAAATGCCACTAAAGGTTATGACCTGAAGCCCTGCTAATAGATGACTGAGGGCGTAGACTAAGTAGTTCTGAATGACAGCAACCACAGGGTGTTTTGCATGAAAAGTAACCTCTAATAAATGACCTCTGCTTTTTTCCTTTCAAAGCTATGACAGTAATGAATATGAAAGGGGGAGCTTTGTACACATCGAGTGTTATTTACACCTAAACACTGCAAGAGTCTGTATGTATGTGAGGGTTTCAGTTCTGCTGAAAAAAGGAGGAACGGGTGTTTTTGATGCCTTAACAAACACTGCTGCACTTCTGCTGGCTTCATTAATAATCCCTTTCTTAAACAGTGGTACAAAACAACAAGGTCATGCTATTAAAGGGAGTATTTCCTCCTTCATTGTGTGTATGTGTGTGTATATAAATGTATATATGTATGTATGTATGCACATATGTTTACTGGATGGATTACAGGCTTCATGTGAAATTTCCTGGATTGCTAGAAGCATTGATAGAAGCATTCAAATTTCTGCTGTTTTGTGACCTTTAGTTAGGCAGAACACTATGTCTTTCGTGGTATGAACAAAGCAAGGATGGTTTTAATGGCAGAGTCTGTTCTCATGGATATTTACACTTGGACTTCTAACAGTAAAACAGTTCTAAGATTTTTTTATTACGTGCAAGCAGAACCAGAACTCAGAAAATTATTTTTTCCCTTTGAATGATGGTGATCAATTGCTGAAACCTTTCTCGTCTTGATGGAGATCCTGGAGGGGGAATAGAGCAATTATGACTGGACTGTGCTGTCTGTGCTCCTACCAGCTCAGGATTGTTCCCAGATGCACACATTTCTTTGCCTTAGCCATTCTCCACGTGAACCACTTGCAATGCATTGCTTTGGGGGCTCGCTTCCTCTCCCTTCCTGGTTTCAGTGTGTAAGTGCAGACCAGGACAGAAAGGCAGGCAGGCAGGCAGGAGCATGCCAGTTCCTCTGTGCAGTTGGGAACTGAGCCATGCAGGTCTCCTTACTGCAGCACCCACAGAGGGATTGTGTGGGGACAAAGGAAACCACAAAAACTGGGTTCACATCAGAGGCGTCTGAGCTGACATGCTGAGGCACAGGCTGTATGTTTGAGACACGGGGTGCAGATGTGCTTGCCTGGGACCCAGCACCCTACAGCCAGCTCAGATAGTGCCAGAGGGCACTGATTAGCCCTCCAATTCCCTCTGCCAGCTTCCAGTTTGGGGGCTGGTGTGTTTAAATCCAATTGCAGTCTTCCTTGACAGTCCTGCAGGAGTCATATTGAGGGCCTGGCATCTTCTGGGTGCTGAGGTGCCAGTCTTGCTGCTGAACAGCTCAGTCCTGTATGGTGCCACCACTACACGCTGCTGTGCACAGACTGCCTCCAGACACGTCACACATGGCAGGAGGGTGTCTGTGACATTCCACTTGCCCCTGAACCCTGTTAGCTTCCCTGTATAAAGTCTGTTTATTTAGGATTCAAACATGTCAGCAAGCAGCATGTGGCCTACAAAGAGCATCTTGATAGCCAAATGCACTTCATACCCCAGGAAGCTTTTGTCTGATGCACAAGCTTTTTGCTTTTCTTAATATTATCCAAATATTTTTTCATTAGTTAATTTTAATACAGGTGTTTTATGTGCAGAACATAGTTATGTTTGTTCAGGTATGACTGCCATTTTGTTAGGTGGCAATTTTTCCCGAGTAAGAAGACCAAAGCAGAGCTTTAAAATGCACTCCTCATAAAAAATTAAAGAGCTATTCTTTATTTACATATTTACACAACACTCAATCCATCGTGTAAAGCTTTCTCTGCCTTAAACCCAAATCTCCGGGGTGTACTCTGTGCCTGGGGAAATTGGATGGCTCAGAAAAATGATAAAGAGGTATCTGTCCATCCACCTATCTATCATTTTTTACACCATACTCATTACCATGGTCTCTGAGCTCCTATTACACGTATGGAACCTTTCCCATTTTGGTACAGAGCTGGTCAGCAGAGACAGCAAAGCCATCATTATTTTCTGAAGAGTGCGAGCCTGGGGAAGGACTGGCTGCTCACTCTGCAGTGGCTGTTTGGAAGCAGCCAGTTTGTACAGAAGACAAATCCCTTTTATTAGCTGCCTGGGAAGTCCGGTTTGGCTTCTGGAAGATGCAGTTCAAATGGACTGTGTGCAGAGAATTAGCCTTAGGTATCAACATTGCTGCTCCCACGTTCACTTCATGTCACCTTGAGAGAGAGGCTACCTCTTCCCTGCCTTGCTGACAGCTGCTTACCAGGAGGTGGACTTCAACTCTGAAAAGGCATCAAAAGACCTGGCAAATTTAACTTAGATAGACTGTCCGAGAGACTCTTCAAATTAACAGAAATAGCAGCATTTCTCATTCTCTTGCATGTAACTGTTTGGCCACTTTCAGGCCATGTCATGACACATTTGTCTCATTGTTACCCTGGGGTCCACCTGTTTCTTTGCAGAATTCACTTATTGTCTTTTGACTTGTGCTTCAATTTCAAGCTCTGGAGGATGGCAGCTTTTTATTAGGTTGTATTCAGGGCCAGCCATAGTGGGGGCCTGATTCTTGACAAAGACCTGGGAGCATTCAACAAACAAATATTAGTTAACAATGATCATTACAATGAATAAAGTAACATCACCACTCTGCAGCTTGCTTCAAGGCTGACTCTATTACAGCTGCTATTGCCATTGATTGTACCAGCACCATTAGACATCCTGTTTCCCATTTGTTTAATTTTTTTTTCCTCCTGTGCTAGGAGGAGAAGTTTCAAATCCATCTTAGTTTGTCTACCAGCTCTGTCAGACATACAGCAGCAGCCAGGAGCACCCAGTTCTCCCAGGAGGGATGTTCCTGGCATGTAGCAGTGTGGCCAGGGCATAACACTGGGGTGTGGGTTCCAGGATCTAAACGGTGAATGGATGCTCCAAACAAATACAATCTTCTCTTTCCCCCTTCCTGTGCCATAAAGTAGCAGAGCAGCAGTGAGAGTGGTAGTTTTGTTCCTGTTTCATTGGTAAAGGGCAAAGTGGTCTGTCCTAAATCACCAGCCCAAGAAGACACACAAGGCCTAAATGTCCGACTTGTCTCTTCTCTACTACAACCATCCTGCTCATTCAAGCATCCCTCTCATCATAGCCTGGCTCAGGCATGCTTTAGTCTGCTCCTGGCTTTATTTTAGAAATAGAAGCAGACTTCATCAGTCAGTCATCAGGAGTGGCAGATGGCCTTCAGTTCATTAAATGAGTCCAAGACTAAAAGCGAAGATTGTGTTTTTGAAATAAATGTAGGGGAAAAATTAGAGATGGTAAAGGAAGAGCTGGAACACCCCTCAGGCCAGACCCAGAACAGGACTTTGCAGATCACCTTTATCTAAAATTGAATGGGTTTGATTCAGGCTTTCCTGTTCTTCTCTTATAGAAACCTTCTGGCACAACTACAGGCCTCCTGAGTAGAGCCAGGACAAAACTCAAAAAGTATGATTAGTTTAACCTGAAATGCTTCATGGAAATGTTTCAAGTTTGACAGATTTGTGGTGGAAGTCTGTCTTTTTTTTCCTGGTCAGTCGTCAGGACCCTGGGCTTCTGGCCACAAGTGTGGGATTCCTGCATACCTGGAATCCCTAGCAGCCTTGGAGAACCTTATTTTGGGACTGATGACTGAGTGGTACTCCAAAAAGAGTCCATGGGACATAGTACAGTACTTAAAACATTTTATTTTCCCTCCCTTTCTTATTGCTGTCTTATAGAGGCAACAAAAATTAATTTTCTAATAATGTGCAATAGAAATGCATTTTCTTTTAAAGATTGCAGACCAGATTTTCATCTCTTCCCAACCAGCGTAACTCAATTGATACCTTTGATATATGCCAGCCTAAGGAAGAAATTGGGCAATTTAAATTTTAACTTCCTCTCTTAGGAACAATCCTTTCATTCCTGAAATCTGCAGATGAAGAATGAAACTCTAAAAAACCTGCTCAGTTTCACCACGGCTTGACTGCAGGACTCTGACAGCAGCAGTCTTGCACTGCGGTAAAAAGGCGATTAAAAGTTTTACTATCCATTTTATCATCTCGGTTTTTACAATAAAGAGAGCTGTCATTGTTTTAGGATTATTTTACTTATGTCTATTCATTTTGTTTCATTGTCTTTACAAGTCTCACTCCCATTTCGTGCTGCTTTTGATTCTGCCCTTTTCAACTCCTCATGGATGAGTGGGGAAGGAAGAGCAGACTGGCCAAAAAAATTGGGTAGGAAGAGAGTGTGGAAACTGAGCTTCCATGACAACCTCTTACTTCATTTGGGAGGAATGAGAACAGCACCTTTTTTTTTTTTTTTTTTTTTTTTCCCTATCTCTTTTTACAGTGCCTTTGCATCTTACAGGTACACTAGAGCACTGTTGCTTACATGATCAAGCTGTGCAGCAATATCCCTCACAGACTGTTTTTAATGGTCTTGGGAACCAAGGCAAAGGTATGGTCAGCATGCTGAGACCTAGCTGGAGAAAGCAGAAGGGAAATATTTTTAGTCTGGCATTTGGAGGAAAGTAAGGGAAAAAAGGCTGGCAATGGAGACAATGGGACAAGAGAAGACAGGAGATGGAAAGGCAGAAAGCAGGGGTAAAGCAGATAACATTTTTATGCTCATTTTCATACAATAGTGGAATTGCTAAGGTTGGAAAAGACCTCTAAGACCAGTGTGATAAATCTCTAACCCAGCATTACCATGTTCACTGCTAAACTATGTCCCCAAGTGACACATCCATATGCTTCTGGGGTGTTTTAAGCAGCTTTGGTAGTTTTGAACATCTCAGTAAACAACTATTTGTATCATTAGATGCTTAAATTATTTAGAAGTTCAGTGTATTGTAGCTTTAAACTTTATGCCTAAAAATTAGGGATAATCATGCTTGAACTTAGAGGCTTTTCCTTGAACAGACAAGAAAATTTCATGAAATACTCAGTTTGTGGAGAGAGGGAGGATGGTATATTTTCCAGGTGTCATGCAAGTTCAGAAGTCTTCCAATTTAAAAACACAGCTAAATACTGAAAATTTGTTCTGGGAATATTAATTCAAATTTATTAAAGAATTAGGGTCCAGCTGTGCTTACTTTCCACAACAGTTTGCTTCTGGGACATTTTTCATTTGCTTTTCAAGCAGTTTCTGTATCAGAAACATTGTTTTAAATGTCACAGTTGTCAAATCAATGAACTAAAACAGTATCACATGGCTTAATTTGAACAAGTAATGCACTTGGAATTTCAGATTTGGAACAACAGGCTTCCTGATCTGTTCACTGTCCCTAAGCAGATGAAAACAGAGAAACTGCAGTAAGGTTAGGCTATGCCCTATCCCGCAGGGCTGCACAGAAGAAGGAGGGGAGGACATTTGTGTATGTGTTCAAACTTGAAATAACCATCTATAATGGAAATTCAAATCACAGAAAAAAACTCTGTTTTGTCTATAACTGTCTATCTGTGTATCTATGTATCTATCTATCCATCTATTTATCTATCTTTATTTCTGTCACTGGAGTTTTTACCCCAAGTCCATCTAAGTTTCCAAGGATTTTGATAAGAGTTTAATGAGGTTGCTATTACTGCCCACAGAAAACAAACAAACAAATAAACAAATACAACAGGAAAAACTCTCACTGGTACCAAGAGGAGTAATGTTCTTTTTTTTAGGCTGACAATCTGATACCACTACAGAAAGAGCTTTTACCCACAGTTTATTTATTAGGACACTAAGAAGTAGCTAAAAATGGAGACACATAGCTGAGGTACCCATAACCATATCTACATCTGAAATGCAGGTGACCTGAGTTGGAGCCATGGATGAGGGTTGTAGAGCAGTCCTTCTTTCTCCAATTTTCCACCCACCTAATCCAGTGGCTTGTTGTTCTCTGCCTTTTCTTCTTCCCCTGTTTTGTTCACAGCCCTCCTATCCCCCAACACTTAGTGTTAGTACAGCCCTAAAGAGCACTGGAGAACTTTGAAACTTTTGGTTTCAAAACTTACCAAACTTATCAAAACTTTCAAACTTATCAAGTCCCTCCCTAAGCTGCTTTATTCTCCTTGCTGAGCATGGAGGAACTCATCAAGGGCAGCTCAAACCATAAGGGAATATGGGATGGTGAGACTGATGGGATATTTTCAAAATAGAATTTTGCTTCAGGATTTCATTCTAAATTGATTAAACAGGAAGAAAAGTATAAATACCCAGAAAATCAAACTATGGGATAGGATATATTTTTTGGTCAAAGAACCACCTTTACCCACCTCTCTTGTTTAACCTCCACTACATAAGGGCAATATCAGCAAAAGAATTGTCTGGTTTCATAAGAAATACACACTTTGTAGCCTGTCAGGTTTGGGTTTTTTTTCCTGGTGAGTATCAAGCAAAGATAATGGACTGTGTAAGTGTGTTTACAGAGATGAATATTTTTAAAAGAAGGATTTGAATTAAAATGATAAGGAAGAGATTACAGAACTGGTTTTTAAGTTGCAAAGATTTGGATTTATTTTACTTATCTGCAGGTATCATAATCTTAAGTGCTCATTCTTTCAAGCTTTAGCTTGTAGACATTACAATTAGAAATTTACGTTCATCAAGTAACGTCTGCCAGACATCCTGGTAGATACTTGCAATTGGAAGTTTAAAAAAAGGTAGTGACACAATATAAGTATTGCTTAATTATGAGATGTTGGTGGAAGAGGTTCTTTCACTAAGGAAATGTTGGGAACACATATTTTATTAGCAGTAACAAGCATACTCATTGCAGTAACAAAGTTTCTCTGCCTCACACTAGTCACAGCTCAAGTTCATCCACTGAAGAATCAAGTTTGTATCCCATGACATGAAATAACTGAATAGAGCAAGCTTCATAGCAAACTGCATGTTATCATTTTACCAAATGTTCCAACTCCCATCACCTACTTGCCCTACTGTAGTTCCTTATTTATCATCATTAATCCCTTAGCAGCAACAGGGAACATTCAGGCTGGTGTAACGCTACTATAGTATAGAAATACTATAGTATTTGCAAGCAAAACTGGTGTGGTGTGCCAGGACTTTGTTCTGCTGATACAGCTCCATTGCACAGGGATTGGGAGCTGCTTGAGAGTTCACCGCACTCGCAGGAAAAACAACCAAACCACTAAAAAGGGGTTTTGATACAGGATATGGTGATAAGGCATTCTTCTTTATGCAAGGTAAAACTCTTGAAGTTTGGCCATCAGTGGAGAACAAACACCATTATTTGAGTTGTATTTAGATTCTGACTTAAATCTGTAAACATAAAATCATACCAAAGTGACAATCTGTCCAAAATTGACTTTTTGCATTTCTCTCTATGTCTGCAGTTTGAACATGCCTTTTATTTACAGAAACATTTCTGCAAACTCTTCTATTTTAAGCCAGTTGTTCAATTAAAGTTGGAAAGGTGGCTAATGTTCAGTTAACTTTTTTACATATATGGCTTTGGAGAATGGATCATACTGAACTGGGAACTGTTATGAATGTGTGATTGTACATTGTGCATTCTTAGCCTGTCTCAAGGTAAAAGTCTTGAAAGGATTTTATATTTCCTAAATACGTGCCTAGTGATTAGATCACAATAAAGCTGAAAGGATCATAATATGCCTATTATAAATTATTATGTTTCAAAGGAATTATTTTTGTTAGTGGGTAAATATGCACCAGTGCCTTAGGGAATAACAGAAATTAAACCATGAAATGTATATAACCTTGAAAGGTCTGAGAAAAATCCAAAACACCAACAAAGAAGGCTGAAAATTTGGTCTGACACCATTTTTATGTAGCACTGTGTTCCTTTACATGCCGAAATTTCTGAAATGTGTGTGATTTAGTTTGGTACAACATGAGGGCAGCCTTTAATTTGGGATTATGACAACATGTGTTAAAGGACAAAATGTCAGCCAGATTGGACTTTCAGCTTTGAACACACTTGAGGTTATGGTTTTAAGTCAGGGCTTAGCTGTCAATCTGACAAAGGACTATTTTTTTTTCTGTTGGCATATTTAATTGCATAAAACCAAATGCTTAGATGAGGGAAAAGAACTTTTCAGCCACAGAACTAGGGCTGCCTTAACACCCTGCTAAATTCTAGGCTGGACCGAACTCACAAGGTAGTGACTGTGATCAAGAATAATGGTTTCATTTGTATCTAGCAAATACAGTGCATATAAATTTTCCTTCCTGAGATGGCAAAATTGTTCATGTTTTTGCTACTTTTGGAATACATGGTATTTGAATTTGCAAAGACAGTTCAAATCAGTGCAGAGTACTAGGGGTCTTAAACAATGTGTTCATAGTCCTGTTGTCTCAGCTGGGATCCAGTCTGAGCTAGTCTTGAGCTAGGGTCACTATTATGGTTTTTACTGATGCAGATCTCAGTACCTGAGGGGCTTACTTAGCTAAGTAAGCTCCTTAATAAGGAATAACATCTTCCTTATGTGAAGATAGTCATAGTGTACATTTGGGATTGGCAGTGGAGGTGCCACAGCTCCTTAGGAAGGGGACACGAGTCCAGACTTGGAAGGCTTCTGGAAGGGTCCTTCTTCTGTAATGTTTTTTCCACTTTGGCTTTCTAGGTTCTGATTTTACTAATCTGAAACTTTCTTCCCATGTTTAGATAGACAGCCATCTCCTTTGATGGGTTTCTAGATGTTTCTTAGCAATGGGATTGGAAGAGCAGTGTAAGCCATTTAGCTATCTAGTTACATTTGTGATGATAACTGTGGACATTATGAAATGTCTGCTTTGAGACACAGAAGGAAAGAGCAAATATCAAGGAGTTCCTTCACCACACATCTATCAACAGGAGGCTGATTTCATCGTTCAGCCTGCCTGAAAGCTATCATGCCCAATGACATTATTTCAAATCCAGAACATAAATTCAGGCAGGCTAAGAGTTAGGAGAAGACCATATACTGAGATGAAAGGGTTTCTCCAGCCCTCTGAAGGCACTGACCTCTAGGCTCTCAACCAATTCCTCTGAGAACTTGCAGGTGAGCCAAAAAATCCACTTGAGTGCGATGCCTTAAGTTTTAGCTTTCATATTTTCCAGTCTGTACTGCATTAGTATATAACTCTGAACTTCATATAAAGTGTTAGCAAGTTCTCCTCACAGTTTAGTTAGACAAAACAATCCTTTTCCAGCCTGACAACCAAGGACACTGTTGCAGCTTCAGGCCCAAAAGGTATCATTAAAAGCTAAATTGATGAGAGCAGTCTGGGAGGATGGGACTTCATAACCTGAAGCTGTAATTGCACAATTAACTCCAATATGTAAATGGACCAAAACTTATAAAAGTGTGAAAACGTGTGATCCATTGTCCATCTTGGGTGGAGCCATGGCTGGGCTCTTGTACTGCCCAAGGTGTATCCTTTGAAGGCCTTTTAATAAATACCTACTTTATTTCTTTAACACTGTCCAGCCTCTGTTCTAGGTAGCCTCTGGAGACATCAAGTGAACCTGCATTCAGTGGCCTTTTGCCCCACATGAGCCATTGGAATGGAGAGTAACATGGAGGAGGTGAGGTACTGATATCACAATTCATCATGGTATCATGATTGATCAGCAACATCATGATTCTCTCTGCAATATCAAAGGCTGTTGAGTGCTGATATTATATCAGTATTTGTAGTACTGTTTTTTTTTTTTGTCCTGGCCTTCATCAATCTCCCTCCAAAGAGCTGGGGCAATCACATCTCTGTGACATTTTTGCTTTGACAGAGAGCATAAAAATGAAAGGACAGTGTTATTGTCTTCCTCCAGTTGGCCACACTCGTCCCTTGACCCAGGAGCTCATCAAAGTAGACCAGTCTGGCATGGAGTCAGTGTCAGTGGGGTCAAGAAAGGGAATGAAGAAGTTCCATGGCAGGGGTATCACCAGTTTCCCAGGCCACCGGGACAAGCTCCAGGTGTTTGTACAGCAGAACTGGAGTCCTCCTGCAAGAATTCTAACACCTGAGTTACCAGAGTGCTGCCAAACACCACAGAGAACAGGCAGGTGTGTTCCTGATGGAGCCACATGAACCAATGCAAAAATCAATGGCTCTGTGGTACTTTGAGGTGTTGATGCTTGCTTCTCTTTCATATCATGGCGTAAACTTAAGGAATTTGCTGTTGTGCCAGTCAGTAGAGCAATCATCAGTCAGGGAAGGCAGTTTAAACTAAACTATAATAATATAAGTTCCTATATTAGTTTTCTTTTATTATAATATTGTATTATATAACATCCTACTGTGTTTCTTAAGAACATACTTTGATAGTTTCTCTACACTGATCCAAAGATGGCATGGCTTTTCCATTATACACCTAGACACTGGGTGTCAAGAGAAGAGCTCTGCTCTGAAAAGCACTACCTATAAACACTCTTCATTACTTTTCTATTTTGTGACCAATTTTCCAATTTTGTGATCATCTCAACATACATTTTGATGGAGTGAAAATACAATTTGCTGGAGTGCAAGTAATTTCCTTTTTCTCTTTAAAGTTAATCTGGCAACAGAGAGGATTTGGATGGACAGTGGGTGCTTTGTTTGACCTGGTTACAGCTGGAGGACAGTCTTCTGGTGTCCACAGTTTGAGATGGGGACATCTCAAACTTTTTTTTTTTTGATGGACAGGAAATGTGTATGGCTCCTTCCATCAAACCAGTCAGTTTAGGGATTAGGGCAACAGGACATAAACTTGTGGAGAAGACTTTTCCATCGCAGGCAAAAATCTATGCTGAAGTCTTGGAGCATGAGCAAAGAGGCCTCACTTGTCCTAACTCAAATACTACCTGATTCTTGGTGATTTTCTGTATGTGTTCTTTTCTGTTGTGTGATGGAGACGTTTAAAAGACCCCAGATTTCTTGAGCGTCTGTACCTAAGAAAAAAAAGTTGGGTACGTGTGTGTGATAAAGTTGCCTAAACATCTGTTTCTAGTGTCATTTTAGATGTTAGGCTCTGGGGACATGCTACAGTAGCCTTCCAGCACCTAAGGAGGGCCTACAAGACAGCTGGAGAGGGATTTTTTACAAGGGCATGTAGCGACAGGACAAGCAGGAAGGGCTTTAAAGTGAAAGAGGGGATATTTATATTAGATATTAGGAAGAAATGCTTTACTTTGAGTGTGGTGAGGCACTGGAACAGGTTGCCCAGGGAAGCTGTGAATGCTCCATCCCTGGAAGTGTTCAAGGCCAGATTGGATGGGACTCTGAGGAACCTGGTCTTATGGAAGGTGTCCCTGCCCATGGCATGGGGGGTGGAACTAGATGATCTGTAAGGTACCTTTCAAAACATCCTGTGATCCTATGCTCTTGACTGTCTACCTGGCAATCAGCCACCTCTCTGGAAAGATACCGAACTTCTGCAACTCATATGTAATCTCTTTCAGATGATGAAGATACTTTGGAAATCCCACAGCATGTAAAATAGTGATAGAAATTTATGTTCAGTAACCTCAGACTTTCATATGGAGTTTAATAGGGGGAAAGACTAAGGGAGATGTGCCATTTTGCATGAAATGTTTATATACCTTACATTTAATATCCTCAGCATCCTGAGGAGCACGAAGCATTTAGTCTCCTTTTTCTACCTGTGAGAACTGGTACATTACAAAACTTTTTAATACTTTATTTAATACCTCTGGGGAGAGCAGGTGGCAGTACTGAACAGCTTCACAAGCAGGAGGTCCATTAGCAGAGGTCATGACTCCACAGCATGCCCTTTCCACCACTGGCCTTCCTCTGTCAGCAGGTCAAAGTTTACAGGCATTCTGGGGGCCAAGGAAAAAAAGGATTGTTTTTTCTCTTTACTGTCTCTCCTCTCAGGGCCTGCTGAAAGCTCATTTCTGACAGCAATTACAACTCCTTTGCCCTTTTTGGCACAGGGATGTGCTGTCAGACGAGGCCTGGAGTTTGGATTCTCCTGCCTGTTCCTGGAAGAACAAAAACATGAGTGAAGACACCCTATCTGAAATACTTGGGGAAGCACCAAAACAAACAAAAATAATTGAGGACAGACTCACAAAGGCCCAAACCGCATGCATTGTAATTCTGCTGGCCCAGCACACGATATCTCATCACCACCTACTCTGTCTAAATAAAGCCATTTCCCCGCGAGGATGTCTGACCCAGAAATGCGCGGGCACGGGCTGGAGTGCGCTGTGCTCGCCTCCTTCCTCCGGCACTTTGGGTCCAAAGGAGGCTGCTGTGAGGAGCCAGGGCTGAGGAAGGAGAACCCCTCCCTCTCCCCGGCCTGCTGACACAGGGAAGAGCAGCACTCCTGAAAATCTCCACCCGGGCTCCCCGGCCCGCAGCCGCCTAAAATGGAGCGTGGAGGCAGATGTCTTCCCCGGCAGCGCCCAGAGTTAGTTCAAGGCAAGTTCTGTCTCCACACTCATTTAACTCCCAGGAGGAAGAAGCGGGCTCCTCTGCCGGGGCGCTCGGAGAGCCCGGCTGCGGCGGTGCCGAGAGGGGCGGCCGAGGGGCGGCACAGGCCGTGTCCCCCGGCCGCCGCCTCACGACCCCGCGGGTCGGGCGGGCGCGGGNCCTTTCCTTTCCTTTCCTTTCCTTTCCTTTCCTTTCCTTTCCTTTCCTTTCCTTTCCTTTCCTTTCCTTTCCTTTCCTTTCCTTTCCTTTCCTTTCCTTTCCTTTCCTTTCCTTTCCTTTCCTTTCCTTTCCTTTCCTTTCCTTTCCTTTCCTTTCCTTTCCTTTCCTTTCCTTTCCTTTCCTTTCCTTTCCTTTCCTTTCCTTTCCTTTCCTTTCCTTTCCTTTCCTTTCCTTTCCTTTCCTTTCCTTTCCTTTCCTTTCCTTTCCTTTCCTTTCCTTTCCTTTCCTTTCCTTTCCTTTCCTTTCCTTTCCTTTCCTTTCCTTTCCTTTCCTTTCCCTTCCTCTCCTTTTTTTCCTCTTGTAATATTTTAAGTTGATTCTTTCATGTGTTTTGTTTGGTTTTGTTTTTTCCTGTTGTTGGTGGTGATTTTTTGCTTTGTTTTGCTTTGTTTTGTTTTGTTTTGGTTGTTTTTTTTATTTTTTTTTTTTTTGCCTCAGCAAAAGTCTGCCTCAGTCACGGCCAGAGCTTTCAGGGCTAGAAAGGTAAACCCGCCCCAGAAAAGGTAAACCAGAGGACAAATGCAGGGTCTTTGGTGCCTGTGGGACAGTCACAAGGGGGAGAAGACACAGGTTCCTGCTGGTTAATAAAGTTTATTCACAACCTTAATTCTGGTTTATTAACTTTAGGTATAACAAGTTGTGCAGTAATTGTGGTTGTTAAGGGAGCACCAGGCAGTTTTTCCTAGAGGGTATCAAATTCTGTGTTATTATTATAGATGCATTAAATCTCCATTAAAAGGCTTTCTGTAAATGTTTCAAGGCTATGCCGGATAGAAGGGTACTTCATCTTGGTTTCCAAACGGGGTATTATCTATTTT
Organism: Peucedramus taeniatus; assembly: GCA_013400575.1. Lineage (NCBI taxonomy): Eukaryota > Metazoa > Chordata > Aves > Passeriformes > Fringillidae > Peucedramus > Peucedramus taeniatus. Next base: position 133,959 of record WBNO01023797.1, read on the forward strand.
AAAAACCTTGCAATAACAGTTACCTTATTTGTCTCCCATCAAAAAAATGCCGTGGTTTACTAACGCCTTGTTTTTTGGGGAAAAGAAAGACAGAAATTGAACTTCCGTGACTGCCGTATCAGTCATTAGCAAATCTGGGTTCAAATGTGCACTCTCTATAGAGCCTGGCCACAGTCTTTCACAGCCTAGCAAAATAAGGAAACTACAGGATGGAAACTCAATGAGCCTAACTATTCTGCTTCCTTTTATTTTTTTCTCCCTTTCGAATAAATCACACTCTTTTGAAGCTGCTGCTTTTCTTTTACGGGCACAAACCCCTCATCTTTTAAAGTCTGTCTTTCAAGCTAATTGTTTCCACAGGCCAAGCAACTGGCAAAAGGCAGCTCCAGCCTATCTCTATATTGTCTCCCCAGGACTGTTTATAAGAGAAATACACGTTTATACAATAGACGCCACTGTTTAAAGGCCGGCTAGTGAAGGAGTATTTTTAACGAGATTAGTTAATGGGTTTGTTCAGTGCCTCGAAGGAAGTGTTCAGTGCTGGCAGGGCAGAATTGCTGTGGTGGGGCCCTAAGCCAGCGGCAGGTATTGGATGGGCTCCCAAGGATTTCAGCGGTCTTTGAATGAAGGACTCGGCGACAGATAGAAGAAGTTGAAAAGTGCAAGCGGCAGCGCGGAGAAATAAAATGGAGAGCAGCAGGACAGATGCAGGCGAAGAGCAGTGATGTGTGAGCCTCCGGAGGTGCTATTTATGTTTGCGAGGAAGGTCTGTGCTATTAAGTTTCAATTTGACAGTACATTTTAACAAACATTTTAGAGAAATGTGTTCGCAGGAAAGATTAGAGATACCCAGATCTCTGCCTGCCGTGAAGCATCAAGTGAAGCTCAGCGTCTTAAGGGAGACCTGGAAAACTTGAAATTAGGAAGAAAAAAAGGATTGGGCAAGATTTTATGCTATTTTTGCAAAGGCAGTAGGGTGAATGATGTTGTTCCTGTGGGATTTCGGACCTATCCGAAACTGAGTCTACCTGAGTCTCATGTATGTTTTTCAAACTGCTTTTTGCATCCCAGGAATTCTCAATCCTTTAAAAAAAATACTATTTTTATATTTAGTGATATCTAACTAGATATTTTAGGATCCAACTCCATCACTCTCCTGGCAGGGGTTTTCACTCCTTTTGTTGAGGCCAATGTTCTGCTTGTGCTCTCAAAGCCAATATGATTACTCATCCAAGTAGGACCTAAATATGTGAATCAGCATGGTAAAATGTGTCCCGGAGTCTGTAAATGGAAAACGTTTGCTCCAATAGGCAGGGCTCTGTGTCTGGTTTAGCTCTCAGCTCCATTAATATGTCCATTACTTAAATTAGTGAGATAGCAGGCCTGCCCTAGAGTAACAACAACTCTGCTATCCCATTACAGGAGGCCTCCATGTCTTGTTTTTTTCTCCCATTCAGCAGCCTGTGCAATGTGGGATAATGCTGCTGGTGATATGGCCACGACTTATTTCCAAGGAGCAGGATTTTCTAAATGTGTCCACTAGATAGCACAATAAACTTCCTTCTTTTCCTGTTGAAAAACTTTCTCTCCCACCCAAAGAGCCATTAGCCCTTCAGTTTCAGAGTAATGGTTCTTCAGAAGGAGATCAAAGTTTCTCAGATAAGTGTTCCTTTACACAATGTTACTGACACTCCACTTTGTAAACAGGCTTCTTTTTTATGGTTAAGAAGGACATATAAACATGCCAAGTGAGATGGATAGACTGCCACTTTTTCTTTTTCTTTTTCTCTTTGTATTTGTGTGTGTGTTAACTGCTCAATGAGTATCATGGTTGGGTTGCACTGATACCGTTTAATGTGGTCTGTCTTTTGTGTAAACAGAGAGAGAAAAGAGAACTGCAGGAAGGAATCCCAAGTTTAGATTTCTTCCTGGAGTCGCTGCAGCACCAGTCCCACTTTCTGCCACCACTGATGAGAAAACAGTCGTGTGTCCTTCTGAAAGATGACAGAGACATTAGCACTCAAATCCACGTGCTTGTATACCTGCTTGTATGGACATGTTAGGCCCAAGTTCTGCTTTAGAGCCTCAGATGAGTAGTGTAAAACCTAAAAGTGAGGCTTCTGCCTCAGTTAAGGTTTCCAGACTGCCTCAAATCCCCTTTAGCTTGAAACAAAGAAGAGCATGAGTCCCCTCTAAAGGCCTTTGAGAAAAGCTTAAGTCTCCCATAATGGACCTTACAGAGAGAATGGTCCCTGTTGTAGAGCAAGTCAGCATGTCTCCATACTCAAGGGAGGGCCAGCTAGAAATAGCTGGTAGGAAACCCAGGAGGTGGATGGGAATGTTCCAGGTGAAGCAGCGTGAATACCTCCTGTAAAAGGCATTGTGCAAGGCATCTTTTATTCAGTGACAAAACCTGAATACAAATTTGCATTTTGCCTCTACTTATTAAGTGAAATCTGCAACTGACATGCCCCCATTCTTGCTCCCTGGGACAACAGGAGCTTGCAAATGTAAATGCAGCTTTTTGAGCTGGAGAAAAACAGGTAGTGTGGCCTCTGCTCATGACTTGTCTTTTAGGAAACTAATCAGTACCCTCTCTTGTAGCTTGGTTAGTTGCTATGCTTCAGATAACAGCTAACCAAGATGTATGTTCTCTGTCATGCATTGCCAAAGGCCATATATAAGGTATTAAAAGAGGAAAATGAAAAAAACTCCACAACTGGTGGGCTTCTTTGAAGCCTCCCAGTGAGATTGCTGCCTTTCTACCCAAACTGCAAGCTCCTTAGGGCAAGGACCAGGGTTGTGTGGCAGCCACAAGCAGTGCCATTGCAGTGTGATCCCCCAGCAAATACTTGGAAGGTGCAAAGCATCTGCTTGCGCCTTCCTTTTCAAACCAGGGGACTGAGATTTCTGGATCCCTGACTTAAGGAGGAGATGACAAGGCCCATCTTGTCTTTCAAGTCTCAGAGCTAACTATAGGAGTGTAACGCATGCCTTTTAAAACCGGTGACACAAGGGATTTTCCATGACAATCTTTCAAACTAAAGCAAAAACCCTCTGTTCCTGGGTTGAAAACACTCTTAATCACCATGCACAGACTCCCTCTGACATGAACCTGCTCCAGTTCTCAGGATTAGACATCCCTGAGGGTTATTGGTACAGCAGTGGTATCTAGAAACCACAGCTATGGGTTTGGGCATCAGGCTTATCTCCATTTCAGAAATATAGGCAAAACCAAACCAAACCAAACCAAAAGATGAGGAAGAAACAGTGAATATAAACAGACCTTTTACCTTGCCATACCTTGGGGAGCACTAGGTGAAAGTGAGACAGCAGTGGGCAGGGGGCTTGGCTCAGTGGAGGCTTAGTCACTGCTCTGGTCTTGGAACAATCCCAGTGTAGAGAGTGCTGCAGAGAGATGTGAAGGAGAGCCCTGAAACAATTTGCAGGTGACTGTGGAGAAATCTACCCTGAAGAGCCCTGTGGGTGTTATTTCAGATGCTTGTTTATAACACAACATTTCTTTTCCGTATTCTTTAAGGAAAAGATTTGCCTATTTCCTTTAAGCAGGAAAGACAGTGGCATAGCCAACCTAGCCAAAAGCCTCCTACAAACCTGTTTTCTTATTTTCTTTTTCCTACCCTTTTGTAGCCACAGGCAAGACTGCCTCAGATCTCATCTTTTAAGTGCTACAACCGATCCATTAAATGTCTTCTCATGGACATTTTTTTCAGCTCTGAGGAGTAGAGTTGCTGAGTGAGAAAGGCATGAGCCGGGCTCTTGCTGCTGGGACTTCCTCCAGACCAGCTTGCAGTCTTAAGAAAAATGAGTTGGATGGTCTCAGCTCTGTCCCCAATGAGCAGCAGCAGTAGATCACTTCGCAAAAATGAGCCACGCGTAATTTGGCACCATTGACAGAAGACTCACTCGCAGCAGCTCAGGGCCTTGCAGGCTTGAGATAATGTGCTGCTAAAATCACCTCTTGACCCCAGCCCAGGAGGTTCCTCCAGGTCACAAGGGAAGAGGGGGGTAGCAGGCCACTGTGAGATACCTTGATAAATGTACAAGCCCCTACGCATCAGCCTGGCACGCCTGCACCAGTGTGAGCTGCTCTGTTTATCACAGGAAGAGGAATTTGTTTCCTGGGTTGTGTTAGAGGACTCCAGACTTCTCCTTTCGTCTGCCTCCTCCTTTTTCCCCTCCAGTGCAGCGAGCCCACTGAAGTGAACTGGTGGCCCTGACGGAGTGCAGAAGCAGGCTGCATGCATCTCCTTGTGCTGGAACTGGCAGAGAAAATCGGACACTGGGACAAACAACCATAAATCAGGACTGTCCTGATTAAATCAGGCATGGCTGGCAAGTAAGTTATTAGCCGCCTGTGAAACTAATTGTGATACTGATACACTCAATTTTGCTGTGTCTTTCAAACACCGATTGTGATGGGAAACAGCTGTTAGAAACCAGCCCCCCCCCCCCCAAAAAAAAAAAAAAAAGGAGAGAAAGGAAAAAAAAAAGAGAGCAGGCTTACGATTCAGAATCATAATAAAGTCTGTCTTCTCTATTCCCTTGCACAAAAGCTCTTATATTCTTCTATTCTCCTCTAGACAATTACTCCCAGCAGGCAGGGTCACTTAGGATGAGCACTATTGCATTTAAAGTTCATCTACTGAAGGGGGGAAAAAGGCAGAGAAATAAGAAAAAAAAGAAAAAAAATTCTTCCCATTAATGTGAGAAAAAATGGCAGGTTTAAAATGGGTTAGAAATTCAGGTTAAAGCAAAAAAAATCGTCACATTACATTGTCAGGAAAAAAAAATTATTCAGTGGTATTGTTTGACTGAAAACTTCCTTCGCAATAACACCAATGCCAGGATAAAAAACCCCAGTGTTTATTTGATGCCTGGATGGGGCAACTGTTATGAGCAGCTAGAAAAAAAGGGATGTTTTGAAATATGTGAGAAGGAGAAAGGGCCTAATCCTGCTTTGGAGAAAGCTGGTGGTGAGCCCCACCAACTCCCATGTTGACTGGCAGGCCATGCTGCACCAGACACAGAGGGCTGGGCAGGAGCTGGCATTGTGCACAGCCCCCTGTGTGGGCTGCAGTGACAAAAGTGTGTGGTTTGGCCAGCTAAAACCTGCTGCTGTCAGGAGCTTGCTCAGGTACTCAAGCTGGGGGCAGGTGTAGTGCTGTAGCAGTTGTAATGGCTTAAGGATAGGAGCCAAACAAGGGCTCTCTCCACAAGGGTTTGTGGAGAGGTTGTTACCAAACTGAGAAACATAGTTCAAAAACCAGACAGGATTTTGAGTGTGCAGACCCTTCTCCAGGTCTGAAAAGGAATCAGCAAAGCCTAGCTTAAAGTCTGTTCCTTGGCTAAGCCTTAAAGAAGATTTTTGAGACCCAAACTCTGTTTCCTTACCCAGAAATAATTAGGCTAGCATAAAGTGTTACCTCTCTCTGTACCCTTCTAACTGCCATGATGACTACTTGCATCTGAAAAACACCTCCCATAAGACAGAACATACCTACATATGCAATATGTGGAATTTGAAGATTCTTCCCTCACCAGAATGGTAATTCTTGGTGATTTTGTGCCTTGGCCTAAGCCCCTGCAATGGGCCACTCTTGGAGATTAGACTCTGCCAGCACTTGGATCCAATCCCTGTAGCCTCAGATACTTTATATTAGCTATTTTAGCTTTTTGCCACTTTTTCTTCTTGTTTTGTATCTATCTAGTCTGTCTTTCTATTACTGTTCATTATTTCCCCAAGTTATATTTTAGCTATAACAGTGGAGAGAAAATGACATGCATTAGCTAATAACAATATGACTGCACCATGAGTTTGGGAGAGATGGAAGGAAAAAACAAATCACTCATGTTTCAAGAATCAAACCCCATCCTCTCAGCTTCCACAGTAATATCTCTGGCTTCCTGTTTGCAAACCAGAAATGTTTATTTACAATGTCTTTCTAGACATCTTTTCAATGTGTAATGCTCATGTCATTACATAATGGGTCATAAATGATGTTGGTTGTCATAGAAAAACACAAAGTCATCAAATATTTTCTTGGTTTTTTGTTTGCCTTTTGTGGCAGGATTCAGAGTTGTCTGCAGTTGGGAAAAAGGTAAATCATCATCTTTCCAGTAATTCCAGCCCTGGTGTATTCAGCCTGTCAGGAGTTTATGAGTGAGGTGATCCTGATGCTGAACATTCTGGTTGTATTTTTTCTCAGTGGCCCTGCTGTTTTAGGCAGCTCATCAGCTCTGTGCCCCGAGAAAGCCAGGCAAAGGCTTGCTTGTCCATGGTTTTATGAGCAGAACTGGAACACTACAATAGAAATATGAAATACAAAACCCCCGACCATTTTTTTTTCATATCTACAGCTATGCACTGAATCAGATCCTGGAAATTCCTGCTGTAAGCCACAACAATGGACGCTGAAGGTGTTTGTGAATTTTTCTGATATGAACTGTAGGAACATTATATGAGTGCAATTTTTTTTTGCAGTGTTGAGATGAAGCTGACTGGTCTAGTTTCCCTTACCTGTAGCTATCGTGGGGATGAGAGAGATGTACATAATATGCCCAGAGGATGCAATCCTTATTCCTGAGTTAAACTAAGACCTGGCTCTCACAGGCTTTGAGCTCTGCTGAATCCCCATGCCCTCTTTTTGTAGGGTCTTCAAATGGCAGCATTACAAATTGTTCCTTGTCTCAGAAACCTGTGAGGAGAAGGAAAGGAGCCTGTAAACCAGGATACCGGGTTGAAATTTTGCCTTTGCTTACAACAGTATGTATTGGATATAACTCCCCTCAAGCTGGTGGTTAAGCTGCTGTTCTTCCCTCTGAACAAATCAATTCTTATCTCTAAAAATAAGTGAATTAGAAAAGAAGTAAAGCTATCATTTATAAAATTAATATGTTTATTTGGTAAACATTGTAATCTGAGTATGAAGTTTATTGATACCAGCTCTACTTAAATTCTTATTGAGCTTATTAAGGAAAAGGCAAAAAGATTTTGCATACTTTGGATAAATCAGGAGACCTGTTTATTCTCTTCACCACAATAATGACAAATAAACTACTATCAGGATACAAGGCATTGACAAAATATGTCCATACAAAAGACACACAAAACTTTCCACTTTCCTCTTTTTTTTTTGTTATTATTTGGAAGGGCGCTGAGAGTCATTTTTGAATTGCTTGAAATAGATGGGCCTCCTGGATCAGAAATGCAACTCCATTAATGTCAGGCAATCTCCATCTTTTGTACATGCCACCTAGAGAGCTTATGGGTACCTATGCAGAAAGAAGAGTGTTTCATGACTAATTCTTATCAGCACCAGAGGTTATTTTCTGTGGTCCTCTGCATCAATGCACAGTAGGGTGGTGGAGAGCACCCGATAAAATTTCCAGCCACACACAAGGAAATGCTGAACTAATAAACTGTTCTTTTAGTGAATTGCAGAGACCAAAGGCTTTATCTTCCTCTCTGAGGAAATATACAGCTGTCACAAGTAATATCGCTGAAAAAGTTTTCAGTTACTATGCAAGGTCAGATTACCTGCATCTTTTGTTATCTAGGTGGGTGATGAAAAGCCATTGAGATCTATCAAAAGTGAGGCCTCAATTCAGCAGGGTGGCTAAGCAGGTAACTGGCTTTGCTGGAACTCTCTGCCTGCACTCAGCCAGCCATGTGCTTTAGCAGGCTGCTGAATTTGAAACTAAATTACAAGTAACATTCTTGAATGCTGTCTTGGAACTTAGATACTTGCACTTGTAACCAGAAATTGTAAATTACGTCAATATTATGCACAAGAGTGGGGTTTGTGTGTGCTGGTGTGAAAGGAGAAAAGCAATGTGTGTAGAGGAGCAGTAGGAGCAAACACTCTTCTGCAATGCCATGTGCATTTTGCACGTGTACGTTGCATTTGAGTACTGTCTGAAGAAGCCTTCAGAGATGTACATTGTGTTAAACCACTACCCATCCTCTATGATGAATTTTTATTGCATAGCTTCCACTGTGCTAGGAAAAAATCCCAAATAAATCTAAAAGTACTAGCCCTGCTATGAGTTCCAAACACAGTTCTCATTTCAGGATCCTGGCATGCACTTGTAAAACATTTAAATACCTATTGGTGGATAAGAAAATCAATATACTTGTGAGGTGACTAAGTAACAAAATATATTAGAATTGATGTTACAATTAGGAAAAAAAGAAATAAATTGTTTTTCTGCTCATTAATATTTGGATAAATATTTATGAATGTATAAGACAAGCAAGCACTGCCAACACTAGATCTTTATTATGCCAGGCATGGGAATAATTCAAGCATTTAGGCAGCTGCAGGTTGAACTTAACCCCACTGGCTTTTCAGCTGAATTTGATCTGGCCCCAGGAAGACATTGCTTTGGAGATGACTTAGGTTGTGTGGTTTCTGTGCAGTTTTTGTTTGGAAAAAAAGGAGTGAGACAGTCTGCAAGTAACAGGCTCCTGACAGTGAGCTGTGTTTGCCTTGACAGATGTGTGCTAAGCAGAGAGATGCTCAGGGTGGAGTTGTCTGCTCCTTAATGGAGGGGTCAGTCAGATAGGAAGGATTTGCAGGAATTTTGTTTGCAGGGCTGGCCAGGGAGTTATTTCCAGCCTGGAAGCAGTGGTAGGCACTCCCTTAGGACAGGTTTTCTGGAGGGGGTCTCATTTTTGTCCCTTCTGTTTCTCATTAAAGCCCTCAGGTCCAGGCCCCTCAACGAGCATGAACATGAACCCTTTTGTCCAGGGCTGTGTGCAAGCCTGCTTGCTCCTTGTGCAGGGTGGTCATCTTTTCACAGAGGGTGAGCCCTGCTTGTCGTCCCCCTGCACAGGCAAGCTGGACACTCTGCTGTCCAGCAAGGTGGCTTTTGTGGACTATTAAGGAAGGACTATTTATACAGTGCTGTTTTATATGTGTGTAGCTAGGAGAGGAGAAGGGGTCATGAAGAAGAACTGGGGTGATCTGACCACCCACAGCCATTTCTCTTTTCTTCCTGGTGAGCGAGAGCCTGGTGTTCACTTTTTTTTTTTTTTTAAGGGAAAAAGAGGGATGGCTTCATTAGGTCCAGGTGATTTTTGTAGCCCTCGTCTCTAGCTCAGGATGTGAACCAGAACAATAGGTGTTTTGGAAGCTGAGGAGAAAACCAGCCGGGTGACGTGGCTCAAAATGTGATTTTGTAGGGGCACGCATCAATACTGCGCCGAGGACGCCGTGCGGATATTACGCAGGCAGCCTTAATACGCTCGCGTGGCATCCGGATTGACAAGACAGACCACGATGGCTCCAAAGGGTCAATAAAACACGCGCCATGAAGGACTTACACAATAGACAGTAATGGCTTCTTTGGAGCTGTTACGGTCTATTGGGTCAATAATAATCCACTTTTTAAAGAGTGCCAAAATATGAATTTACACAACAAGCTGTAATGGCTCCTGATCTATCAGATAAATGATATGAATTATCAGCATTAGAGCCCACACTGCAACGCACGTTTATCTATTAGGGTGGATAGAATAAATATAATATGCTTCAAAATATACTTTCATATTCAAAGGTCTGATTTCTTAAAAACATCTGTGGGGGGAAAAAAAGAGAAAAGCCCAAACTCCAATCATTAAACTCATAAAATAAATAGCATAGGTCAGGAAATGTAAACCTGAGAACCTGTCGCTAGAAGGTTATTGTAAGTTTTCACTCTATGTTATTTTTAATTAAATATTGCAGCAGCATGTATATTTAATTTTTTACTTATTTATTTTTCTTCTCAGGTTTGTCTATGAACATTTTCCCATACTGATAAACTTTTCTATGCAATTGCATCTTTTCTCCTGTATTAAGAGCTAGTTATCTGAGTAATGGTTTACAGGATGCAGACTGGATGTTATACAAACAGGCTTGGTCTGAATATATGCATTCAAGACCAAAAATCTGTTTAAATAACATATGTTCTGTTTGTGGCCACCTATCTGTTTCTATCAAGGAAGATAAAAGTCCTTGTCTGCACTGTTTTAGCTGCACAATCAAGACAGAAACCCTCAACTGATGTTCGCCAGCAGGTGGTGACACACAGCAACAAGCTCCAATGGCAACAACATTTCTCTGCAAAACTTGGAGAAAATCCAGGCTTCAGGAAAATGAAATATGCCTTCAGTTTGGGAAGAAATAATGATGAATGTCCATCACCAACACGTGATGATTTAGTCTCATTGCATGGCAAGAAGAAGTATGTTCAGTCCACAGCAGGTCAAAAGTTTTCCTTGCTGTTTCTCTGCATTTCCTTCTTGTTATTATGAAACATTTGGCTTGGCTGTGAAATATACTTTTAATTAAAAGATAGGAAAATCATAGTAAGACAGCAGCAGCAGAGAGCTGCTAGAAAGCCTGCTGTCTTAGCTCTCATAATAAACATAACGCGAAGGATTGGTGCACACAAAGTCTGAAGTGTTGTAGTGAGAATATGTATACGGTGACTTGTCCAAGTCCTTTCAAACAGAAGTGTAAATAGTGTTTTCTGCTTATCTATGATTTCCCCATGCTTTTTAAAACTTCATATGTTTTTCTTCCTGGTCTCACACCCAGGTAAACTCGTTTGAAAGACCTGCTGCTTATACTAAACACCACCACTGAGTTTGTAGTAGGTTAGTGGGCAAGTAATTCTTCTGTTATAGACGAGATAAAAAATTATTACAGAATAGTAGCTGGATCTGTCACCTTTGGTTTCTATCATCCTGTACTTTCTAGGCATTTAGAATTCCTTGGATTTCATGCATACATTTTGTACACATTACTCTACCTTAAACAACATGCCCTTGAAAAGAAATTGGGGTACTCGCAGCATTTGAAGTGCACTAACTTAACAGAGGAAAATACAAGTCTCATCCTGCTTAGCAGGGAGCTGACAGCAGGGTGAAAATATAAAAATACCGAGAATTTTTCCCCCTTTGCAGTGTCTGTTTCCTGCAAGTATCTACCGTCTACAATATTGACTGGTTTATCAGGCAGCAGGTATCTCTATCAGTCTATCTTGAATTGTCATCCAACAGGAGATTAAACGCTGCCTGCCTCCTTCTTGTGATTTTCAGTCTTCACATCGCAAAGTTTTCAATCAAATTTCAGCGGTGTACATTTAGCTTAGAGAACTCGTGGTACTTATCTTCCCAAAGCAGGTGATTTAGACCATGTTTACCTTGTACAGTTCCAAGATATCTTTCGGCAAACCTGTCCACATCTCGGGCCTTGAAATGATTCCTAAGTTAGGGTTTTTTTTTTTTTTGCTTTTCTCTGTTTCCCTTTCTCTGTCCCTCCACAGGCAGGCTACCAGCCTAACAACACAATAACAGCACAGGTCCTAAAGAGCAGACACGTGCCAATTTTTGGAAGAGTTATATCAATGTGGCAACTTTCTGTTGTTAGATTTTTTAAAAACAAAAGCAACATGGTGCCTTACAGCCTTGTTCTGAGAAGCTTCCTCCTTGGCATTCTCTTCAGTGCACTTATCACCAGGGTGGTTTCACCCCACGAACCAGCTCGAGCCCAGGAGGATGTCAGCTGGGTGCTCATCTTGGTTTGCATCAGATACCTGAGGAAGTTGTGGGCTGGGAGGTATCCTGTAAAATAAACTACAGCTCCATTTGTAAGGAATCCAGTGTGAGCAAGCTGACACTGAAAAAAGGGCTTCTCTGCCAATTAGCATATTTTCTACATAGGATTTTGATAAACAGACTAACTAGAATTTGAATAAGCATAAACTTGAGATTAAAAAATGCTGGAAAGGCAATTCAAAACAATCACAAATGCCAGACTGGATTTTTGTGGTTTATTCTCCATGCAAAGGAGCTAGAATATAGTATAACTAAGAGTGATTGTGCTGAGGTGAAGGAATGAAGAATTGGAAATTATAGTTAGAGCCCTAATTGGTCTCTCACCACCTAATACTTTGAAAAAAACTGGCATACAGCAGTCAGGGCAAGGTCTGGGAGCAAGATTTGTCCACCTATTCTGGCCGCTTAGAACTGCATGAAAAGACCGTAGAGGGGTAAAATGGTCTACAGAGCAGTATAGACCACGTTTCTGTCTGCTAAAGCAATTGAAAGTGCCAGTATAGTTCCACAAGGTCAGAGGTTGCCTTTCAAGGACTTTCTGCTTGGAGTGAGAGGAAGGTGTTCACATTTCTTGTTATGGGGCCGCTCTTCTAGGTGCTCCCTAGGGGCTGGCATTTGGGATGGATGAATCTCCACAGCATGACACGGCCTGGCTCCATCTGAGTGCTCACCCTCGGGGTGGGTTGAATATGAGAAATGCAATTCTGGATACAGTCTTTACGGACAGGGTGGGAGTTTAATCCTGAACTCCTTATTCCAGAAGATCCGAGAGGCTGTTATAGTAATTTGATGCCAGCTGGGAAGAAGCAAACACCTCCCAAGTCACTGCTTTGGCCAACAGCCTGATGACAACAGAGGGTTCTCATCAGGCAAGAGAAATATTCCAGAGGGTGATACCCACTAGAGTTCATCTGCTTCATGCTGTCAGGGCAGTGTGAAAGAGAGTGAAGTGACAGGCGAGTTGGCCCAGCTGCTTCTTCATGAATATCTGAGATTCTTGTCTAGTGTAAGTGGAAACTATATGAACACATCAAAGAGAAAAAGACACTGAAAATTGAAAGGCAGCGCTTAGATGATTTTTAAAAGAGTGAATTTGGCTCAATCTAATTCACTTCTTCCATATGTGAAATGGACTAGATTGAGATGGTAGGAGTGAAAGAAAATGGCTTTGTTGTTGAATGTGGAAATTAATTTTTTTAACCTTTTGCCTGCATTTTTTGCTTCTTCCTTCCCTTTCCACAAGTACAAGCAAGCAAATGTGCCTGGGGCCAGGCTGCAGGGAGAGGATTATGGTACATTCCCGCTTAGGCATCAGCTTGGCTGAACTCTGCTCAGGGGTACCTTGTTGGCAGGGGTCCATGGATCCATGGATGGGGTGAATAAGTGTTAAATGCTGATGTTTATGGTCCCATCAGCTCAAAAGAGAGTGTAAGGTGTGAGCTGATACACAAGATGTAGATTACCACCACTTTAAAAAGTACTGCCTTCCCCTTATCTGAAAGCTTCTTCTTACTGAACCAAAGTCCTGCTGGCAGGATTGTAATCTCAGAGTTTGGGAAGTGGTGCAGATATTTTTGGTTCCAAAAGCCTAGAATATACGACTGTGGCAAAATAAAACTGATTCTTTGTCACCCAGTGCTCTCACCTGATAATGTTACAGAAGCAGAGCCCAGGGCAGTAGAGATGCTTCCTTCATCAAATGGGATGGATGGGTTGTGCAAGACAGAGTTGGGGGAAGCAATAGGGCACTGGGAAGGACTTGGGAGGGAAAATGAGGAGAGAGCAGATTCTGTGAGTTGAGAAAGGTCTGCTGTGGACTGGCACAAAAGAAAGAGGTGACAGATATCAATAGTGGAGTTGCAGTGTATGATATGCGTGAGAGAGGCAGATTTGGACATTTTTGAGTGCTTGCTGTGCAACCTTGGCTTATTTTAATGTTAGTGTATATGTATGAATGGAATGAAGAAAAAGTAAAATTGTTATGTAGGGTGATATTCTACCACTATCATTGGCATAGAGGAATATTGGATATATGACCCCTTTAATATGCTTAGACTAGAAGATGCATGTGATTTCTGTTGTTAGGATGTGTCTGAGAGCAAAAAGTTTAAGAAATCTGTGATTTGGGCTACTGGGATTTTTTTTCCCTTTCCTGTTTATTCTCTATGTTAAAGTAAACAGGATATTTCTCATGTAAACAAAGATTTTTGTGGTTCCAAATTTAGCTCTCAATAGTAGCATTATTACCAAAGTCCTCAAGCTCAAACCATGGAAATCCCAAGATGATTTCCATTTCAAGTTCCATCAAAATGCTAACAGCAACATTTCCCAGTGCCTGCTGCAACTGAGCACACTGAGGGACACAGCGATTGCACTGACTCCTTGGGACAACAAACCCTCAGCTCAGATGCAAGCACTGAAGAGAAATGCTGAGAGTGGGAGGAAGAGAGGGGGGAAGGAAGGGCATGAGCCTTAATGTGCAGAGCCAGCAGTAAGGACCTGCAGGAATCCGAGGTTCTCTGGGCTTTGTATGGGTCTGGTCTGGCTAGCTGGAGCCCAAGCCCACACGGACCTGCATGGACTGAAGGTAAAAGACGAGAAGCGCTCTTCCCCACATGGGAGCGAGTATCCTGTTCATTGGCTTGGGATGGGACACTGCTGGCCACAGCGACCACCCAGGCAGGAAAGAGGCTGAACCTTTACCTGCAGTGGGGTTTTGTACCCCAGGGGATGGGGGTGGGGAGAGAGGACCACGGCCAATGGGATAACATTGGGGTGGGGTGTGGGGAGGGGTATCCATGGGGCACCAGGTGTGTGGAAAGGAGTGCATGGGGAGAAACCATGTCATCACATGAAAGGGGGAATAATCTACATGACATACCATACTCAGTAACATTTTTCCCAACACCCAATACAAAGACCACAACTAAGTAAACTATTTAGTGCAATACAGCAAGGACCAACAGTTTGTAGCAGCTTTCCTAAATTTTGAATGAAAGGAACATATTTAGCAGGCTATGTTTTATTCGTGTTGAATCCTGCGCTTGAGTCTTCTGGTGCTTCAGAAAATGCATTTGAAGGTGGCTGAGGTATTTCAGTTTGACAAATAAACTAAGCTGTGGTTACTTTCTCAGTATGTTTTGTGTCATGGTGCTAATTTCCCATTCACTTGATTGGGATGCAATGATTTCACGACAATGTCAGTGCAGGTCTATGGAAAAGACATTATGGTGTCAAAATGAAATGAAACAATGTTAATTTGTCTATGGAAACGGTGTTCCACTGCCAAATTGAAACATAACCCTCAGCTCAGCCACCTTGAGACTTGGCACTCCTGCGCTGTCGAAGGACCCCGCCACACTGGGTGATTTTACAGCGGCGCACTGGGAAGCTACAAATCTGGATTAAATATTAGAGGAGGTAAGACAATTTGTTTTGTTCTGTGAAACCACAACTGTATAGCATTTCCTAGTGTTACAAGGGCCTTCCACATGTGCTGCAGTACCTAAAGCCCAGGGAGAGGGTGGGAATTGAGGGGAGAAAAAGCACTTTTGCAACATTTACTCAGATTTTTTTTGGCTTCCACTGGCTCTCAGCACATCTCATTCCTAGTGTTGTGTTAATGGATCTTTTTTAGGAGAAAAACATTATTAGATTTTATAGTGTTCAGAGCACCTAAACAACATCTGGGGCACCAGAGCTCAAATTAAGCAGTGCTCTAAATCCAGTTTGGGTTTTAATTCCACCAGGATGTTGCATTTCTAGTAAAACAAAAATTTGAACCTAAACCATAATCTGAAGTGTAAGGAATACAATAGTGGAAAAAAATAATAAGCAAGCTGAAATCAAAAGACAGAGGCTGAGAGAGGAAAGAAGCAATATGTAAAGGGATATAGAAAATATAAATAAATATTTTCTCTGTTGTTAGGGGTCTATGGAGTGATAGAATCTACTTATCAATCACAGTTTGTCTTTTGTTTTATGTTCCTGGACAGTATGACCACCTTTGAAAAAAGGGTGATCTTTGATCTCCTGCCCTGGGGTGAGCACCAGCAGATGTTCTTTTGTTCTTCTCTCCATATTCAGTGTCCCTCAACTCCTAAAGCTGAAGTGTGCTCCCCAAAACTGACAGGTGTTTCTCTGTTTGATTGCAAAAAGATGGATTTAGGCTAAATGTGACCTGAAACCTTCAAAGTGGAAGGGCCTCCCAGCATGCTTGCGAACTGGTGGGAGGGAAGGCTGTTGTAACATCTGCTCTTCTGAGAATATTAGCAAATCACACACAGATGTCAAGAAGAAATAGGCTTGGCCAGTCTGTCAGGAGGTACTCTAGCACCCTCTTTCATCCGGGGTGAATTTCTGGGGTGATTCTGTCTGCTGAGCTTCTCAGTGATTTTTTTTTCCTTATTTGTGTGATGGGTGTAATGGCACTTCCCTGCCTTTTAGAGACATTAGGGGGAAGAAATAAATTACAGGTTTTGTGGTGTTTGAGCAGTACTATAAGACAGTCACGTAAATACATAAGGCATCATGTGCTGGGCTGGGTGGAAAGGCTAATCACATGAGCACTATATCTTAAGGGAGCCAATCCTTTCTTTACCTGTGCCTCAGCTGGCATAAAAATCTGACACTGGCTAATGAAAGCAATAAAGCTATCTAATCTTATTGATGGCTATGGAGATTTCTTGGATATGAGGAGCTCTCTGTTCTACTCTTGTATATTGATAAAGTTGTCTCTGGGCTGTGCACAGCATTTCTAGATGTTCACTGAAGTCCCAGAGCTACAGGCCCTCCTGAGAGTCCAATTGCTGCTTGAGTCTTACTGTGTGAGTGGTGCACATTCCTTTTTTTGCGTAAAGGTCCTTCCACCTTTCATCATTCCTCAGGTAGGAAGCACGAATTTGTTGAATTTGGTGGATGTGGTCATGCCAGTCATTTCTTGGAAGATGCCAGGTCCTCTCCTCAACTTTGAGAGGCAGACTGAGCATGGGCATTAGTGTTCATACAAATATTTAATGCTCAATTGTCTTGCACAGGCTTTCGTGCACCAAACCATGACTAGTATTGCTGCCCCAGGGCAGGATGGCATGAGAATCTTCCCCCATCCCACATCCATTGGACCCCCTTTTCTCTTCAAGTGGTATCCATCAAATGACTGCTGAGACCCCCCTGTAACTTCTCCATGAGTTGCTTGCTGCTCCAGTCACAATTTTTCACAGAGATTCCCAGCTCTCTGAATGCCTAAGAGGAAGCTTTTGACTCTTCAGGCACCATTTGCACATTGTCTTGAAGTAGTTCATATTGCACTAGTAATAATTGTTAAGATGTGCAACGCACAGCTGCAATGTGCAATCCAACTTCAAATTTATTGGGAAGAACTGCAACATGTAATATTGCAGACCTCCCAGCTTGTTTCAAACAGCTAAGAAAAGTCATTGAAATATCCTGCTATACAGGTTGGGATTAAAATACAGGAATCATTTGTGCTAAATGAGGATGGCAAATTCACCATATTTTAAGCATGCTCTATTCAAAGTGAGGCACACCCTCAAATATTTTTTTCAATGTTAAAAGACAGGAGGATTTCTTTCTTTCCAAGGTTTTCTCTCTCCCTCTCTCTCACCCCCCCACACACATATATGCTTGGGCAAACATGGACACAAGCACATGCCTTCTCTTTCTCTGGGTGTAAAGCATGGTAGACATCTGGTTTCCAGGCTCAGTCTTCTCCCCCAGAGACAAAGAACAATGTCATTGTTTGAATATGTTCTTTAGAGGTTGACATTTGGGGAATTTATCTGCTATCCTCCAACATGTGAGACCATTCCAACACTTTTGTGCACTGTGTAAACCGCAGATTAATTGCACAAATTACATGAATTATCCTAAAATTTTTGGGTAATGTTTGCCGTGTCAACACTGTAATTGAGATGACTGGGCATGTGGAAAGCCTGCATGTGGCAAGCAACAATCCATGATGCAGATGAGGAGGCAATTTGCATCTACCTCTGCTTAGAGTAAGTTCTGCAAGGACTGTGGTTTGCAAGTAGAATAGGCAATGTGAGACTTTGATCAAAACAAAAAAAGCAATAAGGATATAAAGGGATATAGTCTTCCACAATACTATGTAATATGGAGGGTGTGTAGCTGTCTTCCAAATGCCAGGTGGACTTCCAGTGTGTGTGTGTGGTGGGGGGGGGAAATATTAAAGTTACAGTTTTAGTGTTTCATCAAATAAGACTGTTGCTGGTGAAATCAGACACAGTAGTAAGGGAAAAAAAAACACCAAACTTTTAATGGATTTGTGCCCACATCAGCTGAACTCTATTGTCTGTGGTTTGGACCAAGTAGTGGTGTCTCACAGGGTGTATCCCACTGATCATGTCAAACCTGCCTTGCCATTTTGAAGAGGCGTTAGTGCAACATCTGGATTTGTGATGGAAGACATCAGATCAATGACCCAGACTATTCCTTTACATCAACAAACAGAAGCAAAATATCTGTAACAGTGGAATAATGTCTTAGATGTTATGTATAAAGTGTTGAGAACTACAAACATTTAGGATTTGCAGGCAACCCCATCCCTTCTCCTTTCAGTGATATGGAAACCAAACAGAGGATGGTGAAGGCTGACACCCACTTGAGCTCAGAGGCTTCCAAGGGAGCTGCAGTTCTCACTTCACATAAGCATGGTGTGGCATGGTGTTAGCAATCCCTGCTTGCTTTGAAGTAAGGGCAAATCCAGACACTGAGGCTGATTTAACCATCAAATGTGCCACTGTTATTTCATTTTTAATTTTTTTCTTTCATCGAGACCCCTAAATACTCTAGTGTTTCCAGAAAGGCTTAAATATGGATAGGAGGATTTTAACACAGGTTTATTTCTGGACCTGTGAAAAATTTCATTCAGAATTTCCCTGGTCTGTATAAGTGCTCAGAGTCACTGGTATGGGCTTGTTACCAAAGGTAGAGGGGTGTTGATAGTTATTCAATGCAATTGGTATAATTTAGGTGTTTGGGGAATCAGTGCAGTCTCTGACTTAGGGAGAGAATTCCCTTCTGTGAGATACTTGAGGAGTGAAGGAACTCAGTCTTGGAGCTCTGGAAGAATGGAGCAGAGTCCAGGACAGGAAAAGAGTGAGAATGTCTAAACCAGACAAGATTTGTGTCCAAAGGAGAAATTCCAGTGCGCCTCTTACATGCTTTTAAAGTGAGGGGCAAATGAAAACTTGATTTTGTTACAGTGAAAAGAAAAATTCCCATTGTGTTCAACAGGGCTGGGATTTCATCCAAGACCTCCACATTATTCTAAGACACTCATGTAGCCCACATTTAATCTTTTAGAAAGAGTATTCTATTTCCAGAAATTATCAATGTTTTCTAATTTTCTGACTTTATCATCTGCAAAGCCCCTGTCATGACTTCTTTTTATACAACACAGTTTTGTTCTATATTTTTTCTTTCAATCTTGCATATATCATTGTTATGCCTTCAAAGATCAAAGATTCATAACATGAGGTAAAAATAACTACTTGCAAATAATAGATACATGCTTTTTAATAAACTTTTAGTACTTAATAAAGTAAAATACCTGGAAAAAATCTGGAAGATGAAGAAATACCAGATATGTTCTTGATTTGACTTGGGACAGGATTTCACCCCACATTTTTATGAGGCATTTTTAGCACACAGACATTCCACCCCCTTGTATCTCCACCCCCATATATTTCAAAGCAAGAACAGAAGGCAACGCAAAAGTAGCTGCCACCATCCACAAGATAATTCTTTCAAACATCTCTCAGCATTCTAAACCATAATCTAAACTTATGTCCACATAACAAATAACAGCCCTTTGAAATGAACTGAGAAACTGTAAAGCCATTAAGAAAATGTGCCATTAAGAAAAGGATTTCAGCATTTCCTATGAAAAAGGTTCCCAATGTATGTATTTCCACATGTTCAGAGAAATGATTAAAGTGTTTATAGCTTTTGTAATTGGCCTCTCTCAATTTAAAAATATAGGCTTTTTTTAACGTTACATTTCTCCGCCGCTCTTTGTCTAGAATAACATTAATGAAGTCCCATTTTCTGAGTTGCCGAAGGTAGGAAATAGGGAAACGATGTGTTTAAGGGAAGACGTTCTCGAAGCGCGCCGTCTGTCTGCCCGTATCCCAGCCTCCCCTTAATGTGTCCATTAGGCACCGCGCGCTCCTGCGGGCTCCGGGGCTGCGCGCGACGCTGGGGCGCATATGGCAGCGGGGAAAGGGGGCTCATTCTCTCTTTCAGAGCCCCCTCTGCGTGCTGCTGCCCAAGACAGTACAGGGTGTCTGGAGGAAGACGTGTAATGTTTTTTTCTCTGTTTGGGTCCAGTTGAGGGTGGTCAGCATTCTGAGAAAGCCAAACTCCATCACCAAATCCTCAAAATCAGCGAAAAGAAGGAGGGCACTGCTAAATGTGTCCCTTGCAAAGTGTATGCAGCCCTTTCTAAGAGAGCTTTTGCTCTGCTGTGGTAAATGCTCTAAACATACTGGCTGCACTGATAGAAACCACATGGATGGCCTTGCATTCAACGAGTGAGCCAATCTTGGTCCTGGGGCCAAAGCCATTTTCATCACCTACAGATCACGGCTTTTGGAGTGGTTTGTGGCTCCTTTAGATCAGTCCAGAAGAGAAAGAGAAAGATTTTCACCCAGATGCCAAATGAATACATTGGTTTTATAGATAAGAATATATGCATAGATATAATTTTTTTTTGGTAGCAACTGTCAATCAGGTCACATGTAATTTTTTTTCATTCTATTATTTTCTTTTATGCTGTTAATATAAAGCTTTAGGTTTTGTTCCATTTGTAAAAGCATATATCAAATGTTTTGTTATACCTTTTCATAATACCCCGGGAGAGGGTGTTTTACCTTTCCTTTTATAAATTATCTTAAGTAGAAATTGTCAATCTGGAATTGACAGGTATTTGTTACAGAAAACAAGGCATTGTTCCCACTTTGCTTCATCCACCAACACAGGTGCTGCTGTCATATGTCACAACAATGGGGAAACTTAATAAACTATAAAGAGCAGTAATACTATAATATAAGGATAGGAGGGTGAAAAAGTTTTAGGATGTGTTTGCTGGCTGGAGGTACGAAATCCTATCTTTCATGTAGTTGATCTGACAATGCTCTGACACTCCCACAAATCTCTTCTTTCCTGGCTTCTTCTTCCAGGAATTCCCTTATAAATTATTGACATTCCCCCCTCCCCCCCACCCCCCAAAGCTATCAAATAACAGCAGGACAGAGGCATAACTCTATCAGTGAGGTAGTTCCTCACCTGTTGAGTTGCTGAAGGAGAAAGAACATGGATTTTGCAGGAGCCAGGATTACTCTGGTCTAATTACAGAAAGTCTGGGCCAGTTGCTGGATTATATTGTGGAATGTGTTGTGACCGATGCAAATATCCACAGGCAATTCTTCTGTCAAAGGCTGGCCTAGATACAGGGAAATTCCTGAGTAACTTGCTAAAGAGTCCCTGTTTTGTGAGCCTGTCAAAGGAGGCGACAGTGGTCTTTGCTGGGCTGGTGGTGCTACCGACCCTGGGCTGTGGCACTGTTGGCTGGAGAGAGTTTTAGTCTAGAAAAGGCCTGAGCTGTAGAATCTGGGACAGGATTCAACTCACATCACCCGAATTTGGGGTTGAATGTGATCAAATTAGAGCATTGCCATCCTCTGACTGGCAGCAAATCAAATGAGTTCTTTGGGCTTTTTTCCTTCACCACAAAGAGCAACAACAGGAACAAATGCTGGGAGAGGAGAGAAAGAAGTGACATCATCTGTGGAAAAGTTTTCCCTTTTTTTCTGCCTGAAGGACTGTTGTGATTTCCAACTGCACCTCAGGTAAGAATGAAACATGATATTAGATTGAACACACCAGCTGAGTGCAAATGGAAATACCTGCAGTTGAAGAGAGGGAGACACAACACTATGCTGCGTTTTTAAAATCTTTCTGATATTTGTAGAGACCAAGCAGTTCCTGGCCTAGCTTCAAATAGCTGAAACATTGATCAAGTAATTTTAATTGTCTCAGTCTCATTAGGATCATGGCAGTGGCTGGGGTTATATGGAATACGCTGTAAACTTTCACTACTCCCACCCCTCTGTACTCTAGCCCTTCCCCTAAACCTCATCTTTCCTTTTCTGTGGTATGGGAGAACTGGTGATTTGGAGCCAGCTACATATGCTTTATGTTTCCTGAAGATTAAAACCCATGTGTAATACTCCATAGTCTGTCAACAGCCAGCTTGGGAAAAAGACCAAGGACTAGAAAGCCAAAACCAGACTGTTAGATCAATCATGGCCAAGATGTGCTTCTCACTTATAAAAGCTAAAAGAAAACCAGCCAGGCAAGAAGTTTGTCCTTTGCAATGTTGGAAGACTGCTGCCCCCCATCCTGTGTCTGATTCTCTGTGTGTCAGACTATACACAAATCTGCAAGAGAAGATATTGCTTGTGTGTTTAAAATACTTCTGCCATCAGACAGGGTGAAGACTGCTGTCTACAGTAAGCATCCAGGCTTGGGATAAGTAACCAATGATTTGTGGTCCCTTTGCATTTTTCTTTTTTCTTTCTTTTTTTCTTTCTTTTTTTTTTTTCCTATAAATGTTGATAGTATTAAATAGTAGTCTGAAACTATCTGCTTGTACAGAACTGAACAAAGTGGTATGTGTTCCCAAACACTAGAACCAAGTTGTCAAGACATATCCTCAGAGACAGAGGGTCTTTTTTGTTGTTGCCCAAGAATGTCTTATTTAAAATGGAATTCCTTGTAAAGATGCAAATTCTATTTCTTTTAAAATGTACCAGTACTGAGAATAAAGCAAGCGAAAGAGGAAATTAAAACAGTGACAAGAGAAGGAGGTCTGGCAAGTTGGCTTTCAACCAAATGACCTCTTGATAGATCAGCTGGGAGCCAGGAATGCATGAGATTACCATGAGCTGGAAAGATTTATAGTTCTTTGTTTGGTCTCTTGGTAAGTTTTCATGAATAGTCAGCTATATGATGGGCAATGATAGGGGAGAATGGTGGGCAAAAGCAACCCTGGAACCCCAAATATTTATTGTGATTCCACAAACAAAAATGAAAAGAAGGAACTAAATGAAGATTTAGAGCATTTATTTATTTCAAATAACAACAAACACCCCAAATCTAGCTCTCTCAGGACAAGCTATTTGCAGGCTGTAAATTTAGCTCCAATTGCATTAGGCATGTACAAGTAACACAAGAAACTCTCTGAATGGGAATGGGTGTCTGGGTTTCTGCAGTCACTACACAGCCTTTCCTGAGCTGAGCAGCTGCAGGGGGAACATCCCTCTGTGGGGATGCATGGTGGACTGCACTAGCTAAACACATCCTCAGATTGTGCCAGAGCTTCTCAGAAATTTGCAACTCTTGCAATTTCATCTCCAGAAGTTTGAATGAGTATATCTATTTTCTCATCATTCAGGTGATCTGGAACATCTGAACATTTGTAGTTTATGTTATCCAGATTAAAAACTAATATGATGGTACATTAGATGCCAAGGACATTAAAACGTAAAAGCAAACAGATTAAAAAATCTAATTTATGAAGCACTCTGAAATTAATAGGTAGTGCTATCAACTGGTTGTTATGTGCTGGTTGTTACAGCCAAGTGTAATCTGGAAGTCTGACCAGTAGATTGAATCCAGAAAGATGGAGTGACCCCAGATATGTAAACCTTCTTTAATGGCAAAGCACACAATTTTATTTTTGGTTGCAAATCCTTTTTGCTAATAATGGGATCCTAGAATTTTGAAACAAAAAATACCTTTAAGCACAACTAACAAAGTAAAGATTCTAGCAACACTTTGGTTTAAAAATATAATTATTTGCTTCTTTTCCCTCTGCAGTGTATATGCCATACGTGCATGTGGTATGTTCACTACATTAGTTCATTATTATTACTTATTTATTTATTTTTAACCAATGAAGTAGTGTCCTTGTCTGTTTTCTAGGAAAAAATATATAAATAATCTTTTGCCCCAGCACAATATCACATGAGCACCACAATGATGGTGTCTGTAATGCATCATTTGCTAGTGTCTTTACATGCTAAGTTATTCTCCCTTTCTCTTAAACCAATGAGAGAATTATATTCTCGTAGTAATTTATTCACTTCTCAAAACTGAATGTTAAGAAACCCAGAGGTTTGCCTTAAACTTATAATATAATTTAAAGGGCAAGTATTCAAAATTCAGCTTCAAGGTGTGGACCTTTTGCACAACCTTACAAGTGCTTTCTGAGTGTTATCATTTTGTCAGTACAATTCTGATCTGATTTGCATTCTTCACATTTCTCTCTTTAACAGGCTGGAATTTGCACATTTAAGTTGCAAGTTACTACAGGCAGCAGTTGATTTGAAGATACCTTGCAAATGCAAAATAGACACCTTTTGCTGAAGGTTCAGCTTTGAAACAAGAGGAGGACCAGTAAGACAGAAAGGCTTTGCAAATTGAAATGTCATGACCTATGGCTTGGGGAAAAGTTTTCAGAAAGATACCACTAATTTCTGATATTTTCAGTTTCCAAGAGTGCTAATTGTGGATGGGACATGGATGGGACATGCTGAGTAAAAAAAAAAATAAATGTTGAGAAGTCCAAAAGGAGAATATGCTTTGAAAATACTACTTTGTGGGAACTGAATGACCCAATGAGTTGGGCAGCTTTGGTTGTTTTCTTCACAGATTCCTGGAGAATTCTGGCTAACATGAAGGAAACCATTAATTTCTAAGGAATTTGGAAATAGAAGAAATTAGAAGTTTAGAGGATAGTGAAGGCCTTCCCACTCAGGAAAGCTCAGCCATAAATATTCAGGAATATGAAGCTCATCTTAAAGCTCCTTACATAATTCCAAGCCAGAAAGCAAACTAACTTCTGTATTTTTAGTCTGACACTGTGTACAACCACATACTGTATTTTTATCTAGCAAGAACGAGTCCATCAAATACAAATGTAACATGTACAATGATCCTTCATTCTAGCTCTAACACAGATGGTTATCCCTATAACAAATAAATAGGAAGGCTCAGAATCGAGAAAGGATAAGAAAAATTATAACCAAGAGAAAAAAAGGCCCAGTGCAGATGATCTTGTGAGACAGCACTTGATCCAACTCCCCTTAAGATCTCATATCTCAAAATCACAGTGGGATAGCAGAGCCTAGGAGCACTTACTGGAGAATACAAATATGGATAACTGCAACTCCAAACTACCTGTTAAACACAGCCATATAGTATTCTGTCAGGCAGGTTCAGGGCAGTTTGGAGCATTTTGCTCTGCAGTATAGTCTCCAATTTCCTCTGGAGCCCATCTCTTCCAGTTCCTTGAAAACCTAGGCACTCTTGAGCATCTTTTTTTTTTTTTTATATAATTGCTTTTCATGGTAATGTTTGTGTTAGGAATAAAAGTAAGTAAAGAAGAACAGCTTCCCCACTTTTATAAACTTGGGCATCGTACTATTTGCTTTCCTTCTGCACTGAAACATTTCTGTGAGGTAGTTTTATGTTGGACCTGCCAATGCTGGCAAGCCTGTGCTGTTGGTGCAGCATGGAAAAAACAGAGGTTAAAGTCTATACCCTGTCACTGTTCCTTCACATTCTTCTAACTCTTCTTCCCCATTTATCCCATGACTTCTTATTGCTCTCATCACCAGAATCATTAGTGTTTATTCCTACTGGTCCACAAATGTTGTGAGAAGAGATGAAGATATTAACATCTTTTTGGATTGTGTTGGGGGAATCAGATAAGTGTAAAGGAATGCTGCATGAGAAGTCCTGTATTCTAAGCCAGGTCTGTAAGCTCACAGATTCCCCACAATCCCTTCCTTGACTATGAAAGTATTTAAGGTAAATCCAGAAACCTTGTCAGCTCCTACAGATTATCACAGTGGGCTACAAGACAGGTGCACAGTTAAAGCATTTCCTGAGCTTCTGGACAAGCCAGTCCTGTCCTTTGTTGCCAACTTGTGGGGTGCCCTTACACAGGTTATTTAAAAGATACTTTTCAAAGGCTTGCCTGGGAACGTGGTGACAGAGAAAGGTATTCATCCGGGAATGCTTAGAATAACTCAACTGGAGTCAGGATTATTAAATTCTCCTGCTGTCAGTGGCTTGCAATGCATAACTTGCACTTCTTTGAGTAAGCCGCTCTGTTGTGGCCTCTGTTTATATTCTGGTCTTCTGAAACTTTAAGACTTTTATTATGCAAGTTTCATAACATTTAAAAGGTAAATTAGTGATAAATATGTCCACACTTAATAACGTTGAAGCAATATCTTCACCAAGCTGCAAGGATTGCAGGAATAATTCAATCTATAGATTTACAAATAATTTATTCCGTTTTTATTTTAACTAGTTTTGCTGTATGAATGAATTAAACAGCTGGCAGCTTGCCTGTCTGTTCATTGCTCTGCTCCTTTCTCTCCCATTTCTAGTGTTTTGCTCTTGCCCTACTGCAAATACAGCATCCTTTTTACTTCACAAACATCCTCTCCGAACAAGTTAGACAAGGGAGATGCTGGAGTGTGAGGTGATGTTTCAGGGCAATTCAAAGGCATGTTTCCTTATATGATTTACTAAGTGTTCTCAGAAATATTGTTTCATTTCATAACATTTCCAGTTAGGGTTGTTTTTGGGAGGTTGTTTTTTTTGTTTTGTTTTTGTTTTTTTTGGCAATCTTCTTCCCTAGTACAGTGGAGCAGATTTCTGAATGAGGCTGATGAGATTTGTAATATACCCCAAGTTAATTTAGACAGCAGGCTAGCCCCTCAACAAAACTGTGGCCCATATACAAGTCAAATCTGCTTTTTTCCTTGGGCAATGATTTATTTCCCTCTTAAATTGGCTGGACCAGTTAGTTTTTTATTTTTATTAAGTCACACTATTCTTAAATGAAACTATTGATTTAAAGTCAGCTTAGTGAGGATTTAATTTGTTTTCAGGGGATTAGAGCAGGTAACATGGGATAATTTTACAATAAAGTGGAATAGAAGCATTCCTTCACATTACCCTCACCTTTTTTTCTTGCCAGGCTGCACAGACATTACAAATTTTCAAGTGAATTGTGGAAATACATTCATAAATCAGGCCTAATTCCTCTGCCTGCTTAAAGGCTATTCTAAAGAATATTTTCCTTTGACCTTGTCCATGTTTGTCCTTCCATGGGCTGGTGCATCTGATAATTCCACACAAACACAAATTCACACAAAATTTTTTTGTGTCCACAGCAGGAATTGTAAACAGGGACATTTGTTGAGAAATACAAGACCAGACATGTCTTTTAATGCAGTGGCTACAGAGTGTTTTAAAACCACTGTATTGCTCACAAGCAGGGATAGTTCTTCCTTGATAGCATATACACTGGGTATGTTGGGGTTTTTTTATATAGTACAGTGATTTTAATCTCTGCTCCTTTCAACCTCTTCCTTCTTTGTCATTCTGTCTTTCAATCACATCCAACGCATGACCTAACAATTCCTGGGATTTCACCTGGTGTTGTGCAGTCTGCTTTTGCTGCTTTGCACTCAGTGACTTGAGTAGGGGCAGGTTCTACAGCTCTGAGTAGCATTACCTCAAGATCAGGCACTCCCCTTTTCTATGCTTCTACTTTTTGGTGGCCTTGCTTGTTTTTCTTAGCAGTCTAAGAAGTCTTAGCTCCTAGCAACACATCCTTGCTAGGAAATGTTTCAAAGTTGTTCTACATAGCATGTTTCCCATTGCTCACACACATGGACAATGCTCCTCCCATCTCTTTTTTCAAACTTATGTGAAGCACATATGTGCTCCACCCAGTTTTGAGAAAAAGCAAAACAAGCCCTTACTGCAGCACTGAGTATCATTTTCTTACCTGGCCTCTACCACTTGTGTTCTGCCTCAGCTTCCCAGCCCCTGGGAAGCTGAAAGCAGCAGAAGGATAACCCTACTGGCTGCATATCTTCCTCTTCCATGCTTTTCTGTGGTCCCTGTCTCCCCATCTCTTTCTTGTGAGGCATGAGGACTAGTTCTCTCTGCTACTACTGAGTGAAGTGGGAAAAAAAGGCTCAGTGTTTTTATTATGTCCTTACTGAGTGGAAACTGCCCCACTGTTACTTGGTTCTTGGGAACAGAGATATTTTTTTCCTCTCCCTGGAAATCCCTAGATTCCTGGTAGAAATACACGATGTAGGTGAACTGGTAGGATGTAGGTGGACTTACCTCAAATATTTATAAGGGCAAAAGAGAACAGAAAGGAGAATTGGAAGAGCCAGCACAAATACCTAGTTACAGAAGAGCAGCCATCCTCCCTTCCCCGAGGCAAGACAGGCCCAGCAAGGACAGGAAACACCCGCCCTGATGATGGCATCATGTGGTTTCCAGGTCACTGAGGGTTTTTTTTTTCTGAGTAGGAGAATACTCCTCCTTTCCTCTCTTCTCCATTTATTTATCACACCAAGTCCTCCTGCAAAGGAAGGCTTCTTTTGCTCCGTTCCTCTTACAATGCCTGTCTTTTTAGGTTATTTTTCAGTCTCTGTTAACACAGTTGGCTTCTGATTGGACTTTCTATTGTAGGTGTTGCTGATAAAACTTCAGGAGGCACACAGACTCAGCTCTACATATACATTAAACCAGATGCAGCTCACTGGCTGGGTTTTTTGGTTGTTGCTTTGTTTTTTTCTCCTTGCTATATAAATGTGAGGTCATAAGTAGTAGAGAAAGAAGATGGAGGAATTTCTTGGAAGACAGAGGAGAAAAAAAAGCATATAATCTCCATTGCACTGCTTACAAGGACTGTGTTTTATTGTTATTTATTAGTGGTGGAAAAAAAAGGGGAAAAAAAAAAAAAAAGCTTTGCACACACCACACTACAATTTTATGAGATCCACATCTGGAATCCAGAGCATCTCAGGAATCAATCTATCAGACCCTAGTCAATTGTAATAATGCACCTGGGGTGAAATTCTGGCTCCATTAAAGTCAGCTGGAACTTTGCCATTGCAATGCAAAAAGTGATGGCTGATGCAGACAACTCCACATTAACTCTCGGGCAGAGTGAGATGGCTTATAAGTCGCCAATATTTCCAGATTTGGCATAACATTCAGGAAAAAAACACTGTCAATCCCATGTCTCTGTACAGAGAGAAAAAGTAAGAGTTATAATGAGGTCATAGTGCCTGTACATTTGGCTGTTACTAAAATAAATAGTCTAAGAGTCCATGAACTTTTTTTCATAGGTAGAGGCTTTTAGGATGAAACAGAAATATTGTTTGTTGTGCCTCAAGGTCAACATATATATTTTTGTGTGTGTGTATGTAAGTCGTCCAAAATCCTACTTATAAATATCTATTTTCTTGTGCTTTTTCACATCCTTCCACTGGAAAGGCATTTCCAACTGTATATAGTATATTCCTATTACCTACCCATCAGTCAAATCAGCTCATTTCTGAAATTCAATTAAAAGGGTCTCATTGCCATAAATCGAAAATGATATTTTATTGTTACTTTGTAATTTGGAAGAATGAAAATTAAAACAGTAGCTCTGATGGAAAGAAATGGCTCCTAAATCATAATGATATTTTGTAGTTTATCTGCTCATTGCTATTTTATTTCAGCTATTTCAGAATGGAAGGACGATGAAGTTACTTGTGTACTCTATACCAGACTTATTTATTTTTTTGGCTACTCCAAGCACTTGTCTAAATCTTTTTTATGATTGTTTATCTAAGTTTCTCCCAAATGTTTCATCAATTGCTATCCCTGTTCTTTTATTCAATATGTTAACTGCTTCCTGTGTATAAAAGACAGTTTGCTTAAATTCCTTTGGCTCTTGACCTCTTCTTACCCTTGGCAGAGACACTCTGTAATTTTGGGGTTTTTTTTTATGCTGAGCATCAATTGAATTGTCTTAGTGTCAAATAAAACGAACAGAAAGGCCACATATGTGTCATTTAACTTGTGAACTTGGCTACAGATACAATAGATTTCATGAAATGGGTGCAAGGTGGGGGACAACCAGAGGTTGAAACTGAAGTTCCCATGCTCTGACTACCGATGAAAATTGAAAAGAATAAGCATGTTAAAAGGCACTTATAATCAGCCACAGTGACTAGTAGTAAATAATGACGATACTGCTGCTCTGAGGAATATGAAATGCCAAACCTGTGAACCCTCTTTAAGATTTAGCAGGAGTTTTACTGGCTGGGGGGAAAAAAGAGCCATTTCAGTTCTGTGTTGCTTCAGTATAAATATCATGGGGGGCCAAACTTGTTCTGTCTCCCTCCCCTCTTCCAACCCCATTCAAAAACCATAATGCTGAATGTTTTACTTCAGCTGGACTGTTATGCATTCTGCCTAGAAACATCTGTGGAAAAAGAAGAAGAAAAGAACCACTGGAAACATGGAGCAGAAATGAATTTAGCAGCTGGCAAAGTGAAAAATCACACATACCAACGAGATTTTGTGCAAGGAGAAGAGATGAGAGCAGGGCATATTTATTAAAACAAAAAGAAAAGAAAAAAGAAATTAAACCATGTATCTGCCATATACAATATATAGAAGAAAGCCTATTCAGTAGATGTTAACCAGAATACTAGAAGTAATTAAGTTTTCATTTGAGTTGAATACAATTATTAGCAAAAATTCACATATGTATAACATCTCTAGGCAATGAAAACCTAGTTCTAAATTTACCCTGGAAGAAAGATTTATGCAGCCATTTCTCATAGGTAAAAACTGGTGCACAACTATGTAAAAGCCACCATAAAGCTTCGTTATGTCTAGATGCCACCCCTCTTGAAAGCAAGATCTTTGGCAGTCAGGCAGAGCATGAGACACCTCCCTGTTTGGCTCCAGGACAAATCCTGTTGCCTTTCATAGAAGCTGTGCCTGAATTAGGGCTATTGCCCAGCTCATAATGAGGAGAGTGCTGTAACTTGGGTTGCTTGCAGTGCTTGGCACCACAAGTCTGTGCCTCCTTTCATTTCCCTACCTCTCAAGAGTCCCCACAGGAGGTGGGGCTTTTCCCTTCCTTTGCTCTGAAGATTAAACACAACAAAGGATGTTTTCTGTAAAGCGAGGTACACAGTGCAGTTTTGCCTTCTCTCTAGTTGATGTTCTAATGTGTAACTGTAGGGTTTAATTTTACTTTACATTAATCAAAGAACAATAAAGGCCATAAAAACCCCACTAAGAAGCATTTCAAGTTAAGATCCAAAGCTAAATGCCATGGGATTTTGCCTATTGTCTTGTTTAGTCCCTCTGTAAAAAGAGCTAGATAGCAGGAGAAAGAAAGAAAAATTGAGCTCATGTTTTTTTGCATAGAGATGGAGAAAACACATAATAAATTAGGGGGAGAGAGGAGTGAAATAAAGGCCAGAGGTAAACGACGTTTAATTGTGTGAGCTGCTCTTCCTCTTGTGGTTCCTGCCAGCTGCTGCTGCTATTGCTACCTTCCTGTTTTAAGATGAAAGCAATGATGGTAGACACGTGCAGACACACAAAAGAACCTATTTGGACTGGTGTGTCAGCTCATCTTTATCAAATGTTGCACAGGTATATTTTGTTGCCATGCTTCATTACCCCAGAATGGCGTGCCTGAAATGTTTGTCTCTTCTATAAACCCAATAGCTTTCCCAGCGAGTCACATTTGACAGAGCAATAGACAGGTATTTGCTAGCTGGCATCCGTTTGTAAAGCCCGGGCAATTATGTATGTATTATCCATATATATATATATATATATA
The DNA here is from genome assembly GCA_013400575.1 of Peucedramus taeniatus. Lineage (NCBI taxonomy): Eukaryota > Metazoa > Chordata > Aves > Passeriformes > Fringillidae > Peucedramus > Peucedramus taeniatus. Next base: position 165,374 of record WBNO01023797.1, read on the forward strand.
TATATGCACAGGGCAACACACTCATAAGGATATGTATATAAACATGCATGCATATGTATATATATGTCTATAAACACAAAGAACATGAGAGGGAGATGTACTGCTATATTATTTGTATGTAGAGGGAGACTAGACATCTATATATGCAATATAAAAGGGGTGCTCAGTACAAATACGTGCATGCTTGTACTGAAATTAGCATATCCACTTGGACAAAATTAATAAAACAGGAGTTTTAACACAAATTTCTTGCTCAAATGCAGACAGAACTTTAGTGAAGAATACAATATTGGAAAAATAGGTGGATGGTCTCTTATGAATATTTTATTTCTAAGGTTTTCCACTGAGGGAAAAAAAACCCAACGAAATATGAGACACGTCACTTTAGCTTGGAACTAGAGTTAACAGTAACTCTGTTCAAGAGAAGGAGGAAATGAGACTAAAAGGAAGAATAAAATGAAGCTGGGTTTTTTGTTGTTGTTGATGGTATATTAGGTGGGGGGTTTTTTTGTATCTTTATTTTTGGTTTTGCTTTTTTTCCCTGGAGAAAAGGCATTATTTGGAGGAAAAAGCTCTGAAGGGAGAAGTCTGTGCCTCGGGGCCCTTCTGCGCAAACAGCCAGCCACGGAGGGTTTGCAGGCACATCTGCAGAGTGAGAGAAAGATTCAATAACAGCGTGGCTACCTTCATTAGTTTTAAACTAATTCACATGCTAGTGCTTGGTGTATTGCTTAAATGTGTCTGATTGTTCACCTGTAACATGACAATATTTTCTACCTCACAGGAGGGTGAAGCTGAGGGCTCGTGAGCTTCTCCCTGACAGCTCCTGCTCCAGCTGTGCTGAAGATGTGCACACACCAAAATGCACGTGTGCCTATAGCCGAGGAGGGAGGACTAACTACACTGCCAAATACTCTTTTAGATGGAAAGAAAGCTGCGAGCCTGGGAATTGCAAGGTGGGTGCTGCTTGCCCTGCCATCCAGAACAGAGGACTAATGGCATGGGGACGGATGGAGCCCGGGTGTAACCACACAGAATTTGCAGTATAGTTCCATCCCAGGGTGGTAACAGCATTGAAATTACTTGATGGATACTATTTTCATTATTATTACTTTAATGCACCATTGTGGACATGGTCCTGTACCATAAAAGAGTAACGCAAGCAAAACACAGGCCTTATATATGCAATTACATCCACTGCAGCTCAAAAAGAAGACAATTAGTGGAGTGCATTCCCCAGAAAGCCATCCACGGAGGTCAGAGTTCGGGAGTAACATTTCCTTTCTCATCTCTCCCCCCAGAAAACTAGATATTACCAGCATCAAATCATCCACAGAGCACTCTAACTAAAAGGAGAACATTATGGGTAAGTAGCAGGCACTGTAATTGCCTAAACAAACAGAGTTTAGACAGAAAATCTGTAATTCTAGTGTTTCTAGCCTGTGGTTGTGTTTGGGGGGGGTTTTGGTTGGTTCATTGGTTGTGTGTTTTTGCCTGTTTTGTTGCATTTTTTTTTGGTAGGTTTTGGTTTGGGTTTTTGTATTGTTTCTTTTGCTGTATCTAATGCTAATAAATAGCATAATGCAAAAAATTCTGCCTTGATTTATTGACAAAATTTAAATATGAAACTGCACCTTTTACTAAAATTACAGTTCATGCCTGCTAACAAGAAACTGAGAAATAAAAATGATCTGGACTCCCAGTTTTGAATTGAAAGCATTTATGGTGCTATCTTTTCCCCCATTTTAGCATGTGCTAGTAATGCCTAGCTGGAACTGGAGGTGGCTCAGACAACCTGCAAGGTGATGTCCTTCCTGCAGGAGTTGAAAGGGGACCAGGAATACGAGCGCTTCTGTATCTCTGCTAAATTTCCAGTCCATTTGAGCAGACAGAGGTAGGTGTGATGGGGTTTGGTTCAGTGTTTTTGGGGCACTCAGAGTCAGTGACTACCCCCTCCTCTCCAGCTGCCCTATTGCAGAGCTCCCCCAGAAACACGTGGAGGAAACTCTACCTGTTACTAATGACTGCTAAGTAGCTGCTGTCTTTTACTTCTTGGTCTGTTCACCAGTGGCTGCCTTGTGTGAGGCAAGTGGCTTGTCCACACCAGGTTTTGGTACAGGAGACCCCACATAGCTGGGGATAGATCTCCTTTTTATGAGCACATCCTGCAAAAGGACATTGTGGCTTTCATGTAATGTTGGCAGCAAATGCGTTGCTTGCTGTGCTTGGAAGTTCCCTCCATCATTTTGTTTCTCGTGTCCATTTTCATTACAAGATTTTCAGGATACAGAGTTAATCCCAGCCAGCTTATCCTCAACACCAAGGCTTCTCATTTTGGTTGCTGCTAAGGCATTGCTGTACTTTATATGATTAGTAATAGTTAAATAAGCCTGAGAAACTTGAACCTCCCCTTGACCACTGTGGTGTTCAGCGTCATTTCAGGAACTGCATCACACGAGTTCCAGGTTTGAAAGAGGTGCTGCAGCATCCACCACAGATAATATGATGCCTCTTAGGTCTCCTGCCCTGTGCAAACTTTTCCTCATGCAATCTGCACAAAATCAGCAGCAGGGAGGGTATGGGAATAAAGGGGAGAAGATCATGGGCTGAGGGGCCAGGGGGAGCTGCTGAAAAGCAGCAGCAGATTATGTGGAGCTGAAAGCTGGGTAGGACCTTTGGGTAAAATAACAGTACCCACTGTGTTTATATCAAATGCCATAGGGATTTTATTTAAGGAAAGGCCATATAGGTCCCCATTTTTTTCCCCCCACATTGAAATCAAGGGCAGGGGAGGAAGAAATACATCCTTAGGTGCCTTGCAGCTTTTTGGTCCAGTGTATTATGCTGAATGCATATGTGCAACTGTATATTACCTCCACTTTAATGATATGCCTGTTGGTCAGATTTTTGGGGAGCGTGATAGCAATTGTGGTGAGCCCCTTCCTAGGCATAGATAATGGCATAACCAGGTCTGCTTGTCATCAGCCCTGTATCTGACCCCTGAGCGTGTGTGCATCTAATGACAAAAATGTGTGTTGATAAGCAGCATTTTATGAAAGAGTTATTTGCTTAATATATTATTCTGGCTTAACATCTGCATGTGGATTGGAAACTGTCAGAGCGAAACAGAGTAATTTAAAAAGGTATATGACAATGTAAAGATGGTGTGAGGTAACCTGCTGAGACTGTCGTGGTGAAATCAGATTGGCAAAAATAAGGGTTGACCTGTTACTTGGAAGAAAGAGGCCAATTTATAACTGTGGTATGTTACTGTGTTAAATAACTCAATTTACTTTTATTTTAATCTGAACACTTGAAGATCTTAGAAAATTAGTTAGAAGTCATTTGGTCTCTCTGGTTTTTGCTAGTCTAGGATTTTTGTGTTCTTTTTTTTTTTAAGGCAATGTTGGTTGAGTATTGCCAAGAAAATGAAGTACTGGCAAGGGGGCAGAAAATCGTGCCTGTTATTTCATGTAGCCAGAGAAAGAAGCAACACCTTGGAGGTGAATGATAGATATTATTATAAAAGAGTTGTAGCTCAGGGCAGGTGAGTGGTGTGTTAATGAGGAGCCACCTCCTGCTTCCTGACAGATGACTGTCATTGTTCAAATGCTGCCATCAGATTGATTAATAACTGGGTCATCCTGCCCTGCAGTTGGAGTAGACTGTCTTCATTCTTTTGCTGATTTCTCTAATATGCTGACCTGGAGGTGACCCAATAGAGGTGGAGCTGAGATTAGCATTTCATTTCTTGTAGAACAACAAGAAAAAATTCACAGGGAGGAGGTAGGTGCAGGGGAAAGACTACCCAAAAACTCAAAGAATGTTCTTATCCCCAGAGCAGCCCCCAAACTTATTCATCATTTATGAATAGGCAGTTTTAGTATTTTATACATTTCTGTTTTTAATACGGATTTAAATTAGTCAGGTTCTTTTCTGCAGAGTCAGCTAAACCTAAATGAAAAGATGTATAAGGTCTCTTTAGAACATGCAAAGAAATGTAAAGACCTGTGTAGTGAGGGGCAGGGGAGTGAGCTGATACAACATCAAAATTCCTGCTTTGCCTTAATGTCTCTTAATGTTCACTAAATTCACTATTAAAAGACCAAATAGTAAACAGCATGCTTTGACAAGTGAAATACAGGCGTATTATCCCAGATGACTGTTATTATGTGGAAAGAATGGCAATTCTCCTTCAAGATTTGTGTAATTTTCTCTCTTTTCTTGATTTAAACTCTTCTGAAAGCAGTGGCATGGTGAGTTTACCTTTCTCCTTGTCATATGTTGGCAAGGTGTGATGGCTCTCATCTGCTTCGGGAGCATGGAGCACAATATAATAGTCAACTTGAGCCAGAGGGATACTTGCAACTAATTAGGATTCAATTTTCAGACTTTTTGGAACATTGCTTTGGCTAAAAGTTACATGAAAATATCCTTCAAATAGCTTGTGAAATTGGCTCATTTCTGGCACTCTTTTAAAATTACCAACCCTTCTATTACATGGACCAGCTCTGCAATTTGAGACTTTTCTATTTAAATGCAACATTTGTAACATTTTGCAAGAATACCTGCTATTCCTTCCATCTTCCTGGAGAGTCCCCTCCCTCCTCCTTTCTTATTACAAAAGCAGCCAAGCCTTTCTATCCTGGGACTCCACAGCACAGCAGAATGCTCCTATGGAATGTGGCTAACCAGGTGAACAGACCTAGAAGTGCTCCCATTTGTTCAAGTGTGCTCTGTTCATGTGCACATGCCATGTAGAGTACCTTCAGCTCAGTTAAAGGATTAGGCCACTTCTGAATTAGTTTTTGTTTTGTTTCTGCAGAGGACAACCTTCCTTTTTTAAGTGAGGCTTATGTTTTCAGATATAAGCGGTGAGGAGCCAAAGCCAATAATTATCAGCTATGAAAACAACTTCAAATCTCCACACTGAATCATGATTTGTGTTTTAAACACATTTGGCCTTACAGCATGCAAGATTGCTTTATGCTCTCAAAATACATAACTAGGGGCTAGAACAAAACAAAACCCAGTAGAAAAAGAAACAAGAGTTTTGTCAAAAGGAAAACGTAGCCAGCCACTCATTTTTAGTACTTAATGTATGTAGCACCATAGTTCAAGACATTTCTCTACTCTGGAGCCATTTTTGAACAGTTATTTCTGCCTGCAGAATGTTCCTTAAAACAAGAAAGAAAACCTTAATGTAGGTCATACCTCTACAAAAATTAAGGGGTTTTGAGCATGGAAGATTCCAGAGAGAAATATTAAATCAGTTCCCCTTTGACCTAAAGCTGCATGTGTGTAAACTATTCACCATATCCTGTGCAATGTTTACAACCTGGTTCTTCATTCAGTGCTGAGACCACCCCATATCCGAGATGTAATTTTGGTAATCTGGCATTACTTCTGAAGTAGCTTCAACTTGGAAACATTGGATCTACTCATTAACAACCAAATGGATGCAAAATTTGAGGCAGGCATTGCTGTCCTCTTGTGCAAAACAGTGGGTCCCAAATAATTTTCTGTTTGGGTAAAACAACAACCAGGGCAGTTATTTTGCTATTTTAAGAATAGTACTTAGCACAGGGCTTCTATGAAATCCAGGAATAAGCACATTATTATAAGGCACATTTAAAAGCGTGCCTTGGAGTGCTGGGAGCAGAGGTGAGTTTCTGAGCCTCTTCTGAGCCTCAGGTGCTGTGGAGATTCTCAATTTCACCTTAGCACACTGTTAAATCTATTCAGCTACATTAGGACTCTGTTTAAGTAACGTTAAGAGTTGACTTTAGACCCGTAAAAGCCAGGAAACTCAGTGTTAAGGCTGAAAATCCTGGCTGCAGCTCTGGTTTTGGCGCAAAGCCTTATACCAAAATAATAACAATAATCCAAAGAAAAATTGCATTAAGGCTTCGGTGGCACACTAGATTTCAGATTCCACTATGGTCTTTTTTCTTTACTGCATCCTTCTCTTCAGTCACTTTTTTTACTCTTTTTTGTTATAGCAAACTTTTCTCAAACACTGCTCCAAATACTTGTGTTAACCAATACCTTTCTGTAGGTAGAAGTGGTGATATCAAAGTAAAGTAATCACCGTGAAGTGGCAAATATCTTTTCAGCAATGCCCACTAAAAGACCCTTAAGATTCCTATCTTGGGATGTGTGTTGACAAACTAGTGTACCATGGTATGTGAAGTGACAAACTGGTGTGCCATTGTATCCGTAAAATGCTTTTTCCATGTTATCTAGTTTTGCTCCTTCTACTTAAACCATAATTCAGAAAGAAAAGAGATCATTTAAGAGTTACAGAAAGAAGCAGAGAAAAAAAAAGTTTTCAGGGAGATAGGTGAGTTGTAGGCTGGTAAATAAGAGGCTTGTTTGATTTCAGTAGTGGGAGAGGAAAGTCAACAGTGGGTGAAGAGCAAAAGTGGCAAGATGTAGGCTGCAGAGGATTCAGAATAACCTTGGGTCCCATTTACACCTAGGACAGAATCCCTATTCATGTGGGTAAAAATTTCAGCTTTAGATTAAAAAGTTCCCAAACAAGATGGTCAATGTGGACTTTATGTACAGGCAGTCTTGTGGTCCCTCTCAGCTTGTTTCAGCTTCTCTTACTGAAAAGATTTTTATAAAAAAAAAAAATGGGGAAAAAACTTAACAGATGATTTTATTCTCACGTCTTCCAAGGTGGTTTGTTTAACCTGACACTTTCTATATGGGCATTGCAAGCACAAGCTAAAATGGTGTAAAGGGGGACAGTGTGTGGAACCTGACCTCAACGTTGGAGTCTCTTGTAGTAACTAGCTAAGTATTTGTTGCTGTTTTCATGAGGAAATTGATTTGGCATATTTAACATTGTTTCTTTATTTTCTAGGTAATGGACTATTCCCATAGCTCTGTTAAAAAATATTGTGTATATATATATATATATATATATCTTGCAGATTTACAACTCTGCTGTTTCACTAGGGATACACTTAATGTGACATAAGTCTCTGGATATGACAATTAAATTCACATGACCCACGGGCTACCTCACAACCCAAAATTGCCCCTTGCATATTATGCGAGAATAGTGATTACCCTCTAATCACTTATTAAATCTGCTTTTCCAATGAAACTTTGTCTTTCCATGGCCTAAAAAGATGGAAGGGAAAAAAAAGTCTGGTGTTTGTAACAAAACCCAGTAATGTCACAGTGCCTATTATCTGTACTTCTGCTAAATATGCTCAAAAGAACAGTGTCATGTTTCTTCTCCATCACAGACTTATTGGAACAGAAGAACTTTTTGTTGAGAAGAATCTTATATGCATATAAGTGCTTAAGTAACTTCACAAATGGAACATTTGGTGTGGAGAATAACACTGCTTTGGAATAGCATTGAGTTATCATGTTTGCTATGTGTATGGATATCTCATCCCAGATAAACGTGAGTCTCTGTCCCAGTGTTGATGAAAGTGATCTTTTTGGTTTTTTAAATAGTTTATAGTGTGTGGATGAGCAAAAGTAATAGGGAGAATCTAAGCTCTGAATTTGCCATCACCTTGTGGTTTTGGAGAGTTCGAGTCCTTGAGAAGTTCAAAGTTCTGCTTGGTCACTGTATTGTTACAACTTTTTAATATTATTGCTATAAGCTGGAAGTGCAAGAGCATGGTCTTTTCTGCATTATGCTTAAAATGCCCAGTGCCTCTAAAATGAGAGATTGAGGCTTGGCTGAGTCAACTCAACATTTCATTTTGCTGAAGCAGATAAATACACTTTCATTTAATTTACTATGGGAAAATCTTTCAAAGCTAGGTCCCACGGCACTTTCAGTGGTAGCAGATTTCTGCACAAGAGTTTTTGGCCAAGGTCACTGTGTACTAGCTCCCCTTGACTGCCATTCTTCATCCCAGAGGTGACTGAATTTCAGTAATGGGCGAAGTAATCTTTCTGCTTTAACTTAGGATATCTTTGGACACAAAGTCTAAAATAAATGTGAGATATAATTAAACACCCAGTGCAGAATTCTATATATGGGGGAAGGGATAGATAACCTGTCTGTATCAATCTAACTTATAAAGGAAGTATGTTAAGCCATGCTTTCTTTCTTCCTTAGTGGTTTTTCAGACAAACCTTGCTATTTTTCTAAGGAACAAGTAAACTATCCCTGCCTTAGCAGGTTTTAAAATTAGTAGGGAGATCTCCTGATCTGGCATGCAAATAAAACTGTTTTGTTGTCCTTCCTATTTGAGGGCCAGCTATGATAGACTCCAGTTTGCCCAAACATGTAATTCATGACTAAATGAAGTGTAATTCATGACCTGTGTTCAAAAGTCCAGGCTGACACCTACTAACAAGGTCAGGGAGGTAGAGCACTAAATCCCTCACCAACCTCTTAACTTTGTTTTCATCTTTTACCTGGCAGTTAGATCAACACTGCAGCCCTTACAAACAGCAGTGGGAAAGAAGATTCAAAGTTAAAAGTAAAGGCAAAAATGGAAGTTACCGTTGGGTGAAACTACTGAGTTCTGCAGGCTTGCTTGTGACTGAACCAAGGGTGTGAAATCTGAATATGGTTTTTGACCCTCCTCATAACTTCAGGGGAGAAATGGTCTAGTAAATAAACATAAAACCCAGGACAGCTCCTTTTCCTGTTACAAACTACCTGTGTTACACTGGATAAATTCTCTATGTAAGCATGCACCAACTCCCTGCTTGGAAAAAAGGAATGAAATAGCATTTCCCTTGTCTGTAGAGCTGAGGAAAACCACACTAAACACACTGCACCTTTAGACTCTGATGATGAGGGACAAATAAAAGCCTATATTTAGAATCTTAATGCTAATGTGACTAAGATTAACCTCGACTGAGGTTTTAAATTGGGACCATCTACAGCTGTAACACCTGGATCACAATTTCAGTGGAGTTCAAGGCTTAGGGGAATCAGACTGCTTTGGCTTGGGCCCCCTACTCTAGCATGGAGAGTTTTTCACTAAGCTGACCCAGAGTCTTTCAGGCTGGACCCTCTGTCACTCTGATTTCATGCTGTGGCAGATGTTGTGATGATGCAAAGCTGGACAACACAAGCACATCTCAAAAGAAGAAAGCTCTCTAAACAAGACGTGCTTATGCCTACATTTATGGTAAATCAGGAACTCACAGCAGTCGCTATTTCAAAGCAGTGCTAAGACCATATATTTTACATTTATACCATTATTTTTAATAGCAATGAGGAAAAATATAGGGGCACTAAGAATACAACCCTTCTATCAACTCACCCCTCTTAGTTTTCCTTTTCTTCAATGCAACTTGAAACATTATTTTGAACACTTTTGAATTTAACCCCAAACTCACCCTTTCTATATTGTTGGATCATGGTAACAATTCAGATGCAGCCAGTGATCCCTTGGGTGGGGCCTGTCCAGCACAAAGTCCATTTTCACACATCAGTCTGCAGGATAGGTTTAGGTTGCAAGACCCCTAATCATCCTTGTCACACAACTTCCCAGCACCTCTCTTAAGTATTTTTACCTGTGTCTGCCCACACTCAGCAAATGTTTGTGGGGACCCATTCAACACGGGAATGAACCATGCCCATGCTGAGCCTTCACTGCTGGTGTCCTATCTCTCTTCCCAGGAAGAAGGAAAGACACTGCCTTAGTGAAGAACTGTAGGCTTTTTTGTGCCTGAAATTTGTCCTGCCTTACTAACTTCCCATGTTTAATGTCCACTAATAGAATCCTGTTAGTACCCCATCCTGTTTCCCACTTCCATGCTGCAGCACAGACACTACTGTGCTGCCAACTCTACTTGAGATAGTAAATGGAGTGGAGGTAGGCAAGGATCATGAGATGTCATTCTCCATGGCAGAGCTCTGCCTGCCTACCCTTGCCCTCTGACAAACTGATAGGGCATTGCCAACCTGCTCAACAGACTGGGTTTGAGCTGGAACATGAAGACACAGCTCAGCCTGAACCCCCAAACCAAAGCCTTGGTTTTGGCAGCCTGGAGGATGAGGCTGGCACCACATGAATGAGTGGAACAGAGGCACTCATGTGAAGCCATGCATGCTGTCATCAGGCTGGAGTTATCCAGGGGAAAGATGTAGTAAGGGCCCATGCCTCATATAGATTGCAATTCAGACCCACTCTTTCGATGTCCATAAAATTCTCCCCAGCCTTTTAAAAGTGTTCAGATGGATCTCTTCTCCAGGACATGGGAGTTCCTCAGTGCAAGACTCCTCTAATATCAGGAAATACTCTATTTATCCTGCTCAGTGGTGGGGAAGCCAAGACAGGAAGACACCAGGGCCAGGAGTCATGCTGGAGGGCTGTGAGAAAGCAGCAGTCCTACTGCTCACCCAGCCATCTCCACCCAGCTCTGGCTGCACCCCAGCAGCTCCCAGAGGCTGATCTCAGCCTGGCTCCTGTCCCACTGCGTGTGGCCAGTGCACCCTGTCCATGGCCACTGCGACTGGGCCCGTGGCAGCAGCTGGCAGCAGCCATTGGTTACGGGATCTGGATCTTGTGCTCTACCCAAACACGGCACAGATTCATTTGCAAGAATCAAGCAGGAATATTTCAGCATTGGCACCAGTTACGGGTAGGCTTTCAGAAAAGAGATTTTTCCCACCTGCATGTTATAAAACCATACTAAATGGAGACTGTAATCTCTCAACATTAAACAAATGAGGAAGCTGCATTCTGAAACTCATAAGTCACCATCAACCTTTACCAAATAATAACAATTGCATTGCTGATGGCCCTGTCTCTCGCTGTTAGCATGCTGAATGACAGGGAGTAGTGTGAGCTAGTGAGAGGATCTCATTTGTTCCAAGTACTGCAAGCATTCCTGCAAATCCACAGAGGCTCTCCATAATCTTTTGCAGGTGGTCAGATTTTAAATATTAGAAAAAAGTGAACTAACGTATTAAAACAGGAAGATAAGCATTTCCTTTGTTTGTTTTCTATTCATTTGCTAAAGCAATGCATCTTATTTGTGTCATCTATTAGCTGGTTTCGTAATATCCTGATGGACTGATGGATTTTATTTTTTTAATTCTCATTTGCAGCTCCAAAAAATCCTAGCTCTCACAGAGAATAGACTGGAAAAGCAAGATAACTATTTGCCCAACAAAGCCTGATAGCTTCTAGAAACAATGACAGTAAGATTTAATCTGAATAAGTAGCAAGATTTTAAAATGTGGGATAGAGGTTATACAGATAAATACAATTTTTCCCAGCAGGTATGCACAAAGGGATGGGCTGCCTATTGGTAATTACTAGAAAATTGCAATCCAATTGATATGGCTTATGGACTTCTACCTGATTCACATACAAAGGAAACACACAGGCATTACATGTCCAGGGGGCCATGCTGAAATCTTGTTTAAAGGGCTGTGACTTGGGTACAAAGAAATCTCTCAATCTCTACCTTACCTCTTCAGCAAACTGTTTAAAAATCTACCTATGACAGAGGATCCAATACAAGGCCAACATGGATGGAAAATATACATGACAGTGGTAATTGTTTCCCTTTGAAAATGCTTAAAATATAATATATCCACCTCACCTTCGTGGAATAGACCCACTAGAAAGAATTATCAAGATTTCTGGTTAGTTTGCATTTATTTTCATTCTGCTGTTAGATGTGATGTCAAATATCCTCTCTGTTTATCTGTGTGCATGGCTTTCTCCATGACCAATGGGAAGGAGTGATTTGGTGTGGATTTTGCATGTGACAATCACAGGTATGTGTCTTTTCCATTACCCCCTTGCTGTACTCTTTGACTTGATCAGATGTACCTGATACATTCATCTCTCTAGTCTTTCATCTGACATTTGATACACCCAAAAAAAAAGCTCGTTAGCTAAAGTTTATTCCAGAAGTTGGTACGGAATAAAGTTTTTGGGATAGCCAAAATACAAAGGGCAAACTGAAAGAAGATGGTGCATAAATAATAATAATAATAACAATAACAACAACCAGGATTAGTTCTCTATTGACACAGAAAATGAAAAATGTCTTCCCCTTTACCTAATGATTCTGTAGAAACCCTTGCCATATTTTTCTTGCAATTTAACTATGAAAGGAAGGAAAGAGATGTTCATTGCTCCCTGTACTGATTTTCCCAGAGATTTGAGTGACATTCCATAGCCCTGAGAATGGTTAGCTTCTCTGAGATTTACCTGGGTGTTTGCATGCTGAGGCCAATGCAGTATATTGAATTGCTGGTTTTAAGCAGAGGCTGGCAACGCACGTGTGAGAAGCCCTTTTCTGAAACCCTCTGGGCACTTGGGGCCTGTTAAGATCTTTCTTGTTTCTTTCTGTTCTCATGTATCATCATTTGGGGTTATACAGGATGCTCTGGGAAGGCAAACCTCGGGCTGAAGGTCAGGCCCTCCCTGGTGAAGCAAAATTGTTGCTGCTGCTGAGGTGTTTGCAGGAAATCAATATGGCTGCTAAAGTGCCTTTGCTTAGGAAGGCTGCCTAAGTAGCCTTTCCCTCATCTCTAATGGCAAGTAACCTTCAGTTTATTAATCTACAGAGCCATCAATATGTCTCTCTATGTCCCTGTGATTGATCTATGTACCTGATAGTGTGTGCTATTAAAATCCATGTTTTCCAGCTTTCCTGGTCACCTGGAATGAGTAAAGACAATTTAGAAATCCTTACTGTGAAGCTGGAAAAGGAAAGCAGGGGAGTATGCTTCCTTTTTATCTACCATTACTAATTTGTCTTTAGGACTGGATTATTCAGATTAGGCCTTCCCCTCCTCCTACCTCTCCACCTAAATGCCAGTTCTATTGTGCTTTGGTTGGCAATATGGATAATAAAGCTTCACCTTAAAAGCTGGGCCTTTGAGGAAGTGGTATTTCTTGGTCATCCTCTAGGCAAGCCATTTAAATGTTCTGTGTCTTTCTTCTCACTATCAAATGGAGATACTACTTTACCCCTGTCTTTAGTCTACCCTGCCTGCCAGGGAGTCATTTGGAGTATAATTTACTTTTCATTGTCTCTGGAAAAAGAGGAGTTGATTTTCAGGTAGAGCTGTGAGGGAAAATTAGTCTTAAAAAGTCTCAAATGGAAAGAATTAAAAATAATTATTCCAGCTTTGTTCCTTGGTCTGCGATGGGCACAAGCTCTGTTTGCAAAGCCGGAATTGAAAACGCCCTGTTTGGAAAAACAGCTACCCACATATGATCTGAAACACAGGTTGGAAAAGTCATCAAGTCCAGAAGTGCCTCTGGGAGCAGGCATATACATATGGGGGCACAAAGTAGGAGAGGGAAGAGTGAGAAAGATTATTTAGGATGTTGAACAAATTAAACATGTACCTTTTAATATGTGCTGTAGCATTTCAACAGATGTGGAGAAAATTTTGAGGTCAGGAAGGAAAAGCAACCTCCTGCTGCAACTAGTGTTTTAGAATTGATTAAGCAGCACACATCATCTGGAGGGATAAGGTGAAGGATAGTGCAGCTCAGCCAATCCTCTGGCTTTCCAACACAGTCCCTCACCTACAAGGAGACTTCCACATTCTGTGGAATAAAGGAGATAATGCAGTTTCAACCATTTTGTTTTGTCTCTAATCTGGTCTCTTATGAGTGCTATTGAGGGCAGTTTTAAAAAATGGGTTTTTAAAATGCTTCTTTTCATGATATCTCATAATTAAACTTCAGCAAATGAAGTTGAGCAATAACAGGGGAGTTCTGGTCTGTTTTATGAGGCAATACTCTAGTTCCTAAGTGGGTGAACTAGGAGACCTTTCTCTGTTGCATGGGAATTGAGTAATTGCTGGGAAAACCAGACTTGTGCTCCTCTTGTTAGTGTACTATAAACTCTTTAAAATAAAATAGCTGAGTCTTCTCTAAATAATGAATTTCATGGAAATGCTAGTTCCTAAAATTGTGATCTTCAGGCAACCGAAATCTGTGTCCACATCCAGCTTCCACAGCTGGTCAGCCTGGCTGTGGCTGCCCAAACCTCTGGATCCAAATGCTCAGGAGGTTAGAAAGGTTAGAGATTTTTTGCTACTCAGACTTACTTCTAATTAGAAATGAAATACCATAAATAGTTTTTAGGGAAGGAAATGGAAGCCTAAAAGCAAAATGAAATTAAAGGTCAATCTTCAACTTAGCAGGCTGATGCGGAACGTGGATTTAATAACAAGAAAATCCATTCTGAGAAGGAAAGAAAAAAAAAGTCAAAATTACTAGACAGGTAAAAGACAGAATGGTTTAATATGTAACCTCATCCTCTGAAATATAAGGCAGGTGGAAAGCGTGAGCAAGTTCAATAACAAAAAATATAAATAGACCTAATAGTTGAGAGGCACTGGAAGAGAAACTGGCTACACTTGGAGGCATCTAGAGTGAGGTAAAACAGCAATGGAAAATTAAATATAATATAGAATCAAATTTTGACAATATAGTGGTTTTTAAAAGAACAAAGGAACAAACTTGCTCTCCAGAATTTAATTTGAATCCTTCTTGCTTCCTTATAGCATTTAAGCAAACCCAGTACAATTTCCCATGCACAGTTCAAACTCATCAGAAGAAGATTTATTAGGTATTTAAAATATTTCTAGATTCTTTCGACATTTTGATAATATTGTTTTCCATACCCATACAGTTTTTAGTCCAGAGGGCTTTTAGGTACAAAACCTCTAAGCAGGTTTTAAGTAAGTGTGAAGTCAAAAGAACATAATTATTTACCTTTATTTTCCTTTAAGGACAATTCAATCTCCCTTTCACAGCTGGTGAAGCAGCATTAATAAATTCTGAATTCTCTGCATTTGAGACAAGCTGTCGTTGCTGCCCTATATTTTGGGGGATAGGAATTTCCCAGCTCTCCTGCTAAGCCACATGCTGCAGCCTCATGAACATTTTTTGCTGGGGCCTGTTAAACTTCCCTCCCTGTTCCTAGGCAGGGCAGAGAGCCAGTGAGAAGTGATGAGTGCTTTTCATGGTAAGGAACAATACATGAAGACTTTCCAAATTAATTTAACATTCACAAGGAATGCTGTTGGCTGCATCAATTTCAGATATGCTGGCAAGCAGGAAATTATTTTCCATGTAGATGATGTTTCTATCCCTTCCCCCCCTCAGGACCCCTACGGTGAGAAGGAGGAAGAGAGGTTTTGTCTTTTAATGAAATCTAATTGTGGAGCACGGTCGGGGAGGGGAAGGGTCAGGGGAAGGCCAGCCACATGAGCCTCTGCAGCAAGACATCTCCTGGAAAGAGCTGACCCTGGTGGCTCCATTGGGCACCCTTGGTCCCTGCTCTCCCCTCGGAGACAGGATGACCTTGTGGAAGGAGGTGGGAGCTGAGCTGGTGGAAAAATGCTGCTGTTGCTCCCTGCTGCAGTCTTTGGAGAGGGGCCTTGGATCTCATCCTCTATTTAGGCTGAACTCCCTAAAAGCTTACTGGTTTCATTTCCTTTATCTCCCCAGAAGGTCCCTCAGGTTTGTTAACTAAACATATATAGAAGAATAGAATGGTTTGGGCTGCAAGAACCTGAAAGACCATCCTGTTCCAACACCCTTGCCATAGACAGGGATACCTGCCGCTGGACCAGGTTCCTGAGAGCCCCATCCAACTTAGCCTTGAACACTGGCAGGGATGGGGCATCCACAACTTCTCTGGGCAACCTGTTCCAGTGTCTCATCACCCTCATAGTAAAGCATCTAATCTAAATCTATGCTTTTTCAATTTAAAGCCCTTCCTGCTTGTCCTACCATTGTGTCCTACTGCTAAGATTTGCCAGAGTTTTTGAGATTTCCATTCCTGAGAAAAGTGAACTTCTTCATGCACTGGAAAGCCACCATGGACGTGGCTGACATCTGTACAACAAAAGATCTTAAGGTGGCCAGGATCTTGTGTGTGGGATGTAATGGCTTAACCTAAAAGCAAAATGGAAAGCAAGGTTTGCAAGGTGAAAATAGCAGATGGTCAAAGAAGAAGAGATGTGTGCAGAAGGTCAAAAGTGTATAAATTGTGAAGATAAAGTATGAAGTGTCCCAAGATTTCTAGGGGCTGTTTTAGGATGGATTTTATCTCCAAACTGTGTGGAAGAAATCCCATATTAGAGCGTTAGGACTGACATAAAAAACTCTGTAAACTGGATCAAGAATATTTAAGAAATTTTGAGGAAATCCGATATGGAAGTAAATAGGAAAAGAAATAGTAATCAGAAAATAATTTAGTGCTTATAAGGGTGTAGGTATATATATGTATATACCCAGTGCTCTTCATCATGTTGAACATACAGATCTCAAGACACCTATGTTCTTCCTAGTCGTCCAGTCCATGAAAATATTAACAAATACTACATAATCAGTGAGAAAAGATTCAATTTCTAGATCTTAGCCCTTAATCTTATTTCCCCTTTTCTTCCCACCATTCCTGTAATTCTTGTCCTTGTAATAGTGCAATTGCAGTTCAACTTTAAATACATTCTGCACTGTCTTAAAAACTTTGCATTTATTTCTTGGAGTCCTGCAGACCATGAAAGTTTCTTAAATTGGCAGTGGGAGCCTTTCAATCATAAGAAGAGAAGACATAAAAACTTCAGTTTTAATTCGAATGTGCAATCTGGTGCAGGCATTTCCACACCTGGTTAAGTCAGACTTTACAGAAACCATGGGGCAGGACTTCAGGACTTGTGCTCGTGCTATGGTCACTTGAAATCGGTAAGGCTGGTGGAAAAAAACCTACCGGAAAGTGACATGCTTCATGTCAAGAGGTTCAGCCCCTCTGAAGGACTGCAGGTGAGGGCTCAGGCCTGCAATTGAGTTACTGCACTTTAACGGGTTACCATGCATCAGCTAAGCTGCAGAAACGGTCGCGTGTGTCCTCCTCGCCTTTGACAAATGTAAGGTGATTTGACTTAGCTTAATCTATTTTCATTGCAGGCTAAATTGAATTACCTCATATTTATGATGGGCTATAAGGGCGCTCAGAGTTATCTGGGTTCAACTGATCTCTGGTAACTTGCTTAGCCATGGTAGCTGGACTGCAGGTATAAACCCTAAACGGCCTTGTGCTAGTAGGAGAGAGCTGACGTGAACTTCAGCAGACACAGATTTATGACTCACGATGAAGTAGTTTGGGATGTGGTAAGCCATTGACAGAATAGCTGGAATTGACTTTAAAAGGAATAGAGTAGCTGGCAGGGCACTATCTTAATGGGTTTCTGATTCTGGAATATAGTTCCTTTCCCCTTTCAGAGTCTGTATTGGTTTGAGCTACAGCAGCACAGAGCCTTGCTTGCCTTGCCTTTCTTCCTCAGTTTTTTTTCAGACAAACATGTGGGATGGAGCTGGGATGATAGCTTTAACTCCCTGTGGGTTTTCTGTGAGGGTGCTTTGGTAGAGTAAATTAGTTTTAAATTTGGTTGTTCTACCATAACCTAAGTATTCTTAACTGAATTGTAAATTTAAATGTTAAGTGTTGCACTGAATGTTTAAATAATTCTAAAAGCACTTGGAGCATGGGATAAGTGCTGTGAAAATCTAAATAAATGAGTAAATTGTTTAACAGCATATGTGGTAATGCAAAATACTACATGTGTGCAAAGAGTAAGAGCTGTGCTTGAAATGGTTGCCAGAGCTTAAAATTCCTTGCTACATGCAAAACCTTTTCCCATTAAGAGGGCTCTTTTTTTTCATGTTTAGCCTACTGTATAACTGGGAGAAGAAGATGAAGTTGGCAGTTTAGACTGTCAAACAGAGGTTTCAGCTCAGCAGTGAGGTTCAAAGAGATTAATTTGAACTCGACTGTTTACGTTACTGATCTCGTACCAGCTGGGTTTGTGGCATTAAGATGTCAATAGTACAACAGAATTTAACGAACAGTTTCATCATTGACATCATCTTTTGAAGGTACAGATGATTGCCTCCTTATGTACTAGGACATATTTCTTTAGGACAGGACTCTTTGTATGCTTTCATCTGGAAGGGTGAAGAAGGAGAGGGAGGTGGGGAGAGAGCCTTGAAATGAAGCTAATTAGAAAATATCCTCGTACATAAGTGGTTTATTTAAGCAAGTTCCAGCAAAAAGGTTCCCATTTCCATATGGCATAAAAAGCTTTATTTCTTCTTTTAGTTCAAATTCCCTTTCTTTCTTTCAACTGGCACCAAAACAGAGCTGCTAAGATAATAATAAAGTGTCCTATGTGAAGTGGCATTATTATTTTTAGTAGTTCAACCTTGAATGGAGGAGAGAAGCCTCTTGGAAGGGCAGGAAGAGTTGATAATGGAGTTTCTTTCACACACCCTCTGCTCCCTCCAGCCCCATACAATAATTATTAATCAAAGGTAGCTGCAGTGTCTTTCATTGAGGCTCTTTTGGTAACTCTCTTGGTCAACCATAGGTTGTACAAGGTTCAAACTCGGTTAAGAAGTCATTGACCTGGCATGTGGATCACTGGTGTTCTTGAAAGGACAGGAAAAGACAGGGCAGAAATGCTAAAAAACCAAAATAAAACACAGTTAAATGCATCTGGCTTGAGGACTCGAGAAGTTATTTCTTTGGGGGAGATAGTTTCATTAATGAAGCTTACAGGATTGGTGCCTTGTTGAACAGGTTTTCTACTATCCCTTGGTACTGTGGGTCATGGTAGGAGACACAGATGAAGGGGGGGAATAATAACCTTTTGGGGAAAATAAGTAAAGAGTCACTAAATGTGAAATGGTTTTGTTTTACAAAATAATGATATAGCTAAATTTGACTTAAGTGTTCTCTAAAAGCCTTTCCTCCTGTGCTGTAGTGGCTGCTGCACCCCCTTGAAATCCCGTGCCTTTGAAGGAAATCACAATGTAATCCTTTGGTTTGGCACGTATTGTCCCTTAATGACAGGCATTACATTTGCACAGTACCATAAATCAAAGCTAGGGGCTGTTTTAAATAGGCTGCAGATGCATGTGGACGTTTGCTAAGTGGCACTTCACTGGAGAGGGGAGGGGGAATCATCCCACTGCTGCAGCTCATGGTAGAACAGGGCCAGCAGAAGGGCTTCCCAGGTCCACAATATTTTCACTTCACCTGGGATTTAGCTCTACATGAAGACCTATTTAGCCAAAGGAAATGTTTTTGGACTACGACCTCTGAAGGGTTTAATTGGGATTTAACTGTTCCTATTTTTTCACTCCATGTGGGAGTCTGGAGCTCTGTTTACAAGGTGTGTCATATCCTCTCAACCCCAGAGTCCTTCTCCCCCTCCTTTCTTTTTATGTTCTGGACAAATAGGGAGAAAGATACTTTTAAAGCAAATGCACGTAGAAAAACCCACAATTACTGTCCCTGATTTCACTGTGAAAACTTTACAACAGCAGTACTGAAAAATCTTCCCCTACCCCTCCTACTTCTTCTAAGAGAACGAAAAAATCCATCAAATTAACACATCAATGAGTTGATTGTAATCTCCAGGGTTCAGTGTAGCACTTTCTAGCCTCTCAGACAGGAGGCCAGCATGATTTATCAATGCAAACCTAATAGCATCAATATGAATCTAACTAAAAATCAATATTTCATTACCAAATTGTTAGTGAGAATGAAGAAAAATTGCCAGAGTCAGAGCATTCTCTAGGGTAGGAGCATCTGGAGTTCAATGTGACAAGATGAGTGATGCATGACTTGGGGCCTGGGGAAGGACACTGGGAGGACAGGCCACTACGTAAGGCCGAAGATTCACGAAGAAAGCACTTTTTTTTTTTCTCTAAAGCTTTCTCTAAGAAGAAAGAAAATGTCTGAGAAAATAAAAATGGAAGGCACACTGCTATTTACCTAAACTGATGTAAAGTAGCTCAAACAACTGAATCTGTACAGATTAGTCTCTGCTATGGACACCTACACAGAACTGGTTTTCACAAGAGACAAATGGGGAAAATAAATTCAGTGGTCCAGATCCTGATTTCACCTACAAAGGACAGAAATTTATAATAGCTTTCGCAGTGGAAATACTTTGCTTTCATATCCCATGTACCTGAAATTGGATTTGGTAGACTTTGGATTTTTTGAAATTTCAGATTTATGGTGGATTTCTGTAGATTGCAACTGACATGTGGACTGAAATCTTCTATCAAGAAGGCAGCAGTACGCAAAATAGTGTGTTTGCTTGAAAGTCATCCTGGTAATTAATGTGCTTCTTATTTAAAGAAACAGAGCAGGAAGTGCATGGAAGAGTGCCAAAAATATATTCAAAGCATAACTTTACAGTCCGTTAAGTCACAGGTCTATTCTGGCAGCACGGTAAGAGCTTGCATATTTAGAACTGTGGAAAAATAACAACTAAAGCACTGAAATGTAACTGTGATTTGAGATTCTCAGAGAGCCTTCTTATTACTCAGGTTCAAATATATTGCAGGAGGATGGTTGGAGTTTTTGTGTCCTGGTACCTTTTATTCACTTGGGATATCAGAAAGTTATTGGAATGTATAACAGCTGCTTACAGTTTAACACCTGCATCTCTTTGGGTTTGGAACGATCATGTCATGGGACTTACAGAGTCCTCAATATTTGGGGTTTTGCAGTCTTCTGAGGGGAAATGTAGCACCCTCTCTGTGACCCTTAAATCTACAGCTTCTGGAATCAGATTATGGGTGACTCTGTCAGCTTTTTTTATGAAAAGCATTTTATCTCTTGCATTGAGAAAGAATGATCAAAAAGTGAATTCCAAAGGCTCAGAAACCAGGAAAAAACCATAATCTTTCTTAAAATACAGTGAAAAGAAAACAAAGTACTAGTTATTTTTCCCTTTTTTTTTTAATTTAATGGAGACCTGCAATGAATTGTCCTGAGGTTTCTCTAGTTCTTTTGTGTCCTTATTTGGCCAAGTCTGCTCCATATGGCTCCAGTCAACATTTTTTTTTTTTTTTAGAGGGAGAGAAAGAGAATTTCCAGGTTAGTTCAACTTATTGCTTAGAATAAAATTTCTCCTAGCCCCTGTGTTTCTAATTCTGGCAGCCTGTGATACATCACTAATCTCTAATTCCCTTACTCCCTAGGAACTGTCATTATTTTATGTATTGACTAATACAGTTGTCTCAGGGTAAATTTCCCCTGAAATCGAAGTTTACTTCTTGCATTAGAAGTGAAGCCTACTCCCTTTTATAAATGACAGACTCCTTTTATAACTTTGCATGTATTGGAAGCAGTCACACTAGAAATGTATGGGATTTTGTTTGTTTAGGTTTATGTTTTTGTTTTTGATGAGGTATTACCTGTACCTAAGACTGAGAAAACTGGAAGGCTAAATACCTATGTCATGATTTCAACCTTTTTTTTCTGAAAAAAATTCTGATGAAACCTGAAGGTATCAGTAAACAGGAAAGTTAGTGTCTCTGTTATCAGGAGTTCCTTAAAGGTATTAACATAATTAAAAAGTTATTTTTTGTTTCCATTATAAATTTCTGTAGGCTCAAGCACTCAATGAAAACAGCATTTTATTTAAATATAGAGACATTACAACAAATACTTTGCAATACAATAAGTGAACACGTTGTTTAAGTAGGCATGCCATGTTAACTGAAAATACTCTTAAATACATTTTAAATGTAAAGATGTAAGTAATACCACCCATTCAGCACCTCAAGCAGCTCAACAAAATTTTGAGGGTAAATCAGTTTCTAATCTGTATTGATTCTTCTGAAATGGTTTCCACTTCACAGATCTCTTCCTTTATAACATTTGTGCATGCCTCTTCTGCAACAATCACAGTGTTTTAGTTTGTGCTGTAGTTTGAGATTTGATAATGGAGCCTTTTGGCTCCTGTGCTGGTTTGAGCTGGGATAAATTTTTTTCACAGTAGCCGGTATAGTGCTGTGGTTTGCATTTGAGCTGAAAATGGTGTTGATGACCAAGGGATATTTTCATTATTATTGAGCAGAAATTAAAGAGTCACAGCCTTTTCTGCTCTTCACCCCACCAGAAAGGAGACTGGGAGTGCACAAGGAGATGGGGGGACACAGATGGGACAGCTGACTCCAGTTGATACAAGGAACCTTCTATACCAATGGCATGGAGCCCAGCATAGAGATCTAGGGGAAGAAGGAGGAAGGAAGGGATGTTGAAAGTGTTGTCATTTGTCTTCCCAAGTCACCACTATGGGTGATGAAGTCCTGCTTTCCTGGGCATGGCTGGACACCTGCCAGCCCATGGGAAGTGGGTGAATGAATTTCTTGTGTTGGTTTGCTTGCGTGTATGGCATTTGCTTTACTGAGATTTCTTGCTTTTACACTTTCAATTCTCTCTCCCATCCAAACAGGGTGAAGTGAGTGATCAGCTGAGTGGGCCTGAGTTGCCACAACACCTCCAAAATCACAAATGAATTATTGTTGGACAAATTGAGACAGGAACTTTACTTCCATGTAGACAGTAAATGGGGGCAAATGTAAATCAGAAATAAATCAGGAATATTATATTTATTTATTTGTTTATTAAGAATTGACATATTTATTAATTTGTATGTCCCACTTTCTGTTGGCACTGTTCTTTCTCATATATACATGTTGAAGTTTTTCTTTTACTTGACACCAGTCTGGAACTGAATGACACCTTTGTTGCTATTGAACATCTTAAAAATGGAAGACAAGATCCAATCAGACAGACTAATTAGGGTATCCAGTGAGGATAGAGACTGAATAAAGACTGTACTTTTTTTGGAAATACAGAACTGTGCAAATCCGTGCTCAGGCTGATTGAGACAGTCTGCCAGCCAATCATCCTTAGTGATCAGTGAAAAAGAATGAAAACCATTAGAAAAGTAACATACATAAAAGTCTTCAGAACTGCTTAACTTGAAAAACTAACACTCTTAAATAAACGATCCAGCATTAGCAACTTTCTTGATTGAAAGACTGAATTTATAGCAGTACCTTACATAATCATTTGCTGCAGTTTTGCAAGGGGAAACTTCATTCAAAGGTCAATCACAGAGGCTGAGCAGCAATAGAGAATGATAGAGGACAGCCATGAGAATGGAAGACAAACACACCCAGTGGAAAGAAATCTCTTCTGTTTTTTTGGTCTTAAAACTTCAAAGCAAATCCAGAGTAGGTTGCTTTTATTATTTGGACATTATTTGTCTGTGCTTAGCAGGTGCATTGATTTGCAGGTGCAAACCTGGTGCCTCTGTGGGTGTGTCCCAGTCAGGGGATTGATGGGGAATCACCTTATGCCTCTGTGCTGCTTGGTTTCTTCATTTGCATGGTCTGGGTAGGTAGAAGAATATGTGCTGGGTTTGAATTCAAATGTTGATATCAAAGACATGTGATGACAGCATGACCAATTTAACTGTTGGCATTTTATTTTTCATTGTGTCAGCAGTGCATCTTCTGCCTACCTTCAATCCATCCTTTTTTTTTGGACACCACCATACAGACCAAGCAAGTATGGAAGAATAATTTCTTATGCTTGCATTGGCTTCAAACCAGTCGAGTTATGACTGCAGTCACCCTTTTCAGAGGCATTTGAACATTTGATGTTTCTGTTCTGTGGATGTGCACAGAAAATAAATACAGGGCCTGAAGCAGGAATGAACTGAAAGGTGGATTGATCTTCCTGTTATAACTATTTGAGACTTGGGGNGGGGAATGGAAAACTTTCAGATTTTTCCTTTTGATGAAGGAAGAAGTGCTAATATTGGAAAACGTACGGAAGCACATATTCAGCAGTAATGGCTAATCATAGATATTGAAAGCTATAATGTGACTCACAGACATGCCAGGCAAGGAGTAACTTGTAGCCACTCTGCTCATTTAACACTTCTTATCTGCTTTCATACCCACAAACAAAAGCAGGGTTTTAACCATTAATATCTGTGCTTCTCTGACCTGCCTTTCAGTGTTGCTTGTGCAGTGGGTAAGCAAAAGGCCAGCTGAGAAGTTTATTCTCTGTAATGAGTACACTTCATGAGATGATAGAGTCCTTGACAAGAGTGTTTTACAGAAGGAGTAGCTAAGTAGTAGCTAAAACATTGTGCTCTCTAAAGAGTAAATGCTTTGGCCCACTGCCAAGTTTCTGTTTGATTACAAAGAAATTGGAAAGGGACATCCATCCAGGTCTAATAAAGCAATTGTTCATTTCTTTGAGAAAATAATGAGCAGAAAAACTTTATTACAATAACTAAAACATTTGGCAATTTATGTATTTATTTGCATATTTGCAAGGCTTGTGGGTAAAATAGACACCTGCTAAATGTATGGTGTGACTGATGGTAAAAATGGGTTCTTTTCACAGGTTTGTTCTTTACAACCAAACGGGCTTAAGAATTTTGCCATTTACATAACACAGCGTAAATTGTTTCACAGTAAATCTGCTTAGCAACTTTATTTATGGAAGAATGACATGTGCATTTTCTATGACACCTAATACTTTGGGGTTTTATTTTGTCAAAATTGTTGTTTTACTCCCTTCTCCCCCAATTATTTATAGTTAAGATCTGTTTAGGCACTTTGTCTGAAAGGTAAGTTTCAATAGGATCCTGTTATAGTGTAGAATTTTGTGTTTGAAGTATTAATGTGTGGCACTTCTATGCAATGCTTTTTATTTATTCTTTTCCTGCAGGCTTTCAGATGCAAAATAACATGAGATTTGGCCTTTTAAAAGTATTTAATTGCTGGGATGGTGAATCTGTCATGAAAAATCAGGAGACTTATATTATGCACTGCTTTCTTGCCAGTTTAGACATACAACAATAGTTCCATTCCTCTCTTTTCCATTGGTGCATAATAGATTTATTATTTTTATTGTGGCAAGACTCAGGGTTTGCATTTAGGGTCTGGTTAGGGTGAAAATGGGAAACAAAACAGTGAAAAGACATTAATTCCCAATCTCTCCAGTCTCTGGCCTGGGCAAAATTTTGCCTTTTCTTCCTTTATCTGCTTCCAGTAAAACTGTGAGATGTGTTTTGGATGCTTCCTTGTGCAAAACCCAATTGGAAGAACAAATTAATCGTAGCAGGGGGTTTTCTAGCACCCTTGAGCTTCCTCCCTGCCCTCTCCATGGGCAGTTGGCTGACATGCATGTACATGGCAGTACACATGAACTGTCACCCACATGAACATTCTCCCTAGCTTGTCCTAGCCCAGAAATGTCTGAGGTTTTGTTGGATACTTATTTGGCCCTTTTTTTTTTTTTTATTCCTCTACTTTTGTNTTCCTCTCTGCTTGTGGCAGGTTACCAAATAAGTAAACAGTGGGGTTCTCTGACAGTTGTGAGTTAAGTCCTCGAGTTCTTGGTTTGGTTGGTTGTTTTTTTTTTTTTTTTTTTTTGACATGACATGGCCTTTTACAAGGATTTCTGAAAGTCTGCAGTGAGTAGCCAGCTCCTCATTGGTACTTTGCATACCTGTCCTCAGGGATGGCTTATCCTCTGGAGTATTGGAGGAATTCAGTGCTGCCCAAGAAATTATTCATAAAGATTTTGCAAACTGATCAGAGTTTCAGGTGGAAGTTATAATGGAAATGTGCTGAGAAAAGCATCTGACCACACTTAGCATGGACTAAAACAGGTTTGGCCTCTTTCCTTCAACAATTTTCAAGTATTTTAAGCT
>WBNO01023799.1:0-38750 GCA_013400575.1 Peucedramus taeniatus
AGTTTCTGCCATTTGATAGTTGAAGGAGACTGATGCATGTGTCTGCTGTGAAGGAAGATTAATAACAGTGCTACACAAGCAACTTCAGAATTACCTGGCCTGTATTCAGAAGATATTGAATGGAAAAAAACCCAATCCTCCTCTTAAAAAAAAAGCAGGTATGGAGACCATATGATTGAGAGAGGTAGTAAATTGCATGACATTGTGCTAATTATGTTTAGCATTGCCAGATGTCACACTTCTGTTACTAAAGAAAACTAAAGAAATTTCTGCCTTGACACATGTTCTGTCTTCAACCTTACTGGTCATTACAGAATTGCTATCTTTTAGTAATAGAATTCTCCTTAGGCAAATATGGGTAACCAAATAAGAGTGCTGGCAAGTTGCCTGAGGATCTGAGGCTGGCTGCAGAGACCATCCATGCTATCCCTGTTAGCTCAGACATGTAGCAGGTGTAGAAATTTAAATTTTATTTATGTTGTAAAATTATGAAAAGGAGACCTTATTGAAAAGTGTTCTGTCACTTATAGTATTAAAGAAACATTTCACAGCCATTTACAGTTTTCTGTTTGAAAATAATTAAGTTTTAGTTGTTCTCTGAGGTTAATTTAGGTTCATAGTGAGGACTTCAGGAGTTTTGCCACTGAATTCTGAGTGATAAGGTTTTAACAACATTTAAAGACTTTTAAAGATTTTCTTTTTTTAGAAACTAGTTATTTTGATAGGAATAATCTTTTTTCAGCTTTCTGGTGTATGACTTTTTCTTCCGTGTGCATTTTGCGTTACACCTACACATGCTCGGAAAAAATATAACAGGCAACACACTTAGCAATATTTTTTATGTCATTGGATATAATACTCTAGATGTTGCACATTTTAAAATGGCTGAAAAAAACTCATTAAGAAAGCTCAAATATCAAAAACTGAAGGTAAAATGGAAAATAGTAATTTTTTTTCTGTTGTTTTTGTTCAGATTGTATGTAGGCTTTCAGAATTATTTCATATATGCCAGAGAGAAAAATAAAACTTTGAGGATCAAAGTAAGTCTTTCCAAAGCAATTTGCAGAGTGAAAAGGAAAGGTAAATAGGAAATAAAACAAGGTAAATTAGAATTAAAGAATGCTTTTGGGATTTATGAAAGTCAGAAATTGTGTGGTTTTTGGCTTTCAGAAGCATTCAGTACTTAGCTGAATAGCCATACAGAATACCATGTACAGCAGTGTAGTGCCAGAACAAACTTAAACCACTCATTAAAGAAAACACTCATTCTCATTAGAAAAACAATTCAACCAAGAAGGCTTCCTGGATTCCTTGGATTTAAAAATGTGCAAGGAGATACTTCTCCCTCTTCCCCTAGATCATTGAATCAAAAATGTTTATTCTTTTATGTGCTTCCAGGCCTTGGTGAAAAAAATACAAAGGCCATGGCATCTGGAAATGAATAACTCAGTAGTCAGTATGCAAATTTCTTTAATGAATATTTTACACTTACAATCCCTTTCTTTTTTTTCTTTCATTCCAGTGATGCTATTTTCCCCAATCTTCTCAAGTTGGTTTCTTCATTTCATTTTTACTACATACCATCTTCTACCTTTCTAATTGCTCGTTCATTTTCTTTTCTACAAACATTCTCCACCTTTTCTTCCCCACTTTTTTCTCCTATATTGAAATTTCTTTGAAACATGGGGATTTTCTTTTTTTTTTTCCTTTTTTGTTGTTTGATTTCCCTTTGATGAAAGCTCTATATTTGCCTTGCTTATTTCAGGTCAGGTAAACTGTACAGTTGCTTTTATGCATGAACATGCTTTTTTTGCTAAAAGTTAATACATATTAAACTATAACACATTTGCTTTTATATTTAGATCTTATATCTGTTGCATGTGTGTTTGATAAGCCTTGATTTTGATAAACAATTGGAATTAAAGTTCTGTAGCTGAACACTGATGAAAATATAACAAGTTAGTTGCCTTACTCAGGCTTAATAATTGCCATTTCTTTCTGTGTCAAAAGGATGAGTTAGGTTGAAGATATAATTCCAATTTTATACCTTCGCAATTTTTCTATTAGGAATTGAACCAAGTAATCTGTTGTTTGTAATTTGTTAAGTAAAATAATGAGTTTTAATTTTTTTTTCATTTTTGTAGAATATATAAAAAAATTATAAAGACTTTATTTAAATACAACTTGAATTTAGGACACCAGTTGGAAGAGAAGGGAGTACTCACTGAAAAAGCCATAGAGTATTTTTAACAAACTTCTTTTTTAACCAGTCTTTCATACTTTTTGTGATGTCTTTTGTTTCTAATGTATAGGCAAAGCCTAAGAAAAAGGGAGTAAGAAAACATTTTTCATTATAAATTTGTTTCATTAATAAGTTTGTTTCATTAATTAATGAAAAAAAGTGTTAAACCGCAAAATTAAAAAGCAAAGACTCAGCAACATAATATTTGAGTGCTTTGATCTGAAATGTTGAGGTATTGCTGACCAGATTGGCTTCTAGCTGAATTGTAGCTAGGACTTNTAGCTGAGTTGTAGCTAGGACTTGCTGGATCAAGTGGAAATTTTAGTTTCAATTCATGCGTTGTTGATATTCAGTTCTTGCTTCCCATCCAGAAAATGGTGGTCTCCCAGGGAAACTTGTGAGGGTGATGTTAAGTTCACAGAGAGTGTTGTCAAGATGCACAGTGAAGAAATGTCAGGGAGGCTTAAGCAGTAAATTGTTTAATCCAACAACTCCGGTCTTCATTAGTGAGAAAACTAGCTTTGCATTTTACATCTTGAGGTTAAAAAGAGAACTTGTCTCATGGATGTTTAAACTTTCTGAAGGAGACTTGCCAATAACTTTGGGGTTTTTTGATCAACACTATGTGCTGTGCATATAAAACTGAAAAGCTGAGTTCTGTGCTGAAATTTTGTCTGTGAATGTCCACCAAATACTCTCATCCTTCACCTTTAGCCTTCAAAGTGTTGTGTCTTCCACCTCAAAGAACCTACCTCACCTCTTTGCCTTCAACTGCATCTGAATTGATCTGCAATTTCTTCCTTTAAAATATATAGTGAAAAAAGTCCCTATATAAAGCTTGGTTTAAGTGACTAGCCCTGCATTTCATAAAAATTGCATGGAAAGAAACAGATGACTTAGGAATCTTATGCATGCTGACAAGTGTGGACCTTTTCCTTCCTACTACCCCACTACAGGAGGTGACTGTTTGCCTGATATAGTGAAAAACATCAAGGATAGGCCCGAGCTCTGGCCAAGTTGTGTATCAAAAATAGTGAGCTGTGCTTTTCTGAGAAAGACTGACACACATAAAGGTACTCTTCAATCTCCTGTCGGATTAAGTCACAAACATTAATTTAAGGACCTTCATGCTTATTTTACAATTGGAATGGATGGAGTGATGTTCTTTGCATACACTTCACTTATAAGAGAGAAAAAACAATATTGTTCATTGATATAAACCAGTGAGCTAACAAAGTTCAATGGTAAATATATCAGTGGCTTAATAAGATTTGATGGCGAGGCACACATGATTATGTACCACATAGAAGACAAGGTCAGATGAAACTCACAGGGAGATCCCATTGTTGAGTCACGAGGTTCAGAAAGGACCCCGTGGTGTTCTAAACTCTTTCATAGAGAGGAATCTAGATGCTGAAGGATCCACTCATAGTCCCAGACTTGGTCAATGGCTTATGGCTAAAGGATTGTTTGTACACAATCGATCTTTTATATCACTTAGATAAAATTTCTAAGTTTATCACACTATTTTTTTTTGAGAACCTCTTGTGGCAACAAATTTCTCATCTTCAAGGAGTAACCTTGAGAGGCATCCTTATTCAGAGGAAGATCCTGCCACGCAGAAAGCTGCCATACTGAAGGGTTCAATGGGCCTACTACTTATGGAATAAAATGAAATAGTTGTATTTGTATATCAGCAGTATGTCTAGGTCACTGACAGTTCTTGGCCACCCTGTTGCTAGCCATTCCCCAGGGTCCACAGTCAGATGGATGTGGCTATCACATCCCCACTGGTGGTTATGGATTAAATGAGGGGAAAGACATCCTCACAGTTATACAAAAAATGCATGTAGCAGAAATGGATTGAAAATAAGAAATTTTCTTTTTTTTAAAAAATATTTTAATCAAATGTGTACTTGTAAGTAGTTATTATTGGATAATTACTTTTGATTCTCGTGCCCTATGCTGGTTATTTTTGTTTTGTTCTTGGGAGGTTTTTGGTTTGTTTTAAAACTCATTGAATCTTTTTTTCTTCCCCTTCTATTTTGAACCCACAATTTGTCATACCTCCATTTTCTGTTAACTATAATAATAATTTATTACAGTGGGCAAATCCCTTCTATGAAGAAAATGGCATTTTTTATTGATACGCAGTGTTGCATATTTCTGGGAGAAAATAACAAAAATCAGGTTGTTATGTTCAGGTTTTTTTCTTTAGGTTCTCTCCAAGCTTATCAATGTGTGGATAAGACTACTACTAAGACATCACCAAAAGTAGGATAAAATATTAGAGATATATTAATATGAAAGATGGTAATGCATAATTATATATATACTTCCATATAAATAAAAGAAAATTATTTAGCTTAAGCTGAAGTAGCACAGGGACAATAGTTGTGTGACTTCTACAGATGCCATTTTTGTGTATCTGATCAAAATATTTAATAGGTTTTTGTTCTGTTTATATTTATAAGTGATGTCCGTGTGTGGAGTTTAAATGAACTGATTTGTTTCCAAAAAATTTTTGTGCAATTTTCCTGTCCTGGACTTTTCTGCAAACGTACTAAACATATTTAACATATGATTTCTGACATTAATTTATTTATAGTTTTAATTACAGAGAACATAAAAGGCAGTTTATAAAAAAATATTTCTGTGATTAAAAAATTACTTATGATAAGTTAATTAGAGACCTATTTACCAATACAATTTGAATTATTTTATTAAGTTTATTTGGAAGCTCATTCTTTGCAAAAACAAAGTAAATTATTCATTGTAAAAATGAAATGAATGAAGTAACTAATATAATTCATCTATAATAGGCACCAGACATAGGATTATATATGTTAAAGTCAGGTATTTTATTATTATACTCATTATTTCATTCTTTTATTGTTTAAAGTGTTGTGAAAACCCTTTAAATTTAAGTACACTAAGATATTCAAAGGTTTTTAAGGATATTTGGACTAGTCTTTTGCCCTAAGATTTCCAGAATAAATTGATATTCACTGATATTACAGGAACAAATTGTGAACATGGCCCACAGATTATGGCAAAAGGCTTCTATTTTTCCCATTAATAAAGTGCCTTCATTCACCAGCACAATATTTTGCAAGATGAGTTTTAATTTCTTCAGTGTTTTCAACCAAAATCTGTTGTTGGGAAGTTCTACCTTTCTCTTTGCTTAAATTGTGATATAAAGCAAATCACTAAAAGATTTGTAGCCAACATTTATTCCCTTAAAATAAAATCCACAAGAAAAAGCCCTGTTTAAAATACCTCTGGGGTTTGGTTTAGTTTTTAGGTTTTTTTGTTTGTTTGTTTGTGTTTGTGGGTTTTTGGTTTTTTGTTTGTTTGTTTGTTTGTTTTTTCTGTTTGGTGTGTATTTCAAGTGCTTGTGGGGAATTCCCTTGCATTTTTTTTTCAAAAAATACATGCTCCTAATTATTCAAGGTTAAATCAATGAGTGTGTGAATAAGAGAAGAACTATGCTGAATTTTCGACCAATGGGGATGTCTTTTAATGCTTGGTAAAGATTCAGTATAATCCTGAAAAATGACTGCTAACTGATAAGCAGATTTCCATGAAAAACACACTTCTACTGAAAAGCTTATGTAGCTTAAGAGAAAGCCTGCTCCACGATATTTGCAGATAGACAGATGAGACTGACTGGTCTGTAATTTCCAAATCTTCCTTATATCCTTTTTTAAAAATGAAGATTTTTCTTCCCCTTCTCCACATAAATTAAATGAATCATGTTCTAACACCAGTCGTTGATTTATCTTGTGGGAATTCAGCTGTGAGACTGAATTTTGAATGCATGTTTTTTAAACACTATTCTAACTCTGTGCTTATTTGTCCTAGAATTTAAGGTCATGTAGATTTTTAGCAATTCTGAATGATTTATCCATCCCTTTGATACTACAATATTTGCATCTTCACATTTTAAACTCTGCCACTTTCCATTTGTTTGTACTACTGTGGAGTTTATCTCAATTTCTTTATGCTCTCTCATGCTTTTATTTTGGTTTATTTTTCCTACCCATGTTCACAAATTGTCACATTTTAGTATCCTTGAGTTGTGTTCTACCCATAGTTTACATTAATTTGTCTTTGATGCTTGACATGGGCAATAATATATGTTTTAGATTATGGTATCCAAACACCAAAATTCACAAGAATGTGAACTTTTCTCTGAAAGAATAAACTTCTGCATGAAGATATTCTGTTAATGCTTTGAAAGGAAAAGAAATTAAGATCTTAGAACACATATATAAAAAGTTGAATATTAGAAAGTTAAAACTATTAGAATAAGACAATGCACATCTCCCAGAACAATTTTTGTTTCTATTTGTAACTATACCTCTTATTTTCTAAGTTTCTAGAAACTATAAATTTGCTGTGGGAAGAAAAATTAAAGGAAATTACTGGTATCTTCATGAATATGTAGGAATGGGCAGAGTATTATACATTATACTTCAAATCATAAGTATTTTCTTTTCCTTATGCTTTTCTACCTTTTCTTCTTTCCTCATCTGTCTTCTTTTTCTGTATTTCTGCTTCAAGTTGTTTCTGTTTGCTTCTGTTTTCTACTTTTACCTTCTTTTCCGTTTGTTTCTAATTACTGAAATGGGTTTTTTTAACCTCTTTACATCCCCAGCTGTCTGACTGTTGTCTTCAGAACTGTTGGCAACCACATTAATGGTACTGATTCAGAAATGGTCCGAGCCTGTTTTCAGGCACCAGGAAAGGAAAAAAACATCATATATATGGTTTTTACTAAATTTAAATTATTTCTTTCTATGTTTATCTGTCTGCAGACAGTAAGTTTATTTTCTTTGTTTTGATAGATATTTATTCAAGATATAAATTTATTCAAGATATACATTTATTCAAGATCTCTTTAGATAGCTTTTCTATCTGGAGAATAACATCTGAGTTTTCTTCTTGAAATTCTAGATGTGTGTCTTCCTCTTGAGAAAGTGCCACAAATATGAAATAAAAAACTGCTAATTATTTCAGAATAACTGGAACGAGTGATTGTAACGAGGCATTTTCAAAGGCCTTGTTTCCTCAGAAGAAAATAAAAGAACATTCTGACAGTCATTGTTTCACAATGACACAGGCTGCTTGTGAGCGTGACTGATATGCCTTTAGTATTTAAATTACCTCAGATTATGCTGTATCTCATAACATTTTCATATCAAATGCAAACTTTCATGACTGATAATAAGCAATCTGAAATTATTCAACTACTTTATAAACACATTTACAAAAAGCATTTAAAAATTTGAAAATGAAAATAAGCCAGGAAAATGTGTTTAAAAGCTGTTCTGTGTTATAATACAATATTCGTGGGGGCTGGTCTTATTCTTTTTGGAAGTTGGTGATATAATTTAATTTTCTGTTGTTTTAATAGAAGTAGACAGAAAAATGTTTTGGATCCAAAAGGGCAGGAATGCAGAATAGAAGAGAACCAGAACAGTAATTGATACACATTATTGCTGAAATACCAAATGTCATACAGAACATATGTATGCCTACATAGTGTGTAGCTTCTCCAGAAAGATTCACTACTCACACCCAAAGCTGAACATAAGCTTTGCACCAATAGGCAATGATTTCTGGTACTTTGCTGGGCTGACCTTAATCAGCTGTCAGACCTCCTATCCAGTCACTCCCTTGCTCCTCTCTGACCCCAGCAGCACAGGGGGACAAAATAGGATAGAAGAGTTTGTGGGTCACTTACCACCAAAGGTGAAACAGGCTCAAGTAGGAGTGGATTAATTTATTGTTGACTAAAAATAGAGTTGGAAGGTGAGAACCAAAGACTACTAAAACACCTTCACACACACACACACACACACAGACACAGACACATACACAGACACATGCAATCCTTTTTCCCAGGTTCAGCTTCACTCCATTGTTCCCGAGTCTGCTACCTTCTACCCTCCATGTGGTAGAGAGTAGGGCGAACACAGGGTAATGATTAGTTCACAATAGCTCCTTTCTGCCTCTGCTTCCTCCTCACACTTGTATCCTGCTCCAACATCGCTCTCACTGGTTGCAGTCCTTCAATAACTGCCCTAGCACAAGTCCTTCCTGTGGGCTCCAGGAACTATTTTTTCCCCCATGGTTCTTTGCATGAGCTGCAGTGGGACAACCTGTTTCACTGTAATCTTCATGGACTACAGAGAAATCTCTGCTCCTGGAGTACCTCCTCCCCCTCTTTCTTTACTGACTTCGCTGTCACAGAGTTGTTTTTCAACTCCTTTTTTCCCCTCACACCTCTTTTTCAGCTGCTATACAGACTTTTGGTTTTTCTGATAGTACGTTATTGCCTCCTTTAGAGGCACTGCTTATACAAGAGTCCTACAGCTGGCCTTACAAGTCATTGAGGTCTTAATTGTACTGAAGTCTGAAAACTCGGTTTATTACTCAACCAAGCCCTGACTTGCAGTCATCGTCTTTCAAAAGGAGGCCTTCCTAGGTTTCCTTCCTTTTGAGAAAGTCATCTTACTGGGGCAGGAAATTCTGGTATGTTCCAAAATTCCCATTGTGTGAGCAATCTAAAACAAAGGCTTTGGGGATTATTTCTGAGTTCATATGTTCTGTAATTTTATAAAATCATGAAAATAAACAACATAATACCAAGAAACAACCTGAAGTACATTATCAAAGGGCCCTGTTGTTACAATAGAGCCTAAATTCTCTGATTTTACATGTCTGTGTTCTTTCCTTTCAGGAAAACATAGGAGAATATGATGGTTTCATTTTGTAAATAAGTCCATGCAAATTTCAAAGAAAAATAAAAAATAAAAAACACGTTCCAATTTGGATGACCAAATGAAAATATACAAGACCACGAAGACCACTCGTGAGAAATGGAAAAGTACAAATTAATTTTACTTGGTAGGTTTAGTAATGAAATCAGGACTATTTCTAAGATGGTTTTAAATTATTTGTAGAGAAGTCTAATTTTCTGCTGGTGTCACGTGAAAGGGGAGATTTTCTCAAACTCTTTGTGTTTGATAGTCTGTCAGCACTTCAGGAAAGCTGAGAGCCTTGTGCCTGACCTATTACGTCCTTTAATGGGGACCCTTCACTGAATAGCCTTCTGGATTGGAGGGCCATTTGACTGACCTGTCCAGGGTCGCACACAAACAGAAATGCCCCCTCCTCGGCCTGCACTTTTACCTGGTCTGTGGATGCCTCAGGAAAGATCCAGGGACAAACACCAGCAGCATCAAAGGGACCCTGTCCCAGACCTCCACAGTTGAGTATGTTACCTCCTGTGACAAATTTAGTGCCACTGAAAGACTCAACTAATAGTTTATGGAATTACATTCTTTACTAATATAATAGAAAATTGTGACAGGTTAAGATTCTAGGATTGCTGGTGATAATATCTGGCTGCAAAAACTCATATAAAACAATATACTAACGAGTTCTAATCCATAATAAAAGCTGGCTTGAAACAATCATTCAGACACATACAGTGTGGTTCTTACCCAATAGGCACCCCTATGGGGATGAAGACAAGTTCAGTCTGTCAACTGATCCCAGAAGTTACAATAGAGTCTTCCCTAACTTCTCCCCATTTTTAACTCAAAATATTTTTACCTTAGGTGGAACTTGAAGGGCTCTAGTCATACATCATTTTCAGTTGGTGGTGTCTTACCTTGGAGCTAGATAATATCAGTATTACATCTGAGATAACCTTTGGGATGGAGGTATATATCTTTGAGTTTGCCATACTTGCTGGTTCTAGTGCAAAAAATCGTCCTTTTTCTCCTTTGGTTGGCAGGTGCTATGCAGCTCATCAGCTACTAGGTAAAACCAGGTTCTCCCTCATGCAAGGATTTCAACAGAGCCTGGCCGGGGAGTTTCCACTCCACTCCACCCTTAGCTTGTGTTGTGTGGGGGAAATCAGGCATGCTGTATTCCATCCAGAGAGTTGCAAACATTTTTTTCTTACAATTTTTTCACATTGTTATAACACATACTTTCCACTCTGCTTGATCCTCCATTTCTTCCCCTTTAGCACGTATGTTGACTCAGTGTAATTTTCCAGTTTTCTTCAACTTTACCTTCTGTTTTCCCCACAACTGGTTTATACTATTCTTAGGCAAGCTAAGAACAGAATTTTCTTGTTTATCTGATTTCTAACCATGCTGTCTGTGGAATGATATTTTATTATGCCTTTAATTTAAATGAAGAAATATATATGCCTACCAGATACAGAAGTACCCAGATCCAAACCACTTAGCACAATAGATCTAGGACCAAATCATACCATCAGTGAACCTAAAGGAACCCACATAGTCAATCTGCTTGCCCCTTGCTCCACTTCAGATACTAAATAAGTTGATCAAAATTAAAATTAGAAAGAAAAAAATGTGTTCTACTTTACTAAAAATGCTCAGAACACTTTTGTTCAGTCCTCCTCCCCTTCTCACCCTTTGAATGAGAAATAATTCTCAATAATAGAGTAATGCTACTGTAATTCTCTAATAGTACTCTGTGCTGCCACAATATAAAATATTCTTTGAGAATAATAAAAAAGAAAAATGAAAATGGTAATTATTAATACTTGGAAGTATTAATAAATAGAATTTTTCTTCCCAGTGATGTTTTAGGAGAGTTTTGGTTATGATGTAAGATGGTGTCCATTTCATTTAGCCAATCTATATCATTCAGAAACAATTTCTGCAATGAGTATAATCATTAGAAGTAACTAATCTTGGTTTATCACTGATTTTTTTTTATTATCAGTGAAAATGCTAGTTTTTCATGTCACTGTTGTATGGAACAAAGGGGGAGGGGAAGAAAAAGACTTTTCATTTGCAATTTGTGTGAGTAACATTCCCTTCAGTATATAAATAGAGGAATCAATTACCTCAGAATCTATATGAAGATAATTTTGCCTTTGCAGATAATGAACTGTTTTTAGTGATGAAACTGAAAATTAATCCATTACTAATAATGAGCCTGAGAATGCAATAGATTTATACACCACCTCTTTCCTCAAAGACGCCACATAAATCATAGGGTAAAAAATAAACAGAAAGTCAAGGACATGGAAACCACAGAAAATATACCCTTGTATAATGCAAATGTACAATGGATGGCGCTTGAAAATTTAAATTCATATTATTAGGCTGTGTTTTGGAAAGAAAAGAAATGTTCTGTGCTACAGGATTTAGTCTATTTTGTAAATTGCGGTTGCTGAATTTAATATGTTAGCAATCCATTATATAAATTAGTAGTCCATATTCATGGACAGCTGTTACTAAAATTTCAGCATAGCATATGTTCTTTGGGAATAAATGATATGTTAAAATGAAAGTATGCTTAGTATTCTTAAGAAAATTAGTTGGGAGAGCACATGGATAGTTTACCCTTTATCTGCAGTCCCACACCGCTTGTTTAGGAATCAAGAAGAATTCGTTTCCCTGCCTTTAAGATTTTGTGCCATGAACCTTAGGGGCAGTCAGGTGATATCAAAGTTATCAAAAGGATGAGAGCTAAGATTTACAGACTCATCTATGTTAAAACCAGAGGTACCAGTTTTAGGCCTGCATATTTAATGTTGCCTAGAATCTTAAGGCCAAAGGCTTGCAGTGAATGATTCCTTTTGAAAAAGTATCCATTCTTTATTTAAAAACTTCGATAAATGTACCGGTCTTCATTCTTCTTGATACTGTGGTTTTTTGACCACAAAAATGAAAATTGGTATTTTATGAAATTTTTTGCAGTTGATTGGCTTTTCTTGGATGTTAGCTAAGTCTATTAACTTTACAGTATTTTCTCCTGTGGTCATGCTAGTACACTGTAGTTAGACATTTTAATTTTCTCACAGACAATGTTCATCTTACCTCACTGGAATCTTCATAATTTTTGCAGTACTTCTGAAGTCTTTTTTTCAGTATAATCTCAAGACTTTCAGTGGCTTCATAGTCTTTGGACAGGTATTGCTGATTAAATTCCTTGAATTATCAGTGCTTTTAGTTTTTAAAACAATTCTCTTACCTTCTTGCCTCTGAGGAACTTTCTGATGTACGAAGAGACATAAGCAACATTTAGTACCATTTCGTACCATTTAGTGCCATTCTTTGTTTCTTCCCTCATGAGGAAGACATTACTAGGTGTGATTTAAAATATTGTGTGCCTGACTATATGTTTTCCCTATACAGAGCAGATGAGTGCAAAGTGGAGGCTGAGTATTATATTTTTGATTTGGTTTTATTACAACTAAAGAATTTCTGCTTTAGTAGAGATGAGAAACTACAGATGTACCAGTAGTTTTAACCCTCTAAGACTTAGATCACATTTTAAGGAATCTTTAATTCACTAAGGCTTTGAAAATTGCAGCCTTAAGATTTGAATGACTTTTCATTGAGCTTGGTATATTGAGTACAGCAACAGATCTAGTGAAGCTTCAAGGTTATTTTCAATGGAATGTTCCATTAATTAGCAATATATTAGAAATAAATTCATTGATGTCACTAAGACAACGAGGTTTGCATTTCCATAGAGAAATAAAAATAAGAAAGCAGAGACAAACACAGTAACTTCTTTGAGAAAAAAAGTTATGGTTCATCTTAAAGATGGTTTAAAAGAAGAATGAAAAATCTCCTTTAGATCAATGTACTTCAAAAGTCTTTTAAGATTTTCAAAAAAAATGGCCAAACTATAAATTTTTAAATGAAAATGTTTATCTGATTTGTAATAAGATGCTAACTATATTCAAGGCTATTGAGTATTCAAAGGCAATGTAATTGAATGCTTCTGTGTACAATATCATAATGCTTACTAGTTCAGTTTCTTAGACATTACCTAATGGAGTAGGATGGACTTTGTTAAGAAAATAAGGAGAAAGTGTTATTATTGTCACTGTTTCTAAATATTTGCTCTTCTTGAAAGTGGTTGTCACATAAAAGAGTAAAGTAGCTTTTACTCAGTGATTTACAGTGGAGAGAGTTTGTTTAAAGAAAGAACAAAATACTTAATTATCTCATTATAATGCAAAGGAGGACTAAGGTAAAAATAAAATAAATTCTCAGTGGTTATCATGAAATTGTGTTTGTATTACCTAAATCCTAAATAAGAAATAAACAAGAACCTGCAAATCTCAACTGAAATACTATTGAAAACTGGGGGCTACTGCCAACAAATTTAATTTCTTCTCAAAATAAATGTTTAATCTCTCCCAAGGTTCATGAATCTCAAGAATTTAAACAGATACTGTGTTTTTAAATAATTCTTTAAGAAATATTGTAATAAAGTTAAGAAAGCATTATTTTTTTATTAGGTTAGTGTCTGAATGCATGTATGCATATCTAAACTTCTTACATACAGATGGAGTAAGCTTTTGGTTGAAGTTATGTTTGAAACAAATAAAAAATACGACTTCAAGAAAAACTATACTTCTAAGCCACAGATAATTGAAAGGTAGAAGGCAGTTGTCCATGTCACAGATGACTAAGATTTATAAAGTGGTGTTATCTCATCACCACAAATGAGGAAATCGATGAATAGTGGTCCCAAGGAAATTTGCTATCAGTCTTTATGTCACTGCATTTTATTCTTTCTAGGGTTGGTAAACCCTTTCTCTTTATAGCTACAATACATTTTTTCTGTAATTAAAAGTATATAATCTTGCTCTTTGGGGTGGTGGTAGTGATGTCTCAGGTGGAGATGCTTTTTATTTGCTTGGGGTGGGTTTTGCTGGATTTGTTTTTTGGTTGCTTGGGGTTGTTTGTTTTAGTTTGGTTTGTTTTTTAAAATCTGTTTATTTTCTCT
The DNA here is from genome assembly GCA_013400575.1 of Peucedramus taeniatus. Lineage (NCBI taxonomy): Eukaryota > Metazoa > Chordata > Aves > Passeriformes > Fringillidae > Peucedramus > Peucedramus taeniatus. The sequence continues at coordinate 14,051 of WBNO01023799.1, forward strand.
TTAGAAGAGCTAACTATTTACTAAGTTGAGATGGGATAATCAGTGCACTGAAGTGAGTGCTGACAGGAACTGCTATGTCCAAATATGTCCAGTGTCTGGCAGGAACATATTCTTGATGTACACAGCAAAATTCATACTGCTTCTTTCCCCTTCTCAAACATTCCTAGGAGATGGGTTGGTTTGTTCTCTTCCTAGGGCACTGTCAACATCCTTGACTGCTTTTTCTTTCTCTCTGTGGCCATTGAAGCCTTGGTGTTTCAGCTGGTTTACTTTTATTTTAGTCTCCCTGTATGGGAGGCATTTTCTCATTTGTGAGGTATGTGATATCACACCATCAATTTATTAATATCTAAAATAGGAACATAAATTTTACATCAGATAATATGAAAAAGATACATTTTATCTTATGTATGGGTTTTCCCATTACACACTTTAATTAAGATCAGTAAGATTACTTCAAGGCTAAAGAATTATGATTCTTTTTTTTTCTTTTTTTCAAAGAACAGAAAAAGTCCTCTGTTAACTGGATTCATTAAATAAAGCTTGAAACGATCTAACCTGTGAAGAAATTTTTTTTTTTTTTTGTTTTTTTTTTTTGTTTGTTTGTTTGTTTTGTTTTGGTTTTTTGTTTTTTGTTTTTTTTTTTTTTACAGGAGCCAAGACCACCTTGCTTTATTAAGAGAGTATTTCATTAAATTTTTGTATGAGTTTTGCTCATAGACCTTCTCCTTTCCTTGTTTTTTTAGTGTTTCAACAGCCTATTTAAACCAAACATTTTTCCATCTTACTTTATTCTCCCTAACTGGAATACCAATAATATTTCCAAATTAAAAAGCATGTCACCTGAGTTTATAGCATATGAATTTCTTTTAAAGCTTAAAAAGGGAGTTTATTTTTATTTGTTAATGTTTATTTCCAGGATCTGAAAAGATATGTGTGTTTTTTCTAGAAAAATATTTATGGAAATAAATGGATTGACAGCATTTTATCTATATTCCTTCGTTTTTCCTTCCTTTTTAATTTGTCAACTTTGTAATTAGATCAGACCTAAGAGTTTCACTTTGATTCTGTAGCAAATTAAAGACCACTTAATCACTTGTTTTAGTGCAAATGCACTTATTTTAAGCAAAATTTATGTTAATTTTGTCCCAGATAAGATTTTGTTGCTATTCACTAGCATGAGGTTCAATTTGTTCTTTTGGAGACATCCCAATTAAGTGTATTTTCCAAATACATGACTGCTAAATGAAACATAAAAAATAGAAGGCAAAGTACATGAAATTCAAAGCAACATTTATTTTAATATGCATTTTTCTGAATTCTACCATTGCTATATATGCTTTTTGGACGCCATAGGTTCCATGCCATTCCTTTTAAAAGCCATAAAATGGAAAGTGTTTTCTTTCATTTCCTTGTAGCCAGCTTGGCAGAACACTTCCAATAAGTGCCCAAAGTAAGCGTTTATCTTGAGAGGATAAAAATGTTCATTTTTCACCTCTACACACAGTGGAGTCAAATAATTTTCAAGAAAAATACATTTCAGGAAACAATTGACTATTTTTTTATCTATATAGTGGAAACCTTTTCAGTGTACAAAACACTTCATAGAAGTTCTAAAACTTTGTGTTTGAGCCTCCTATTTTGAAATTGCTTGGTTCTTTTTAATGAAGAATGCATGTTGCTTTTTTTCCCTTGGTCAGTGCTGTGCATGCAATTTCTTATCTGCCAGACACCACAAGACTGAAGATAGTTGGCACATATACTTAAAAAGCACTATAGTTAGAAAGCAAATGCGTAAATCTGTGCTTGCGCTTTCACATGTTCTTCTCTCTGTTGAATTATTTATTCAAAAAGTGGAGAAAACAATACTAGAGTCAGTGCTGGAGACAGAAATGCTAACGCTTTCAAGAAGGCTTCAGTTCTTATAAACATGCATTGACCTAGAATTTTTTTCTATGTTGTTAACACTACTTTATGGCATGGTTGGCTTAGAAGGGACAATTTGGAAATTAGTGACTATCCATTTCAGTCAGTCCTTGTGTCAAATATGGAAGCTCACAAACAAGATTTCATCCTGAGAAGATGTAAGTGAGCCTGAAATCATCATGTTGGATCCCTGATATAGGGGAAAAGCTTAGTTTTACTTTGAAAGTAGGAAAGTACTTACAATAATAATTGGGATGTATGGCTCTTCAGTGCATTAAGCAAATACAGGAACTGAATCTTCTACTTAGCAGTCAATAAATTCCAAACACAGTACAGCAGCCTCTTTGGTGCTAGCAGTAAATGGGCAGAGAGTCTGCAGATAATTAGTTGTGAGTTCTAAGGGATGACTAAAGTTCTTTGACAGAGTTATTTCAGTGCTAAGCAATACAGATTTATTGTTATAAGATTTATAGTTAGCCCCTGCCTCTTACTTGATATTGTTCCAGAACCCACAGTTCAGATCCAAGGTCCATCTTCTGGTGAAGTCTCAGACATATTTTTGTAAATGCTGAATGAGTCTTCATATTTTAACTTCAGCAAAATGCTATGGAAATTACTGCCTTTTTTATGGTATCTATTAAGATTTGAAATTGATTGAGTTGATTTTTTTTTTGTTGGAGGGAGTTGCTGCTTTGCAGAGACATTTCAGAAGAAAAAAAATGAAATAAAGAACTGTGACAGAGATAATTATGGCAGCTTAAAATTTGCATTAATAAAAGTTTATTTTTACAGTTTCTCTATTATAATTTGAGTTGAATGTCATGTGGTACAGCATACATCCCATATTTTGAATAAATTTCTTTTATAGATTCATTATAGTATATTCAAAATAATTAGCAAATGGTCATATGATTGACTTTGGTATTATTTTCCTGTTTTGTTCACTGTTTTGTTCACTGTTTTGATTTTTTTTTTAAATTAAGGTTTACATTGCAATATGAATTAACTGGACAGATAAAAATGGCAGAATTAGCCATTATTTTCCAGTTTAAGGCTCAAACAGAGTACTATGTAACCAGAAAATAACTGGTTACTGTGAATCAACTGATCCACAGGAATTTTGTTCCCCTCTGTTTTTCCAGGACAACTGTGAACAACGGGATATAGGAGATGTATCGACCCTGGTAGCAGAGGGGTTTTTTTATGAGTTGATGTGCCAGATCTGTACCAGATGACATCCTGCATCATGGTAGTTCACTGAAGTTTCTTAAATTTAAGCACTTTAGATTTAAGTTGTACAGTACAAGAAAGGACTCATCTTGGTACTTGACCTGGGAATCTTTGCTATTTTTATTTTATTTTACATATTTTTGCCATTTTATATTTGCTATTTTAGTAAATATATAATGCTGCAAGATATTTTTATTGTGCACTCTTTATTTGCAGATCTGCTTATTAATTTCTGTTCCCTGGGTTTATAAAGTCATATGTTACCTTACCATTTAAAACATTTTCTGCATCTTGCTCAATTGTTCAAATGCTTCCATTATTTATTCCAGTCAATTCTTCCAAATGTTTATCAAGAAAACTTAGTTTAACTGTAGTTTAATCTTTCATCTGGATCCTAAACTCAGGTGAGGTAATTTATCAGATGTGTAAAGTATTATATCACAAAAAGTTGATGAAACATCACCAATATTTGTCCTATTTTATTTAATAATTTGGGAAGAAAGAAGTACACAGGCTGTCATAGGGAAAAGTTGATGTGAAAGAGCTCAGATCTTGATGACAGCTGCCCAGCTCAAAAAGACTGGTTTAGTCTGTTCTGGTCTGGAAGGGCAAAGAAACAACAGACAAACCTTGCTACATAACTGCCGCTGGCTTCACCCCCTCACAATAGACTTTAAATGGAAAACAAGAGGTTGATAAAAATCCGATGTGAAACTTCCCAATTTGTTATAAGTATGGAGGAAATCAAGGAGTCTGGGATATGGTTATTAACCCCAAGTGTCATAAAAAAGTGGTAGTGGGAGGTATGTAGGTGCCACAGATGAGACATGGCTCTCCCCTGCTGTAGCCATACTCACTAGTACAAACAAACAAACAAAGCTAAAAAAAAAAAAACAAACTAAATCTAAAACCCAAACCGAAACCCAAACAGATATATTATATATCACTAAATGATGTGGTTTGCATTTTCTGTCCAGCTGATATTAACTCCCCAGTTATAGAAACAGGTAAAAGACAGTAAAGTGGAAGAAAACCTTATTTCTGGAATTCAGAAAACTCAAATATTTCCTGGATCAGGACTGTGAGAAAGTGTGAATATTAGTAACATAAGAAAGAACAATTTTAAGTTCTTATTCTGCATGAAGAGCACTTGTGTGGTAGTCCATGTTTTTGATTGCAATTCAGTCAGTTTTATAACCCTCCCTGTTTTGTATTGTTAAATTTTAGTACTAATGGATTGTTCCTTTCCCCCATATTGTTAGTTTTACCCTAGTTGTCCATCTCCCCAAAGACCTGCCCTTTTGTTCCCTGTTCCTCCTCCCATTACATGTCAATCCCTCCCCAAGCCTGCCCCTTTCTCTAGAAACTTCCCTGTCAGTTTTGTATCCTTGAAAATCCCATTGGTTTGTTTAAGTTGTTCTCCTCCTCCATAATCCCCTATTGGTTTAAACATTGTGTTCCACCCCCCAGTTTCTCCCAATTGGTTAAAGATTGTATCCTCCCCTGGGACCTCCCCCATTTATAAGTTGGTGTCGGCTTCTGATTCTGTGTCTTCTGGCCCTGACCCTCTGGCGAATAAACTCTGTTGGAAGCCATACAGAAGACTTCTCCCTGTTCCTTGTCCCTACCCTGGGCACAGTCCTATCCCCCACGCAGTCCACCCGTGTTGTAGAGCAGCAGTTCCCTACAGCCACACCCCGGATTCGACAGCTGTCTGGGGGTGGCCCGCTCTTGCTGGTGGTGTCGGGAGCTAGTTGGGCTGAAGAAATCCAGCACCGCAGCAGGCTTGCTTAATTTCTTGCTGGAATGAAATGTCTAGAAATCCTTAATTCAATACAGCGAGATTATTATAAGGGTGAAAAAGGAAAACATATGGTGTTCCAGAATCTTTTCTGTTGCCTGCTGTAATTTTTGTACTTTTCTGTTTTCACGGGACTCTTATGCAACGGTAGCATATAAACACCTAACAATCAATGGTGAGGGAATTTTTCCTAAATTAAATCATACACATTAGATTATTTTAAAGCAGTTATTTTGTTGCAATTCATTTTTATGGCTTTTATGACTCCTTACAATGCTCCAGTGCTTCAACTCAGATGACAGATATTTTCTGCAATGGATATTTTATTTTGAGGAAATGTGTTTTTGAAATGTGTTTTTCAGAAAGTTTTCTGAGGCTGTGATGTGAATCAAAAGTTGATACGAATATATTTGACCTTGGAACCTGGTTTGTGTTTATCAGGTTTTCCGGCATATATATGTTGAGGTTTAATCCTCAGATTTAAAATTTACATGATGTTATAGTTCTCATTCCAGTGATGATGTAGTCAATCTTCTAGTTCAGAATTCTGTATTGTTTGAAATCACTGGAAAAATGGGTCTTCAGGTTCCTGTGTATGCTGCACACATCCGGCAGCATTGCACCTGGGTGTCACCGTGGTTGTGAGCTGCCTGCTGCCTGCCAAAGCCACAGCCAGGTCATGTGGCATCTCTGAGCAGGCCTGCCTGAGAGACAGAAACATTTGGGAGGGTGGGAGAAGATGGAAAAGAGGCAGAAGGGACAAAGTCTGGTGACACGCTCTGGGAGGATGTGCTCAATGACAAAGTGCTGCTCTGAGGGACTGGAGACCACTGACAGCATTCTGTGGGGCAGGTGCACCCTGGAAGGGCTGCAACTGAGGGCTACGCCTGCTGTAACACAGGGAAAGGAGTCAGAGGCAAGGAGAAGCGTGCAGAAGACATTGTGCTCTGGCTCTCAAGCTCTTCACCAACAGCAACATCTCACTGAAGGATCTGGGAAGGACTGGACATATAGCAAAAATGAAGGGATGCTGAGACTCAGGAGGGGAGAACAGCAGTGCTTGCCTGAAGCTGAAACTGGGTAAGGGATAGGAAAACTGTTTCTTTAAATATTAAATGAACTTGTTTTTTACCTTAATGTCTGAATGGATTATCAGATTTTTTGTGTTAACTGGTAGCAATTAAACAAAGTAAAATTCCTCAAGTTAAGATCCCTTTGCCTGTGACAATTTGTATGTTGTGTATCTCTTGGTTTTAATGTCTGCTCTTAGATACCCTTCAATAAAGTAGTGTAGCACCAACATTTTTTTCAGACAATGTCAAAGTAAATTCAAAAATATTTTGTAAGATATATATAAAGCTTGCTGAAGAAAGGAATATTTCTGTTGTGCCACATAAAACAAAAAGGGGCAGATAATGGGTAGCAAGCAAATCCAAGGCAGATCATGCTTTTCTTGATTATTCCTTGATGATAATAAAGGGATGGACATGCTTGTAAAAGACATCCAATGGCAGTTGATCTTTTAGATGTATGTACTCCGGACTATCTTTTCTGTTGAAAAACTGAAAATATCTTTATTCACAGATTCAAACTGAATTTCAATTGTACAAGTTGATATTTGTGACTTTTCTCCCATAAAAGCAAGCACTGTAGTCTTTCCTGAGGACTGTATTTTCATTACTAAAACTTATGTTTATATTGTTAGTAATTCTGACACAGTTTTGAGTATGCATGCATACTCTTGTGCTTTCCAAGTGGAGCTCTCAGCTGGCCCTCCAGCGACTCAGAATAGCTCTTACATTTTAGTTGGTGGAGGGAGTGAGTTAAACATGATAATTTCACTTCAAAATCAAGCCTGTAGGAATATATTCAATTTGCAGACCAAGACAAAATCTTTTTCTTGCTGATGTTCTGCTTTGTTAAGGGGGCCTGCAGCAGTGTCAAATTTGATAGTGTTCCACTTTCCAAAGCACGGGCAAAGTGATTGGTATATGAAAGACAAGGAAGCACTCTGAATAAGCTGTGGAGACAGAGAGGTGTAGAACTGGCTTTGTTTCAGTATAGCCAGGTTCTAACATGGATTGAGACTCAAATGTGGGCTGCAATGGCAGTGTTACAGGGATTATTTTGTTCTGTTGTTGTAAGGTGATTTGTTAATAAAGAGATCGGTAACTCAAAGGCGTAGGTAATGGCTTTTTTTTTTTTTAATCTATAATGAAAATGCATTTTTCATTTAATGAATAGGCATTTCATGATAACTACAAAATTTTTCACATCTTTAGAAAATAGAGCACTTTACAACTGGAAATATAATCCTATATTTGTGGCACACAAATTTTTTGTATGTGGAAAATCAATGCCATTTTGCCAAAGGTAGAAAAAAAATCAGCAGTTATCATCAAAACCTTTTACTACACCTCAAGAGGCATAAAACAGGAAAGGTTTGCTATTTGCTGCCATATGAAAGTGCACTGGTCACAACTATCTTTTTTTTCTGAATCATGCATATTATTTCTTCATTGTCTATGTGTAAGCATATGCAATTTCAAAATTTCTACATTGTTTTCTGTTTTCTTAGTCTTATAAAATAAAGGCTTTATTTTTCTTTCAGATATATAAACTATTTCCTGATAAGAGTGATGTCACTGCTTACTTGATTAATGTAAATGAATCTGACTGCTATGTTTCATTTGAAATAACAACTATAATTTTAATTTTCATTTTTTTTCAAGGTTTGGATAGATATAATGATCCCTTTAACATGTGTAAGGGTAAGTTTATGAGGAAATGATTCTCTGTTTGGGTTCTGTGACAATTTACATGGTCAAAGATTTTGTGCTATTGTGTATCTCATTTGAGAAGTATCAAAGGGTTCCACAGGTTGCAGGAGAAGCTTAAGAGCAAAATTAGTGTGCAGAAGAGAACAGGAATGAGAAGGAGTCCCTTGACATTTAGAGAAGAAAAAAAAATAAAACATTATAAAAGATAGAGGAATTTCCTCGTACAATACTTCAAAATAGAACTGAAAAATGAATACTATTTGCTTTTAGCAGTCTGGGTGCTAAAATGTATTCCTAAATATAATAATGACCTTAGGAAATAAAAACAGAGAAGTTTACAACTTGGCTGTGTTCTGGAATACACTGTATGGTCAAGCTTGCTTTACACCTTCACACATGTTAACTTTGCACTTCTGTCATGTTGTTTATGTCCTGAACCTGTTCACATGGGAGGTCATTTTTATAGCACTAAACTTCTCAGCTAGTGAACATGCACAGTGTGCATATCATACAGAGCCAGCCCTAAGGTGTGATTTTGGGTCATTAGGGAAAGGATTTCCTTTGAAAGCTAAGGTACCTTGCTGCCTTTTTAAGAAATTAGTTCTGTGAGGGTTATTTCTCAATTATTTTTCATACTACCTTGTTATATATAGCTATGTACATGTATTGGAGATTATGGCAATCTCTGGCAGACACTCAGTAAAGCTTGTAGGCTGCAACTTCTTAGTTTCCAGTCACTTCATGGATGTACATGCCAGGGTAATGAGATCAAATAATGAGCTATTCATCATCCGAGACCTTTGGGTCTGTTCTTTTAATGAAGGGTTTGGAAGTGAATAACCTTTTCATTTTTCAGTTCATGGAGTTTTTCTCCTAAGCAAAGAAAAAAAAATCTTGCCTTTCTTGTTTTACATCTATTGGCACACTGTAAAAGAAATTCCTGGAAGCAGTGTTGGCAGGCAGATTATTGATAAGTTTGCACAAGAAATTTTGCAGCACTGATAGACTAGTTTGTTTAGATATGTTTAACCACTGGATTGATTCCCATGAATCACATAATTAGAGGATATTTCTGTACAGAAATTGAGTAATAAATGTTTTTCAGGTTTGAACATTTGCGTATAGACTACAACAGATTTTGCTGTTCTAATGGTGAAATGATCTCAGAGCTCAGACTCCTGGATTCCGATGCAAGTTACAGATTTTACATATGAATGGAAAGCACAGTGAGGTGTTTAGGAAGTCCAGGAGTGTAGTGGTGTAGCTGTATATCCATTGATATACAAAATGAAACATGATGAATTCAGTTTGAATGATGAAAAATTTTCAGTGAACTCGTGGGAAAGGAATTTATATATAGTAAGAATCTTTCCTAAATGGTAATTTTACCTGCCTTTATGGTGACAGTGCATATTAAAGGAATGTTGCACCTAAACCTTGACTTTCTAGTCTTTACATAATGAGGTTTATTAAACAAAAACCTTAAGCAGGAGGAAGAGCAATATACTAGATAATAGCCTGGCATTGAATCCTGGGCCCTCTTCTGTGCCTGATGTGTACAGGCTAGTTTCAAATAGATAAGCAAGGACTGATCATGTGGGCATAACAGAGACTGCAATTTTAGTGCCTTGCTATAAAGTTTGAAAAGGAATATATTTGAAAAAGATGCTTTCTCTGAGGCTGTCAGGAAACATCTACACAAGTCTACTGTGTGGGTACTTGCATTGATTTGAAATCTATAACCCTTCAGAGAGTTTTTCCCTAAAAAAACCCAGGATTTAAGGCAATAATAAATGTCATCTTAGTCTGGTAGGTCAGTGAACAGGTTTTGCCAGTAAGCATAGGATCTAGCTTAAATACTTCCTTTACACTGAGTCTCTCAACTTGTATGTCAACTGACATATTGTCTTAGTCTTGCTTGATAGGTATCTGATTCCTCTTGTTGCAGCTGTGCTTTCATGGAAAAGATCATTGGGTCAGAGGGAAGATGCCTGTACTGGAGTGATCAAGATCTGTAGAGGTTTCTGAGAGTTACTTCAGGGGATGACTGTTAATTTGAAGTTAAGAAGCCACTGGATAAAATGGAAACCTCAGATTTATACATCCATTTCCAGTGCTTGGCTATTCGATTGGAAGAGTCTGTGAATCCTTTTACTGAAACTGACAGGTAGAAAAAGAGAAGCATTTATATGCACCACAGATGGATTAACCTCGAGGACAATGGTGAACAACAGAGATAAAATAGATTATACTATGTATATGTTGTATGAAGTTTCCAGTAAGCCAGTCTCTATTTGAAAGTGTATTTTTCAAATAAATTTCAACAGAGATTAAGATCCAATACGATTGAAAGAGAAGTTGTTCATAGTAAGAAATTTGTCTTTGTGAATCCACTTTGTGAGCTTCTCATAGGCAGTTTTATCAAATTGTCCTCTTCTGAAAATGTTCATGGGGCTTTATTTTATTCTCTGACGCAGTATAAAATAGAGTGCATTTTTAATTTTTTTTCAGCATAAGGGTAGTGTCCTTTTTTAGATTGATTTCATGGTAAAAAGGCAACTCTGAGAATGGCAGTTGAAATCTCAAGAGTTACAGATTAATCAGTGCATATTGCAAGCACAGATGTCTGCATGTTAAAAAATACTAAATGTAGTAAAAGGCATGAAGCTTCATTATTGACTGACTGAAAATCTTTTTCTCCTAAATTGTCCCCAAATACCACTGAAGTGTCACAGTGTTGAAATGAATGTATCCACCTGCCTCTAGGCCCTACCCAAGGCCTGTGCAAACAGTGCTCTTTATATACTCTTCAAGTTTCTTATTCTGAACTCATTGGTAAACCCTACAATACCTATCATACATGAATCTGTTATGATGTCTTGGAGTTGAAACTTTAACTATGTTTTTCTGTAATTTATTTCTCATTGAAGAGGCTAAAGAGAATTTAGACTTTATAGAGAGTTGACCTTTACTTAAGTTGACCTTATACCTTAATTATAGGTGCTTTGTTATCTCCTATTAAACTTTAAGTATCCACACATCTTGGGTAGGTGAGATGACTTCCATATCCTCAGAAGTGATTATTACAGATTATTTTATTTTATTTTTATTTTACAGATAAAAATATTGATTTTAAAGAGTAACAACCATATTGTTCATAGCCCAGTACCTTTATAATTGCTTAAATATGTACACAATGAGTGCAATGTAGAAGGAAAATGATGCTACTTTTACTTGCTAGTCCAGTTGATAATTTCTCCAAGGTTTGTATGACTATGTAGCATTGAAGATAAAATCAAACAAGCCTTGTATTTATCTGTTGTTGAATAGGCTCTGAGGACAGACAGCATACATTCATGGTGGAAGTAAACTTAGAAGAAAAAACTATGGTAAAAGTTAAGTCAGTCAGAAATACATTTTATATTATAAAGCAGACTGATTTTTGAGAGTAGATATTTTCTTACAATGTAGGTTACATTACACCATGATAATAAAAATATGTGATTCTACATAGAGCAGAAAGTTATACTACATTTCTGATTAATGTCAAACTGAGATTTGTTAATTGCTTTACATAAGGCATGTTATTTCAATGCATAAAACAGTTTGAGGCAAAAATTTTCACAGTGTGTGCATCCCACCTACTGGGAAACAACACTTGTGCATGTATATCAAGACACAAAGTGGGTCTTCCCCAAGTTTTGAAGTTATAACTTTGTTGTTGCTTTTGTTTTTATGTGGGTTTGGTTTTTGTTGGTGGTGGTGGTGATGGTGGTTTGGGTTTTGGTTTTGGTATTTTGGAGTGAGAAGAGAAGGAAGATGAGGAAAACTCAGGTACCTTATGAAAATTCTCGTAGAATTTAGAAGGTGATTGTAGAAAGAATGTTGAATTCTTCTAGTTTATCATGTCAGTCAAGGACTCAGTAGTATATGCAAACATTTTACTTTCCTATTTGGTTTTATTTATATTCGCTTACTAAATCCAAGCAAATCCAAGCAAAGCAATCTTAGTTGCATAACAACCACCTACACAGCATAGTGCTAATGTGTTACAGAGCACATACACCACCTCCAGTTGTGGTACAGTTATTACTTCTTAGTGGCTAGCAAATAATAGTGGTCTTAATTTTTTCTTTTGCTTGCTTTTGTTTTTTGGTGACGTTTTTTTTGTGAAGGGAGAATGTAGAGAATGGCAAAAGTTCTTGGAGCAATTTTGGGGGTTTCACCTGAAATCAGTAGAAGAAGATCAAGAAAAAAATATAAAGAAGTAAAGTGTGGGAGGCCTTTCACTTGAAAATTAATTTGAAGCTATCTTGGATGAATTGTCACGGGAAAGAAAAGCAGAAATCTGGAAAGATGAGCAGAAAAATCAGTCTAATAGAACTTGCTGTTTTCTCATATAATCTTGCTTCACTTGTTAGGAATATTTGACCACAAAACTCTCTGAGTGGAGCAGTTTTTTTTTCTTCTATTCCACAATGTATAATAAACTATAGTTCTCCCTATTGCTTAATTTCTGACATTTTAATGGGAAGGCAAAACATTCTGTATAACATCAAAAATGTATAAATTCCTTCTACCACATCTGAATGGAGTATTTATTCTAGGAGACATGCAGAGGAACAGGCCAGTGTTGCTCTCTAATAAATGATTATTAAGAAAATGGTACAGTAGTCACTTTTCAATCTTCAAAGAGTTTTGTCTGATCAAGGATACGGTGAATTGGCTGATTTGTTTACCTGGTTCAGTTTCTCTGCCTAGCATGAATACAAAGCTGCTTGGAGTGGTTTGAAAAACACTTCAGCATAATTACTATGCACATCATTGATCTGCTAGCCTCCTGGAGTTTGTTGTATTTCACTGGCTTTCCTGCATGTAATACTTAACTGACAGATATGTTTTTGACACTGAAATTTTGGGTTTTATCTTGAAATACATTATTAATAAAAAAAAAATCAAATGATTGATGTTTCCTATAGCTGTCTGTATTGTTGGTTTTCTTAAACAACTAAAACGAAGGAAAAAATCTTGAATCTTTTCTATATTGAACGAAATTTTCCTTTTTTTTGTCTGCATGCAGAGATTTTTACCAGCACGTTAATTGTACCTCCTTCAGTTAAATTTGCAAGTTTAATTCTCTTATCTGTGGTGAATCTAGAAATAAGCTCAAATCAGTTACTTTCTATTGAAGTTGCTTAAAGGATTGGCTGTTAAAGCAATGCTGAGCACTAAGTAGGAAAAATAGTTTACCTAGGCAAAGTTTTTTATAAACAAGTGGTGTAATGACCTCCAGAAGTTTCTGAAAGAGAGGAAAGAAAATAGGTGCTTACAGAACAGGAATGAGTAAGACCAGCTTCTTATGGGACATACCTCCTGTTAGAAATTCTTCAGAGTTCAGCTACTTCAGAAATACACAAATAAGTATCTTGGCTATGGATAAGAGTCTAGGTTCTGATCTGGGTTTTTGAGGCCTGTAATTCACATTTGTAGTTCTTCCCCTTTTTTATTCTGTGTGTGCATGAAACTTCAGAAGAACTAGCTTGGGAAGTTGAGAGAGGCAGAAGTGTTTTTTCATTTATATTAGGAGGAAATTTTGGAATGATCATCAATAACAGGAGACCAATTTTCCTCAAAAAGGATGGAGTGGTTTTCTCTGGCATTAGGCTTACAAGTAGTATCTTTTATTAAATTACATTACTGTTTATTTATTTTAATAAATTAGTCATGAAAATAAGGACATTTTTACATCTCTTCAAAGTGGTGCCAGTATTTAAACCCAAGGCTAAATGGATTGAGATACCAAAACACTAATTCCAGAAGTCTGCAGAAGTTTAGAACTTACTTTCTGCAAGCACAAGTCACAGAAACACAAAATCACAGAATCATCAAGAGACCTTCAAGATCACCTAGTGCAATTGTCAACCTAGCACACTTACCCCCAAACCATATCCCCCAGGTGCACATCCAGATGCCTCTTGCACACTTCCAGAAGACATTGTTCAGGAAGATCAACATGGTTCAGGAAGGAAATTGAGTGAACGGGCACATGTTTTTCAGCCATGAAGGGCACCAGGGCCTGTGGAGCCCCTAGGGTGTCTCTTGATTCCCTCTCTCCACTCTGGGTCCTGTTGTTTATGGGATTGGGTAGAGAATATCTAATTCCTGATTGACCTGTTTAAATAAATCTGCTTCCCAACAGTTGGTTCTTGCTGTTGCTGGAGGTAAAATTCTGTCCCACTCAAAGGTTCTCATCAGCACCTCAACTTTGGCAGTGATTGATTGGGAGTTTCTTTATGCTCAAAGAACAGATTTGTTCTTATAATGAAGCTACTACTTTGTCCTACATGGCTGATTAATATCCTAATGCTACTCTCAGCCAGACCTAACACTTAATCAATTGTGACAAGAAATTAACACGGTTTGAGCCAATTGAAAAAGAAACTTAAAAGTCATCATACATACTACTCAATATATTCCAATATTTGACTCAATATGGCTGATGTCATCATCTAGACTTAGATTACTCACTCAAAATACTTTTTATTTGACTGAGTGGTGACACAGTTGCTGTTATATTTGGAGGGTGGTTCTGTGTCTGTCTTGGTTTGAAAGACAGGTACCTGCCAGCAAGAAAAACTGGAATCTCCCTTTGAATAGAGAATGTAAACCCCCTCCCTCAGATTATTATAATTTTGCAATTGGAGGCTCTCAGGCAAAGATTTGGGAGCGGGAATAACAGTTCTTTACTAGGAATATTAGACAAACCAAAGACAAATACAAATGTAATAGCACTAAGAGACAAGCAAAAACAAAGAAACAACAAAACCTCGGAAAATGCCCTGACAGAGGCAGGGATGTGATCTGACACCCTGGGTATCAGGGTGGTGAAACCAGTCCAGATGAAATCCTCCTTGAGCAGTAAATGCAGTTCTATGAAGTGAAAATAGTCCTGTAGGAAAGTGCGATGGTGACGAAAAATGTGTTCAGTCTTCCTCTGGAGAGAAATCCAGTGGGGAGAGAGAAAACAAGCAGGGTCCCCTGGTACTCCAGTCCTTTCGGAGTGGTGTCCTCGGACCAAACTGCCCTTCACTGCTGTTCCACCCGGAGAAACCTGCTGCCTCCTTTGTTTAAGTCAAGTATCCATAAAGTACCTAGCAATTAGTTACCTAGCAAAACCACCAGGAAAAAATTCCACAAACACAAAAGAAACAGATCCAACCCCCAACAGTGTCCCAACAGCATTTTCATTAGTCCTTTCTTTTTCAGAACTTCTAAACTCCTACTTGCAGTACTCTCACTTCTTAATATATACAAGCTGGAACAAAGCACAGTGGTTGGTGCCTTAAAATATGGATTTTAATTAAGCTGCATATTAAGGAGTTGCTGGCACAGCCCACTGCATTCCAGGAATTCTGCAAAGGCGTCACTTGGGACTCTTTATAGGGTCACAAGATGATTTGCTTTAGACATTTGAAGTTTCCACCCTGGTCATAAGCTCATGTTGTTAACTACTAAAGTAGTCATTTTCCAAAAAGTCCACTGACTATGGTTATGTTTTACTCAAACTATGATTTAGGTTAATGATTAAAGGTTTACAAGGAGGTTCCCCACCTTGGCTGGGCAGGTGATGTTCCTTTTCCAGTCTGAGTCTTTCTTATCTTTACCATGCAATAACTCCTGCTGTAGTCAAGGGATGCTTCACCACCCAGCTGGTACAGTAAAGAGATGCTTCAGTGCTCAGTTGGTTCAGTCAAGGCTTATCAGGAGCTCCTGAGATCATGTAGAAGGCTTGAGGAGGATGGGGAGAAATTCACACCACAGCCAGGAGCTGCCGATCGCTGCTTGGAGGTGGTCTGGGCATTGGACAGTGGATGATAAGCAACTGTATTGTGCATCACCTGGCTTCATTCCTCTCTATCTCTGTGTCTCTCCGTCTCTTCACCACAATTATTATTGCTGTTATAATTGGTATTTATATTATTATTTTTAGTATTTTTGTTTTATTATAATATTTTATTTTGTTTCAATTATTAAGTTATTCTTATGTTAACCCAGGAATTTCACTTTTTCTGGTCCTTCTCCTTATCCCATCCTCAGGGGGGAGGGTGAGTGGGGAGTGAGTGAATGGCTACATGTCTGTACTTAGTTGCCAGCTGGGACTAAACCACAACACAAATCTTTTCAGTATAGTGTTTGTTTGCTATTATCAGAAAATACTGATTAACAGATTAAAAGTCTAAGCTAAAGTTAGAGAAGAATTCTCATGTATTTACTATACTTTGAATGTTTTCTCCTATTTTGCAAACTGTTGGCCTTCAGTACAACACCTTTCTGGAGAAAAGTTTCGTATCATCAATGTATCCAAAGGTTTGCTTCAGTGCAGCTGAATCTATCATCTGAACTTGAATAATTATCAGACTGTTTCCTGCACTAGATTGAAGTGTAGAAAAATTGGGTTCTTCTAAAGATCTTCTTACAAAGAATTTTTTTAAATAATTCTGTTATTTGCATATGGGATATGTGACAAGTAGCATGCAGAACAAGTATTTTTTTTTCTTCTCTATTGACAGAAGAAACCATACATGACAATGGACACTTTTAACCAGTCTAGAGATAAGCCTGCAGCGACAGGTCAAGTAGTAAAATATAAAGATGCCTGTACTTAGTGACAAGTATTTAAACTTGTCAAGAATAATAAATTTTTCAGCAGACAGGGAAAATAAAAAGGCTTTGATAAAAGAAGAACTAACAGAGAAGCATGGGAAAAAATCTACTTGAAAGACAAGCAAGAATAAAAGAAAACAGAGTAGTAACAAAAGGAGGATTGGAAGGAGAGAAGAATTGTGGTAAAACATACTGAAGAGCCTGTTGAACTCTTGGAAATCTTAGCTGAGGAACAAAGGGTGAGTACTAATGGATAAAATACACAAGCATTACTCTCAAGAAGGAAATTAGAAATGGTATGATGAACAAAAAGGAATAAAAAGCAGATGTTTTCAGACTACCTGCTAGATAGAGTTCCAATCCAATTCCATTGCAGAGTTCCAATCTTCTACTCCTCTTCAATGAATGAATGCTTGTATTTTTTGATAGGTCATTTACACCTATAGAAAGACACATGGAAATGATGAACCAAGACACGTGTACAGATATTGTTTCAAGAGTTAATCACTATTACATGTATGTATTAAAATGGTTTAAATGTGTTTTCATTTCTGGTATTATGCAAGTGATTTTACCCCTCTTGTGTGTCACTTACATGTCAAGTTCAGAAGATTTTCTGATATTTTCCTCAATTTGCTTGGTTTTGTTTGGTTGATTTTGTTTGCTCATTAAAATTTTAATTATAGCATGTTTACAGGAGTCTCTTCTAGGAAGCTCATGAACACCTTGTTAATGTAATGAATTTAGAAGTTTAGGATGCCTAAAAGAAGATTTTGTTTTTATTTGTACATTTTGTTTTCATGAAGTTTGGTAACGAATATTTTTTATGCTGTCAGACTTCAAAGAAGAATGGCACTTTGATTCTTCACTTATTGTTACAGTGAAGGATATTATTCCTTTTCATACAGGAAGGTCCTAGGGACAATAATATTGTACAAATAATATTTGTAAAAGCTAGGACTTTAACAGCAGTCACATTCTCTGTAAGAGCAAGAAATAATTAGGACAGAGGAGTGAGCTCACAAAAATTTATAACAATTTTTGCCTCTATTTGTTGTTAAATAGGCTGACAGTTCCTTCAGGGAGTCATAATATCCCTAAAAGAATGAACTTGACTGGAGGTGCAAAGCATTTTAGGGAACTTTTTGCTTGCATATGACTGAGAAAGTTTTAAACTATAAAAAAAAACCTTTCATAAATACCATGAAGAATGAAGTGAAGAAAGGGAAGGAGAAAATATTTAGTAGAAAATGAAAGAAATTAAAAGTGAGGAAACAGTAAGAAACTAGAAAATGAAAACAAAGACTTACTATATTAGAAAGTGTGCATTTTCAAGATTAGGGCATTTCTGGACTATTGTGTATTTTCTTTTCCTACATCTAGCAATTTCTTTGATCATTTTGTGATATGTTGACTTAAACTTTGATCATTAAACATTATTTTGATTTCACTACCCTGCAGATGTCTTACTGAGATATTGTCATCATTATTTCTCCTCCGATATAAAACCAATGACTTTCTTTCAGGATGAACTTTTTCACACCCCTCAGTGATTTGGTCAGTGGAACACTGTTCCTGTTTGTGCAGGAAGTCTACAATTATCCTCATATCCTCTTGTTTAATATTTAATGATTTATCAGAGTCATCTAAAGACTTAAAGCACTGTACTGCAATTGAATAATATCCTCTACTTATGAGAATTTAGGATAAAGAGCATGAATACACTGTTGATACTTTTATATAAAGATACAACTATAAATACTTACAGCTACAGAACTAAGATCAATCTATCAAAATAAGTTAAAATTTAAATAATTCAAACATCGGGAGGGCTTTTCTTCGTTTTTTGTTAATTTTAATTTTGCATTATATATTTCACTGTAATTACAGTGTTCGTTTACTTTCTACTTCTAATTAGAAATAGTATTGTAATCACTTTTACAGAACAGATCTTCAGTTAAAAAAACCCAAACAATCAATGAAGAGGTTGAAGAAGGAAAGCTGATTTGTTCTTTATGTTTGGCCTTAGATCCCAAAATGTTAATTTTTGGCATTTCCCTTCTTTGCTCTTAAATCCAGTCTATATCTCAAAAACTATGAAAATGGCTGCTATTTTACAAAACTTTGAATAAAACTGGCAAAGGTACCCTATAAGAAATTGAGAGTCCCAATATTTTACTTTCCCAAAATCCTGTTGCAGATGAATATAATTAGCTCTATTTTTTTTCCTAATTTTTCCTATAATGTCTGTGACTGTATTTTTGTCATATGGGGAGCATATTAGAAAGATAATATCATGCTGATTTGTAACCTATTTTGTATGGCTATTTTATCTGTAAAAGTGCATATTTTTATAATGCATTTTTATCTTTTTAGGTTTTGTTTGTTTTTGTTTTTTTTTTTTTACTTTATCTGTCTTAGAGCTAGAACAGCACATCAAAATTAGTCCAATTCACCAATAGAAGTGTTTTTTTTTTCCAAAACCTAGCATTTCATAGGATCATAGAATAGTGGAGGTTGAAAGGCATCACTTGGAGGTAATCTAGTCCAATCCCTCTGGTCAAGTAGGGCCAAAAATAGCACAGAGAAAGGTCCAGAGATTTTTTCACTATCTCCAAAGATGGAGACTCCACAACCTGTATTTGTATTTGAGCCCTGATGCCTCTTGTCCTGTCACCAGGCACCAGTGAAAAGAGAGTATAATTAAGTAAATGCTCAGTATAATGAAATGAAAACTTTTTAATTCTAGATTTTTTTTTCTTCAAGTATAAGAAGATGCTCCTTTCTTCTGCCTCTAACTTCAGTAATCAAGAGTGGTGAATTCTTGGGAGTTAAAGGCAGCTGTTTCGGAAGCCATTCCCATTCACATACTGAAACATAGATTATGTCTTGTAAGTGAGGGTTATGTGCACATATCACATCTTAAAAATCTAAGGGCTTTCTTGAAAAGGACATTAATGTAAACCTATACTTTTTTTTTTCCATGCTATAGGAATGAGTAGAGCTGCTGTAGCTATTAAGTTAGTGCTTAAGAATACATAACTTTCAGAGTAAACCAAGTTGGTTTAGAATGAAATAAAAGGTAGCTATTGCAGATGCAGCATAAAAGCAGCTTATATAAATGCTAACATAAAGGCATAAATTAAAGAAAAAAAGATTCCCACTTTCCATGGCACACCAATTAAGCCAATTTCTGCTGTTTCAGATATGTGTACAGCTATAGCCCATATATTCTACTGTCTGTACTGATTCATTACTAGTAATGAATTACAGGCCTAATCTAATAAAATTCAATATTGGAAAAACAGATCACACTCACATAACTACCAACATACAAGTACCCCACAGTGCAGCACAGTACCCATCAAAGTAAGTTTCATTTAATTAAAAGCTCAATCAAAAAGATCAGTATTAAGTTCAGTCAAAAAATGGCTATTTTGTGTTGATGCATTTCATATTAGGATATAATGAAGATAAGGTGCATAACTGCTAAATGGCTTAGTACTTAACAAGCTCAGTAAGAACTTTTATATTACTAAAAATTTCTGCCTTCAAAAGGCAAGGCAGATATGCTGCTGAGATAATAAGAGTTCAACTAGAAGCAGTGTAGGATTTGCAGTTCCAAAGCCCCACTTGAAGTAACTTTTAAAACCTGTATGGAAAAGTTAGTTAGGCATTTTTAAAAGTACTCGTTCATGTGATATCAAATGGAATCACTATTGTATAATTTCTGCTGAAACACATATTTCTGCAGCCTCTTTCTGTATGACGTGACTTGGTCTGAGGTTAAATAACTTCATTTCCTATGACTGACCTGCTTCCCAGTGTTTTGTACTCACAAACAGATACAAAAAATGCAGACATATTTCTATCTCTGTAAAGCTGAAAGTTACAGAATTAATAATATTTTCCTGGAACTCCAGAGGTAGGGTCTATGTAGAAAATTCTCAAGTATGTAGACTCAGAAAATTTTTTCCTTGATATCTGCATTTTAATTCCGTGTTATGTGATGTTGTGTTAGATTTAAGGGAAGTTAACATAATCTTCCCCCCCTCTACATGATTTTTTTTCTTTCTTTTATATTCTTTTGAATGACAGTCTTCTTAATAGATCTTTTCTTCAGATACTTGACCAAAGCTTTGCTCATGACAGTTGTCCCAGCAAGATGAGCTCTGAATGATGCCCACTGATTTGAATTTTTAGTACAGCTTTAACAGTATATGATATATATCTCACTTTCTCTTTCCTATACTCTTCCTATTATTTTGAATTATTACCAAACCTATTATCAAAGCACCTCTCCAGTATCTCCTTCCTGTATCTTTCAGTTTGGACAAGATAGCATCCTGTTCTTAGTGAGTTCTAATTGCTTTGACAGGATTTAGTCATGGAATTGTTTGCTTTTCATTGTTCTACGTTTAAGTGTCATGATGCCAGCCAGAACATAATCACTTGTGAGTAAGCTGTTACCTCCATTGGTTACAGACTGTCAGACTGGAATTTAAGTTTCATATCATGTCTAAATAGACTGGAAAACTTCCTCCTTTATGAATAATTAATAGCACTTGTATGGTATTTACTACAAGAATTGCTATTCTCAGTGCTGTCATACTTTTCAGTAGCAACTCCTTGGTGTAAGTTAATAGTTTTTGTTTTTGGTTTTTTTTGTTTGGTAGGTTGGTTTTTTTTGTTTGGTTTTTTTTGTTTTTTAAGCTGCAGTATTTTAAAATTAAAGATACATAGCATAGTACTTTTTGGGTTTCCCTCTCTTGTCTTTCACATTTATAATGGTTCATTTTTGGTTCTTTCTTTGCCTAGACCACTTCTGCTACTCAGGGTTTTGTTCTTTTTCTTCTTACTTTAGATTACACAGCTCTATGTGATTGTTTGAAGCACAACACTTCAAGTCAAAGAAGTCTAAGGTTTAAAACTGAAATTGTAATGGACAGTTTTAAAGCAACATTTAAAAAGCAACATTTAGAATCTGAGAGTAGACTACCATGAGAAGCTACATGCATTGATATTTTTTAGTATCACCTTCTCTTTTCCAAATTAATCACCAACTAATGTAATAGCAAATAAAACTATAATTAAGCTGGTTGTATCATAGTATTCAAATTACAGTCCAGGAATCATTTAAAGTTACAAATATACACAGGTCAAAATTGTCATATCAGAACTTATAGGATAGAAAACTTGTCTGCAGTAATGATAGGCATTATACAAAGTGGGAAAGAAAACCTTTTTTGTTGAAACTATTGAAACTATCAAAAAATAATGGCTCATTTTTTAGTTCAATGAATTTATATTACTCATGATGTAAACCAGACAGTACTTCAGCATTGCTTTGCTGAGAATCACTTCTAAACCTGCACCGATTTATGAATATACATACTACATGCTACAATTTCTCCCAGAATTCACACTGCAAAACTGAAAAAAAAATCCTTTATTAGACCAGCTTTTAGGCAGAAGAATTGAGATCAAGGGAAGCTGGGCCATTGTTAAGCAAAAAGGGAAAAAAAAAAAAGAAACAGAACAATAACCAAAAAACAACCAACCAAAAAAATATATCCAGAAGTTGTAAAGACCTCACATAAACACACAAAAGCCCAAAATCAAGTAAACCCTCATCCTTTTTTTCGGAAATTAGTCTTCTTTATCCAGCTATTAATTCTTTACTTTTCTAGAGCATTACCTCTCTATGGTTTTCCAGAGCATGTGGTATTTTGCTGTAAATTTTTAAGAAATTCTAAACACCAAAGCAGTGAGAGTAAATGAGATAGCTGCTTTTCTGCATATCCAAGACAAAAAAAAAAAAAAAAAGTCAATGTATTTCAAAATGCTCAAATACTAAACAGGTGGAAAACATACTTGCCCACATAATTGTGGAAAAAAAGTACAGAACTCATATCTACATTGCTTTCACATTAGCTTCTAAACACCAAGTCATAAAGTGTTAACAGAACCATTTTATTCATCAGCTTCCTGCTTTAGCATTAGAAAAGAAACAGTTTAAAATCTGTTCTCATTCAAACAAGGTGCCTGGTATTGGATACTAAATTATTTTAAATCAAAGCTCTTCCAGTGTCAGTAATTGTCAAATCCACAGCTTGACATGCTCTTTATCTTATTGTGACAACACCAAAGGCCAATGATTAAGGGATTAAAGTAGGAATTAATTTATAAACAACCTCAAAGAAAATGGTGAAATGGCTACTTAATAGTTCTGCTAAAAAATCATATGAAACTAGAAAGTATTACCTGTGTTCATAGGTGGAAATGTGATGGTAAAAGTTGATTTTCTGTTTATATCTAAGACTAATTTACTTTACAGTTTTGTCTGCATATTGCCTTAGACCAACATATAGTTCAGTTAGTTCTTTTTTCTGCTCTATTCTATCGATTTTTAAAACCTTACTTGATAAATAATGTACATTTCTAGAAGAGTCAATAGCAGAAGTTCAAAATAGTTTTATAAGCATATAGCATAGTGTTTTAATTGCCAATATGCTTTGCAATTTATGTGTTTCCATTTGCATACAAGTGTTAGAAAGAACTGAATCATTCATGTTAAAACAGATGGGTGAATATCAACTTCAATGTATAATGGAGTTTAAAGCATAAGATAAAAATAAATAAACAGATGTGAGTGAAACTTGGTTTTTTAAAATCCTTTCTGCAAGTTTGGTTGGGATTTTTTAAGAGAATAAAAATAGCCAGGCTCTGTCTCAAATACAACTGTTAAATTCTGCAAAAAGCAATTTATAACCTAATTTTTATTACTAATTAATTTAATAGGGGGAAAAAAAACCTTCTCAGTCATATATTTTTCTCTCTTTTTTCTTTCTTTTTCTTTTTTTTTTTCTTTTTTCTTTTTCTTTTTTCTTTTTCTTTTTTCAAAATATGTTTCTACCCCAAAACTAACATTTTGGCAATTTAGTGTTTATTTGTGGCAAAGAGCTTACTATTTTATTCATCATCACCTAGAAAGTGCAGCTGCATTTTCTATAAGTTTCTATGAGCTGACTTCTCAGAAATGGTAGATGTTTATTTACATATACCATAGTCCTCTATGTTGCCTTGCCACTGTAGTGACTTTATTTTAAAAAGGAATAAGGCAATTTATTTTTACATTTTTGATATTTGAAATGAAGGTTACTTTGATGTCTGTACAGAAAACTGTAATAGAAAACTGTAGGAATTGAGACTTAAAGCAGTATTACACTTTATTCTCTCTCGTTCAACATGATTTATTTAATTTCTTTTCAGCTTGGCACTGAGACAAACTCCCTTTACAGTTCTGAGAGAGTTGTCTTTACTAATATGATGATTATTACTCTTTAAATGTAATATCATCACTCCCAGTAGATCCCTAGTAGATCTAGACAGAATATATTTTTTGTGATTGATTACTTTGAAACAGTTAGTTATGTATGCTGCTTTAATTACTTATAATAAGATTATACAGATGAGCTTATAGCATTTTCATATGAGATGCAGAAGGAAGAAAGGTATGGGTTTTTTGCGTTTTCTGACATAGACCAGTGTCTTACCCTCAGTAATGTTGTCCATGGATGTATAAGAAAAGTATTGTAGGTTAGACTTTTCCTAGCATTGTTTTGTTGCAAAACAGTGGGTAAAGATCCAGCTTTTCTTCTAAAACCATTCTGTTGAAAATTGAGCTAAAAAGAACCCTCTAAATTAGGTATGCATGAAGAATTTTTCCTGACACAGATCTGAATGGCAGACCTCCAGACTGCTGTACACCATTACTGGAAGTACCCTTTTCCTCCAGATAGAGCTGACACAGAGTCAAGTGACAAACTAGTCCAGACAAGTTAGCTGAGCAAGTGCAGTGAGTCTGTCTCCAAAATCTGCACAAAGTGCTGAGTGGCTTTAGCAGCTTAGAAGTTTGAAATGGCTTCACCTGTATCTGTCCAGTCAGCAGGTATGTTTCTGGTTTAACACCTGGCATTTGAAATCAGGTAGACCACTCTTGCTAGGAGTCCTGCTCTGAATACTGAGTGACCAAACCTGTGCATCCTGTTGCTGGAAACTCACTGCAGGTAAGAGGTATCAGTCTCTTGACAAGGAATGTCCTTGGTCTTTTCAGAGATTCACTTATACTCGTGCATTGCTTCTTACAAATCCTGTAAATAGATCAAAGGTATGTATTTGACCAAAACATTCTTTCTTTCTCTGAGAGAAATTACTGCTCCTTTCTAAAGGTGGCAGTTGTAGCACTGTGGTGGTCACAAAAGGAAAGGGAAATACATGTCACTGTGGTGGGCTTAGT
>WBNO01023799.1:43234-55236 GCA_013400575.1 Peucedramus taeniatus
TATTCTTCTAAAGTGCACACGTCACCTAAAATAACATCAGAAAATAACATAAACAACTGTGTGAGTATAAAACTTGATGAATACAGAAGGAAATTGAATTTTTCAAAAAAGCAGAGGTACCATTTTACAGAAGATGTAGAGAAAAATCCTTTCCTTTCTAGTTTAGAACCACCAAGTCTTTTGGCTTAAAGCTCACAAAGTTTTCTTTGGTCCAATAGGCTTAGTCTTCACAGTGATTCTGTATATTGGAATCACTCGAAAGGGTTAGCCTATACGAAAAGGGGAATTGGAATCCTAAGACTAGCAGGAAATACTTGCAAATGCAAGATCTCTTGAGCAGCTCAAAAATCCCCAACCAGCCAACCAACCAACCAAAAAAAAACCCAAACCAAGAACAAGTGTGATGTGCAGAGTAGTTCTTTTTCACTCTCTTGGTGTTGATGTTGTTTGCTTGGAGAGGGGTGCGTGTGTTTGTGTTTGGGTTTTTTTTTCTTTTTTTTTTTTTTAGTTTTATTTGAAATGTATTTATTTTAAAGGAGACACATTAGCAATATTAGCTTGATTTAAAAAAATAAAAGAAAAGGGGGATTTTGCTTCTATTTTTGCAAAAGTCAGCTGTTGTACAATCTGACATTCTGTAACTGAGCCAGGACACTTTGGATTTTGCAGTATCTCCTTGTGCACATTATGTTTTCTTAGCTCTGGTCTTCATTCAAAGCAGTAAAAGATGGATTCTAACTCTTGTTGGTTAACCATAAAATGCAACCAGTGTTTTTGATACAATTTTTTCATAAGCAATTCAGAAATATTTAAACAAAAGCCAGAAATATAACAGTCTTTAAAAAGTTTAATTTCTCTTAACAAACGACAACTCCGTTCTGTTCACAGGAATGTGGTGTATTATTTACTGTTAACCTTCATAATGACTTTCAGTTTATGGAGTAGTGAATTTTCAGTGGATGACTTTCAGTACAATAGTACTGAAAGTACTACCATGTGGCAATGTTTTAGAATTTTTTCACAGCTTTTTTATGTGTTATCTTTTCAGGTTTATGTTGGATTATATGAATGAGTGTTTAGTAAATGAGTGGTGTCCTATTTCATGTCTTTTTGAGGCTTTTCAACCTCTGTTAAAACAAGTATTGCACTAATGCAAACAGTTAACATTTCAGTGTTTTCCAGAGGGTGACAAAAGGTATTTTGATAGATATTTATTACATGGGATTCTGTACTAAGTATATATTTTGATTGTGGTATGTATGCTCACATACCCAATTTCCAAAAATTAATTTCAATTGTCTTCTAATTTTGATAATTTTCAGGTGAGCCAATGACATTATGTGATAGAACAATTTAAAAGAAAGCACACTATTTCCAATTTGTTAAATAATTTCTGCCTTAATGAAGCTGTACTAAAGATACAATAGAATTTCAGTATTCTTTTTAGGTGTTGTCTTGTAGGCATCTCTTAGAAGTCCTGTGTGGCAACTCAGATTCATTCTTGTGCAATGGCTGTTAAACAATGTTAGGGTAAAGATTTTTTTGTATTCCAGGGAATGTAGGAATTTTGGGCAAGGGCTAACCCCATCTGCATTAGGTAACATAAGATCATTTGTTGAAGTGCAATGTATGATATGATTCTTTTTTATCTGTTTCAGAGTTTAAGCTGTGCATGTATGTTGATGTTTGTCCATAGTTGATCTTGTCACTTTGACAATTTAGGCATAAGGGGCCCTCTCCAAAGCCCATTAATGTTTATGTTAGGTCTAATGCTGCTTTATTTGAAATGTGTTCAGAATCCATTACAAAACAATTAAGAAAATGTTGGAAAATATTTATGAATAACTTATGAATAAGGACAATAATGAAGATAGATAATTGCAAAAATAAATCAAAAGTAAATTGTTACAAAACCAAAAATGCTAAAGCATACTGAAGAGATACATTTGGTCTTTTTCCTTCTGTTTAATAAAGTTTAGGCTGGAAATCAAACAGCATCTAGAAGAATACTGGCCATTAGGTTTCATTTTTCACTGTGGGTCTCCCTGTGCTAAACTAAATAACTTTTTTTCTCCCTCCACAATTCATCTATGGCAAATGAGGCACATTTGATAGGACAGAGAAGACTAGAACTTTAGTCTCTTTCAATTCCATGGGAGAAAATTTCAGTATTGAAAGGGAAAACATTTTATTTTCATATTCTGTTTAACATGTTATTTTATCCATGGTTTTATTATTTTATAAAACCTTCTATTTGTTTTTCCTTTCTGTAAATCTCTAAAATAAATATATTCATCTGAAAATTTACACTTCAGTGCATTCTCAATGTAATTCAATATTTACCATACTATGTCAGTCTTTTTTTATGTATCTATGGAAACTATCTATAATTATAATATCAGAATCATTTTGCATAACATGTTGGTGTAAAGACTAAGTCTTATACATAAAATGAATCTGCAGGGCTCTTGACATCGCAAGGAGTGATTTTAAATGTGGATAAAGTTTTTTGGTGTTTGTTTGATAAAGGACAATTTCCACCTCTAAAATTTTCTGGGAGGCTTTTATCCTGCTCCTGGTTTTGATCCAGCAGTAATGTCCATTAGTAATTTGCAGTATGCCTCCTGTCCTGCATTTGTGTCATATTCTGTGTCCTTCCATGTACAATTCCAAACTAAAATTTGCAAAATAATTACATTAATGAAAATGTATTTGCAAGCGCTTTTTGGCATCTTAAGTAAAGCTAAATGCTCCAGAATCTTCATCATTTTACAATCACTCCACGCTGCATCAATTAGTTTGCTTGGTCTAAGTCTGTGCTATCTTCCCTTCAAAAGTTGCAGAGCACAAAAGCTGGGGAGAAAAACAGATTATTCCTTCCTTGTAGAGCTACTGATCATGGACAAAATATATCAAACAAGTTGGAGCTGTGAGACTCTGAAAATTTGATTTATATTAAGATTAAAACATCTAAGTTCTTGGTTTCTTTATATAGGTGTCCAAATATTAACATATATCCCTTTGTAGGCAGTTGAGAGGTAATCCATACAATCACTGGAACTTAGATATCTATAAAGGTAACTTATTGATCAGCTGCTCAGACCTATTGTTCAGACCTGGAATCTATTTTGGTGTGAGTTATCACGCAGTTTCCTAATCTTTAATAGTACTGTTCTCAAAAATGCTTATAGACTTATTAAGGTTGGAAAGTACTTCTGATATCACCAAGTCTAACCTCTGCCCAAACACTGATGCCAGCTAAACCATAATCCATGGGCATGTGCCATATCCAGTCATTTCTTGAATACTTCCAGGGATGATGAGTCCACCACCTTCCTGGGCAGCCCATTGCAAAGCATTTTTTTTTCAGTGAAGACAGAGTTCTTGATGTTTAACCTGAACCTACCCAGGCATAGATTGAGGCCATTTCCTCTTGTCCTGTTGCTAGCTGCCCATGAGAAGACCCTTATCCTGCTACATCCTCCTTTCAGGTGGTTGTAGAGAGAGATGTGGCCTCCCCTAAGACTCCTTTTCTCCAGGATAAAAAACCCAAGGTCCCTCAGTCACTCCTCATAAGACTTGTGCTTCAGACCCTTCAGCAGCTTTGTTGCCTTTCTATGGACACGTTCTTCCTCTTAATGTCCTGCTTGTAGGGAAGGACCCAGAACTGGACACAGTAATCAAAATGTGGCCTCACCAGTGCTGAGTACAGTGCTGCTGTCCAATCACTGCCCTGATCCTTCTGGCCACACTATTCTTGATATGAGTCAGGATGACATTGCCATTCTTGGCCAACCCGGCACACACACTCTAGCTCATATTCAACTGGCGGTCGACCAGCACCCCCAGATCCTTTTCTGCTGGGCAGCTTTTCAGCCACATTTCCCCAAACCTGTTGTGTTGCATGGTGCTGTTTTGTGCAGGACCCAGCACTTCTCTTTATTGAGTCTCAAAACATTGGCCTGTCTAGATCCTCCTGCAAAGCCTTCCTGCCCTTCATCCTCCGTCAGATCAATACTTTGACCCAATCGTGTCATTTCTGTGAGCTTACTGAGGGTGCACTTAATCCTTTTGTCCAGGTCACTGACTAAGATATTAAACTGGACTGGTCTCAACACTGAGGCCTGGGGAATCCCACCAGTGACCAGCTACCAAATGCATGTACCACCATTCACTGCCACTCTCTGAGCCTGGCCACTCAGACCGTTTCTAACACAGTGTCTCAGATGCAGCAGAGTCCACCTGCCCAAGCCATGGGCTGCAAGCTTCTCCTGGAAAATGTCATAAAAGATTTTATTTATTTATTGAAGATTTTAATGAAGTCCAGGTAGATAGATTATACCATTAATTCCCTCATTCCCTAGGATCATAAAAGGTTGGCCAAGCTGGGCTTGTTTTTTTTTCTAAAATCATAGTTTTTTCTAAAACCAGGCCATGATTTGGTCTGATCCCCTGGTTGTTCTGTACATGCTGCGTGATTGCACTCAGTCTGATCTGTTCCATAACTTTCCCTGGAACCAAGGCCAGACAACAGGCCTATAATTCTCTGGATCTTCCTTCTGATCATTCTTGTGGATGGGTACCACACTGGTTAACATAGTTATCTGGAACCCCTCCCACTTAACCAGGATTTATGATAAACAATGAAGAGTGGCTTGGTGACGTCTTCTGACAACTTCCTCAGAACCCTCAGGTGAATCCTATCCTGCTGGCCCCACAGACTTGTGAGTCTCTGAGTGGCACAGGAAGTCACCAACTACTTTCTCCTGGATCGTAGAGGGTCTCCTGTCTACCAGTTCAGGGTGCTGGTAGCCCTGAGGATAAGTGGTCTTTCTGTTAGAGGCTGAGGCATAGAAGGCATTAAATAGCTGAGACTTCTCATCTTTGGTGATAATGTCCCCATGTCCAATAAAGGATGGAGATTTTCCTTGGCCCTCATTCTGTCAATGTATTTATAAAAACACTTCTATTAACTTTTCACAGTGTGGCCAGATTGAGCTCTAGCTGAGCTTTCACCTTTCTGATTTTCTCTCTACATGACCTAACAGCATCCTTGTATTCTTCCTGAATTGCCTGGCCTTTCTTTCAAAGGTTATAAATTCTTCTTTTCCCCTGAGTTCCAGTGAAATCTTCAATGTTATTATCTGATTATAATAGATGCCTCAGCCTGAATTAAAGTGCAAATGAGACCATATGCTGGTCAATAGTATGGATTCTATATAACAGTTGATACAAGGTAGAGAGATAGAAAAAAATGGAGTGGCACAGGAGGGAGAGGGGAAAAAGAGAGTGGGAGAGTGAGATTAAGTAAAAGATATCACCACCACGTGGATTCCTCTGGTGTCCCACTGGTCCTTCTTTACCCTGCTCTTCAGTGGTAGGGATCCCAGAGCAGTTCTTCTGGAGGTACCACTTTTATATAGTCCAAGTCCTGGGTATTTAGAGTGTGTAGATGCCTTTCCCACAACTTTGCCTGGCTTGTGTATGCTTTCCCCCAGTTTTCCACCTTGTGAATTTTTGTTTATAATATAAATTTAATCTTAAGTTTCCACAGACTGCACAGTGAAATTCTGTCCAGTGTGTGAATTCCAGATCTTTACCTTCTTTATGCCTGGAATAAATTACTTCCTGTTTTGGTGTCTGTGCTTCTCTCAAGTCCCTGTTGTGGTGGTTTATCTTATGGGAACTTCCTTCTTCAACAGAGTTTTGAGACATGCACCTACATCCTTTAAGTCCTCACATTCAGCCAGGCCAGTCTTCTTGCCTGATGTCACCTTTCAGCACATAGGGACAGCCAGCCTTCCTGGACACCTTTCTTAGAAAGGACTGTTTTCCTAAAGACTCTCTGAACCAGTGCACTGAAAAGGCCAAAGTTCAACCTCCAGAAGTCCAAGGTAGAGGTTTTGTTAAGCTCTTCCCTTATTTCACCAAGAATTGAAAACTCAATTATTTTGTGGTTGCTATGCCCTCCAACTACCACATCTCCCATCAGCCCTTCTCTGTTTTCAAACAGCAGGTCTAGCAGAGCACAGCCCCCAGCAGGGTCACTTACCAGCTGTGTCAGGAAGCTCTCACTCTCCAGGAACCTCCTAGAACTGCCTCATCTCAACTGTATTGATTTTCCAATTGATATCCTGCCAGTTAAATTCTCCCACAAGAGCAAGGGCTGGCAATCGTGAAACTGCAGCCAGGCACCCCTAGGATACTTCATCTTCCTCTTCATCCTGCTTGGGTGATCCATGACAGACTGCCACCAGGATGCTGCCTTGATGGTCTTCCCTCCGATTCTTATCCATCAGCACTCAAGCTTATTTTCACTATTCTTGAGATCCCTCAAACCACTCTCCAATGTACAGAGCCACCCCACTGTCTCTCCTTCCTTGTCTGTGCCTTCTGATGAGTTTGTGACCACCCACTGCAGCACTGCAGTCATGCAAGTCATCCCACCATGTTTCTGTGATGGCTACTGTGTCATAGCTTTCTTACTGTACCATGGCTTCCAGCTCCTCTTGTTTGTTACCCATGCAATGTTAGTGTATGTGCATTTCAGCTGGGCTGATTTCACCCCTGACTCTGGCTTATCATCCTTAGGTTTATCTCTAGAGAGCCTGGTTTCATCCCCTTCCCCCTTCAAACCTAGTTTGAAGGCCTCTCAATCAGCCCCATCAACTCCTTGTCTAGCATAATTTTCCCCGTTTTAGACAGGTGAAGAACATCTCTTCAGGATCCAAACAGGCCTCCAAATAGTTCAAAACAGAACCAAGAAGAGGGAGGGAAGGTTTTAATGCTGGAAAAAAGGATAGCATAAAAAGGGAACCTGTCATCTTCATCAGAAACCAGAGAGTTCCCAGCAAAGCAGCAGCCTATTTAAGCAATTGCTAGTGAATTTCTGCATAGAGGATTGCACAGTCAGATGACACATGGCTGAAGAGAATATCCCAAAGGGCAAGTCACAATAATTCTGTATTTTCAGGTGAAGGGTAGGTCAGAGGACAGCAGCGGTCAAATAGACAATTAGAATATAAGTGTTATTTTAAAACCTTTTCTCTTTGATAGTTAGTGTAGTACACTCACTTTTGTACAAATGTTGGAAGGTGAAGAACTACGATAAAAAAGCTGGTATGTTATGCCTTAAATGAAGGCAATGTTGAAATCAGAAACTCAATAAGAGAACAATTATAATAACAGAACAGTATAAAATTATGCTACAAAATATATAGAATTTAGAACACAAAACATAGTGGGGGTGAATTAGAGGTATAAATTTGAGAGTTCATGGAATTAAACCAAATTAGTAAACTTTCCACCTCAAGTACCAGAAACTTCATTAATTGAAACTCTTAGGCCTAAACAATAGAAATATTGTAGTCTGTCTACATTGCTACCCAAACAACTAGAGAGGTAAAATGGACTGGTATATCCTGAAACAGGTCCTGGAGAGCCTGAGAGAAATACATAGATGACCTCAGTTATTCTATGGAAAAAGGCCAAATCACAACAGGTGATATCAGTAATTATACTATAAGGTACCTACATTTAGAATCCCTGCTGAAGTATCATTGGCCAAAGAATTCACTGTTAAATTTTAGTAAGAACTAGGTGAAAATGAGAACTCTTGCTAAAAGCAAGCTAAATGTGCCATCTGCTTCAGAGAATTACATGCGTGCAGGAAGCCCAAAAAGATTGAAGACCATACTGGTAGCACAGTGCTAGTTCACACCCATTTATGAAATGCTTGAGAAAGTCTAAAAGGAGGCCCAGCATGGCTAAACACCAAAGAGAAAAGTTAATAATAGTAAGAAGCATTTGAACAAAGAAAAGTACTACAGAATCTGACAGGAACATAAACATAGTTGGGCCAGAAAATAGTTTAATGAGCAGCTATGTAAAGGAGTCAAAACCAGTCTAAGTTCCTGAGACATGAAAAAAATAAGCCTTTCATTACCTGTGAGATCTGTGGACTGTAAGCATAAAAGGAATTCCTGTAAAATATCATTACATTGTAGAAAAGGTAAATAAATTTTTTACAGGAATATTCGCTATGAAGAAGATGGAGAGATTGCCATAACAGAACTTTTTCGGGATGGGGACTTGCTGGAAAATCTGAAATTTAAGAAACAGACTCAAGAGCATTTCAAATGAGTAGAATAAGCACCATGCTGCCGCTATGACTAGGCAGCATTCACCTGGACACCTACAGCTCAACACACTTTCTAGGAATTTTAGGACAAAATAGGTGAATGCTAAAGTAATAGCTAATCTTGGTCCATTGTCCTTGTGTTCTTCATATTGGGTTTGGGTGTACATGACACCAAACTGTAGGAAAATGTTCCACAGATTTGCTATATATTCTATGTTCTATGTGTTTGTGAATCACTTCCAGAACCTGTATAAACTTCTTTTATCCAACACTTTCTCTTAACAAGGAGTCCCACAGATCTGCTGCCGATTGTGTGGAGGGGGAAAATAATTAAAAACTAACAATTATTTTTCTTTTCTAAACTTTAGTGGAATAAAGTATCAGTTTTACCACCATAACGTATTTCAGATATATCCATAAACTCTGTCCTTTTTGAAATTTCAATGAAGCCATTCCCCTTCATATGTTGTTATTATTTTCTTTTAGCATTTATTTATTTTAATTATTATTTAGAGAAAAATTCTGAGTAATGTACTGGTTGTAGAGCACAATTGCATTAAAATACATTCCAATTCAGATGTATATATTTAATAAAAATAGGAAAGATAGACTTGCAGGAAAAATGGTTTGCAAGAACTGTGGTCTCTTTTCAAACAATGATAAAGACTTGGATGTACAAAAAACGTAGCACTTTCGTCTTTTGCTGTTATATTTGTTTTAACTAGAAATTCACTGCTTTGAAACATATATTGCTTCATGAAGTCTTTTAGGGAATCTAGTCTGATTAGGGGCAACGTACTAAATCCATCTTGTAAGTGGCATTATTGAGATTGCCTTCAGTTAAGTGCAGTCTTTGTGTTCAGTGAGATGTATAAAACAAGGAGAAATGTTGCATAACTAAATTTATTAATTGTTGGCTTTCATATTCACATCCATGCATGTTAGACAACTAGAGTAATAACCTCCTTTTAATGTAAATTTTTGAAATTGTATCTAGGTGTATGCATAGTCTGTGTGTGGTTACATACCAAAGAAAGTGAACAGCAAGAATATCTGTGCACAGAGCACATTGTTTGAAAAAGGCTGGCATGTAGAGCTCTGCTATACTAGTACTTGGAATACCAGGCTAACACTAGTTCTTAGGATACACCTGCAGTACAAATGTGTTTGATTTTGTACTTGCATTTCAAATGATGATGTTTATGTGTATAAAACTGTATAAATATAAATGTTTTGCAAGAGTTCTGTGTTTATGTATAGCTAAAGGCTGCAGCAGTTCCATGTTCATAACATATATAAAAAATTCTAGTTGCTTGAAGTCTTACAATGCTGTTTGTGGTAAATAACAAATAATGCACTAACTGAAGGTGTCTTTAAAATATCTATTGGTGTTGATACTGTATGATCTACAGACTTATCCTTCATGTGTGAAATCTACTAAAGAAATCCAAACTGTTCTAAAAGTACTCTTTTCACTTCTCTTCCTTCCAATATCATACTGTATTATTTATTTTGATAGTAAGTTTTCTCCACGTCCAAACATGTTAAGAAAATTATCAGAAAGTAATTTAGTGTTTCTGAGTCAGGTTTGGGTGCCTTTGACCTGTCCCATTGTCACCTTATGTAAACTGAATTTTTTTAATCCCATACTTTGTCTCACCTGGATTTACCTAAAAGTCAGTATACATGATGACATCAAAATTTTGCCACATTTTATTTTCTGCTGAGAGAGTTGCATATGCTTCATAAAATGTTTTCTATAGAACTGTAGGGAATTCCAGACAAGGTATGCAATAAAAAGGAAAATACTTTGTCAATCAGCATCCAAAAATTCTATGTCTTGAAAAAGTACTTATAGGACTGATTCTTATAAACATTTTTTGTTCCAATTTCTTCAGAAATATTAGATCAAATAATTACCCCTATCATATTTGCTAACATTGAACTTCTACATATTTCTGAAGTTTGATCTTGTTCCAATTCAATCAAAGCCATTTTTTACTTTAAAGGCTGGATTTTAGCTATCCTCAGAATTTGAAGTGATGGTCAGAAAACTAATTTTCAAAGCAGTTTATCGATTTGCAATGTATTGTGTGCTCACTCTTCATAGTTTTCTGTGTTCACAGTGATTGGTAAAAGTGCTTAAACTTCAGCAGTGTCTGACACAGTAAGCAGGTTACACAATTTGTAAGCTATAGTTTGAGTTCAGCAATAATTTTTGGGACAACATTTTTTTTTACCTGTGATTTTTGAAGAAAGTAAATACAGGAGTTGTGATGATTAAACTATATTATTTATCTTTCTTCTGAAAATCATCAAAGAAATTTACATATGCATCTTTTAAGTTATCTTGTAAATACTGAATTTTTAATGATTTCATTCAATTTATTTCTGAGTCAACATTTATAATTGATCCTAGTCTCTTATTTTAGCCTACCCTGGGCAAGATAATGTTTTTTCTACCAAAGATTAAATTGACACCTTCATATTTGCAACCAGTTTAGATCATATGATATTTTGTATCATCAATTAATTTTGAAAGTAATAACCATTTGTTTGTTGATCACACCTCAGAATAAGCTCTGAATTATCTGCAGTAAAAATTGTGTATGCTTCTTGAAAATACAGTATTTCTTCTCTGTGTCAGATGGATTTTTTAAGATGTAACAACTCTATTATATGAAAGATAGTTGGCTACGATATTCCCTCAAATTCAAGAGGATCTGAATCTGTTCTGAACAAGTAACTAGATATCAGATTATATTTTTGATGTACTGTATTCACTGCTGTACATCCTGAACAAGCTGAGACACTGCAAATTTTAATATGTATTTCAGTGTCATTTTTTCCCAAGAAATTTGAGGCATATGACACATTTTGAAGCTTTCTGTCATTTTCTGAAATAGAAGTCAGTAACAGCGTTCTTATCATGTTCATAGGTTTTAACACTTCAGTTCATCTGTTTACTTTCTATCTCCAGATCAGCCCTTTGACAGATGCTGGAATATGTACATGTCAGTTAATGAACAAGAAAAGGTATCATTGAGGGGGTTATTCCCATATTTGAAAGAGAAATCAGTTGAGGTTAAAATGGGCCTCTGTGGTTAAGAAGGAGACTCTGACTGGTTGTTAGAGTAGTCCAAGAAGCCTTTTTTTTTAAATTAAGTTTCCCAAAAAAATAGGTACTGGTGGCAGTTACCAGGAAGAACAGCAATGTTATTATAAAAAATATCAGATGGAAAATTCAGCCCCTTTGAAAAAAAAAAAAAAAGCTGACTGATTATGACTATGCTCAGTAATAGGAATGATTTCCATAGTATAGAGTAGATGGCTACTGGCTTCAGTATAAATATTGCAACTACTCTCTTAAACTTAAAATTATCATAGATGGTTTTAAAAACACTTTTCAGATATTTTCTGCTGTCAGTTAATTCCCTGAACACATTGTTTTGGCACAAAGATTATTAGCTGTAAAAAGGAAAAAAAATAGGAGTGATAAGATTAAATGAGGGAGTTAGCATGCTTCTATCTAAATGTTTCTATACAATGATCAAGTCATTAGTACTGCCATTATGCACAGTATGAAAGCTCTTACCTTACTATTTAACCAAAAGAAATGTTGAATAATTGTAGTTTATTAAGGATAAAGATGAAAGTGTTTCCTAGTTTCTAAAAGTTGCTTTCAAAAATTAGGTGGATCACTGACTACTCATCTGTAGTGATTTCCCTTCTTTTTAAATTTAATTAAAGATACACAATTTTATACAAGACCTTTATTGAGGAGACCCCTCACCTCATCCCCACATTGTTCCCTTGTATTATTGCAAGTGAAAGATTATTATTCTTCATATACTAAGAAATA
>WBNO01023799.1:55255-67794 GCA_013400575.1 Peucedramus taeniatus
GATAAAGATAACTAGAGAAGATGTCTAGAAGGAAATGAAAGCTTCACTTAACGGAGCATAAAACTGCCATGGTCAGAGTGAGACATCTTTAATCTCTCCTTGGGCAACACTGAGGCTTAACTCCTGCTAAGCTAGAAGCTAGAAGATGTATCCATTCCAAGTAATGATAGACACCTTCAAAAGAAATATAGCCTTCTAGAAGAAATTATGGAGCTTGCTAAAATAGTATTTGTTTGGATGTAATGGATGAGTTTATTTGCCCTTGAGCAGAAGCAATTGAATGCACTTAAATACAATTAAAAATAATTACTGCAAGCTTGGTCTTCAAAGCCTTAGCTGAAGTTCCTTCAGAAAAAGTTTAACGTGGGTCGTTGAAAAGATAGTTTCTTTTCATTGCCTGTTCTTTAGTGTATATGTCAAAAATTGACCTGATAAGGCCTGAATTTGGAAATACCTCAACACAAGCTGAAGTCCTGTTGACTGTAAGGGGAAATTTACATGTTGATTATCTAACAGAACCAAATATAGATTCTGAGGAGTCTTAAAATGCTCTTGAATATTTTTCTAAACATAGGTAAAATTTTCAACCAGCAAAATACTACTTGCTAAGACACATAAATGACCTGCGGCAGTCCTGCTGCTATTTTAAAAGTATTTGTTTTAGTGGGTCATAGAATAGAATAAATTGGTATATCAAAGATAAGGAAGCATATGAATCTCAGTAATGAAAATTAAATGGCTGTGTAATTTGCAGTACTTATCAAACTATAAATATATTCAGTTAGTTTATGGATTTATCTGTTCCTGTCTGTTGTTATCTATTTTCTGTATGGAAAATTTATGCTGGATAAACATTTCTCTTTTATTATCATATAAAAAAGTGAGGAAATAATATGAATATTATTAAACAAAGGAAATAAAGGACATAAATATGAGGATTCATTGTTCCATTCTGGAATGCTATGACATCAAAACTCTCCTCAATTCCTCTCCACATCAAGCTTTTTGACTTGATTTTTTGATTTCAAAAATTTTGATTTCTTTTCAAAGATTTTTTGACTTCAAAAAGCAAAACAGCACAGGATTCTTATGCCAAATTAACTATCAGCAGTGACTGAGTGATTCCTAAGGTGAAAGGAGATTGTTAAGTCTTGGTGCAGCACAAACAAACAATAAAAGTGAAAGGACAAATTCCTTGCCTGCTCATGGTATTCACTAAAGTAGTGTTGTATTCTGAAAGTTGCACACAAAGTTGCACCAAACCTTTAAAGTATGCTAGCTAAGACATAAACCATGATTGCAATTCATTGATTAGGAACCAATTAAGAATATGGCACCTGAGGCGAAGAACGAAAGAATAAGTTACTATCAAATTTCAATGCATAAAACAACCTCACAGTTCGGCCCATTTGCTTTCCAATCTTAAAGTGAAACATACCAAAGACAATTAAAAACATTCTGAGTGCACCCAGGTGTAAATACACTTGAACGCAATTACCAAAGGAAATTATTGTCTATAAACAAAAGTATGAACAGTCACTTATTCTGAGCCATGAAATCAACCTTTCGGGCTGCTTATTGCTAATAGAGTTTTTAGATAAATGTCTGTCTCAAAATAAAGTCTTCAGTGCTCAAGGTCTGATCCTGATATACTCCAAGCATGTAAACATTTGGGCACTGGCTTCCATTATAAACAAACTTTCCCCTTTAATCTATATGAGCCACTGTATCAAAATACCTAGTAAACTATAGGATGTGTAGACCCTGCAGGCTGCTAGACCCTGCTCTAGATTCCTGGCCCATGGAACATTCCCCACAGCATCCTCATGATTAGGACATTTGTGGCTGCATAGACAGATTATGGTCTTCAGACCTCCTGTGGACTCATGCTCTGAGTTAAGAGTTCTTATAAAAAGTTCTGATAAGAAATACCCTGATTTTTGTAGTTCAACATTTCTCTTTTCTTTAGTTAAAGCTCACTGATTAACAATATGCATTCAACTTAAAACATTACAGTTTTGATTCTCTTTTTGCCTTTGTTGTTATCCTTTCTGACAAATCACTTCAGTTTAAATAAGAAGCATAGCTGACAATTAATTTAATTGGTGTTGTTTCTCTGTCTTCTTTTTTCCCCTCCCTGTTTTCCTCACTGTCTATTTTAAGCTCTATAACCTCACTTTTTACTACTGTCTTCAATCTGAGAATCAATGGTACTGCTTAGAGCCTTATGGTTGAAATAAATAAAATTAAATAAAATTAAAATCCATCCCGTCATATTAGTTGTTCTAATATG
Source organism: Peucedramus taeniatus (assembly GCA_013400575.1). NCBI lineage: Eukaryota > Metazoa > Chordata > Aves > Passeriformes > Fringillidae > Peucedramus > Peucedramus taeniatus. The sequence continues at coordinate 57,549 of WBNO01023799.1, forward strand.
GAAACTTCTCCTTAAAATCCACACAAATGTTCATTGTCATAAAACATTTCAATGTAGAGAGGAACATTTCCAGTTAGAGAAGTGTGTTTTTCTTTAAAGACTTCCCAAGGTACTACTGTAATGAAATATAAGCATTTTTTGGGTGAGTTTGGGATTTTTTTGGGGTTGGTTGGTTTTGTGTGGGGGGAGGTATGTGGGATGTTATTGCAATTATTTTATTTTAGGAGTGGAGCAACTAAGACTCTTTAGAAATGCAGAATTTAAGAATAGTCTTATTTCTCATTTTCCACTTGAGTGGAAATAAATGTCAATATTCAACTCTTGAGTTCCAGTACAGATACAGTATTCTAATGCTTTTTTGGGCTTCAGGCTCAAGTTTGGAGTTCTGCATATCATAATATTACCTTTACTGGCAAAATCCAGAAGAAAACCTGTATTCAACCTTGCTGTTCCAAACACCAGGACAGGTGACTTGTGATTATCCTTAAAACCATGTTTTTTTCTGTACTCTAATTCAACACACAGCATGTCTCCAAAAACTATATCATTAAAAAGCATCTCTACAATGTCTTGGTAAGCATGCCCAGTTATATCTCTGCATAAACTCTCCCTGGTGTGCACTCACTAAGATGTGTAATTATTGATTCCAACTCTTAGCTAAAAGTTTTTTTTGGTGCACTGGAGTTTGTCTAATACACATGGACAGTACCATACGGTGTTCTTAAATATCTAGGTAAGTCAGTAAGCTTCCCCTTTTCCCTTCATTGATGCAGGATGATTTCTTCTTATAAACGGCATAAGAATGAAGGTTCTAGTGGAGAGACAGGTCTGAAATGCAATACATATCTGGGTGTATTTCCCTGATCTAAACTGAACAAAATAGCACCTTACAACTTTTCAAGAAGCTAGCAATTGCTTATAAACTGGCCAATTTCATATTTTGGTTTTTTTTTAGAGATTTGTGACACTTTACAGATTGAAGCTAAAATCATAACTTTAGCTTGGAAAGTTTCCGTTATTTATCTCAAGCATTCAAATATAGAGAGAGATTTTTGAGTATTTACTTCTCAAGTTTCAAGTTTCCCTCTATATCAAAGGAAGTGAAAATACATTTTTCTGCTCTATCACTGATAAATAAGGATGATTTTCATGTAAGGATGTGACTCCAGAAGTTATGGCTCTGCTAAACTAAGAAGAAGAAAAAACATTACCTGCTGTGAGGATAAAATCAAGGAAGTAGGAATTAATGGATTTTTCAAATGTTATGGGAGATATTTTGTGAACATGTAATTTAGAACTAAATAAGCACTAAGCATCTGCTAATGACTTTTCAGATTTGAGACATGCTGGAGGTATTCAAAAAATATTCTAACACTGCTCGAGAGATCAGACAGTGCAAAGGGAATGCTGCATATAGATCTGGCTCTCTGGGTTTTGTTTTTTTTTTTTTTAATAAAACAACAATAAAATCTTTAACATGTTTTGTGGTGGGTTAACCCTGGCTGTGCGCCAGATGTTTACCAAAGCCTCTCTAAAATTCCCTTTCCTCATCTGGACAATAGAGAGAAAAAAAATACAAAAGAGTTATGGATCAAGATAAGCATGGGGAGAAATCAGTCACCAATTACCCTCCTGGCAAAAACAGTCTCACTTTGGGAAATTACTTCATTTATTGCCAATCAGATCAGAATAGAAAAATGAGAAATAAAATAAAATCTTTAAAATACCTTCTCTTCTCCCCTCTCTTCCTGAATTTAGTTTTGCTCTTCTGAGCTCTACTTCCCTCCTTGCAGCAATGTAGGGAGACAGGGAATGTGGACTGTGGTCAGATCATCACATCATGTCTCTGTTGCTGCTTTGTTCTCATGAGAGGGACTCCTCACAATCTTTCTCTGCTCAACTGTAGCAGTAACTGTAGGGTCCCCCCCCACAGGAGCTCTCCATGGACTCCTGGGTCCTTCCTACAGGCTAGAGTTCTTCATTAACTGCCCAAGCATGGGTCCCTTCCATGGGGAGCAGTCCTTCAGGAACAGGCTGCTCCAGGGTGGGTTCCCTATAGGGTAACAAGACCTGCCAGCAAACCTGCTCTGTCGTGGACTCCTCTCTCCATAAAGCCACAACTCCTGCAGAAGTCCACTTCAGCATGAGTTTACAGCTTTCTTTGGCTATTCATCTGCTGTAATGTGGCTGTTTCTCTAATGTGTTCACACTCCTTTCTCCTTTCTCAAGCAGAAGTTGGTACATGATTTTTTTTCCCTTCTTAAATATGTTATCTCCAGCTACTACAGTTGCTGATGGGCTCAGCCTTGGCTGGTGAAAGGTTCATTTTGGAGTCAGTGGGCACTGGCTACACCAGACATAAATTAAGCTTCCAGTAACTTTTTACAGCAGCCACCTCATAATCTGTCTACAACCCCCACTATAAAACCCAGCTGTGCAAACCCAAATCATTTCTGAAAAAAGTTCTGATGTATAAGCAAAAAGGAGTGAGTGTAGGAGGTTGATTATTGTGTAAACTATCACTAAGTAATTGTGTTAATTCAGGATTTAAAGCAGCCCATTTCTTCAAACAGGAGCATAAAATTATCTTCTAGGACAGGAATTGTGGATTGTATTTATTGTGTCTGTTATTTATATAGAGTTATTTATACATGTTCATGTGCATATACGTATGTGTATATATGTAAATAATGAGCAGAAAAATGGAGTTCGAAAGACAAGAAATAAATCATAAAAGATTTGCTAAACACAGTATTTTTCAAATCTGTAACTTAAGATTTTTGAATGTAACATTTCAATAATTTAGTCATTGTCAGCTATCCAAGATTTGGTAAATGCTGTACACACTTGGTTTTACTAAATCTATTGTGCATTGATACATTCTTTAAAAAATAAATGGTGATGGTTGTTTCTGTCAGAATCACTGTTTAGTTCCCCACTTAAAAAAAAACCTGTCAAATGAAACCTACTTTCAAGAAAAACTCACCTAAAATCAAGTAAATAAACAGAAACAAAATGGGATGTATAAGACTTTGCCCATTCTCATAATCTTGGATGATTCTATGCTACACCCCTCATGGTTATACTGACCTCTGTTTAGACATCTTGTGTGATGTCATTTGTCAATTTCTTTTTTCCCCTAAATCTAAAAGTTTTTTGTAGTTTCAAGTGCCTACATATTTTAGCTGTTATAACCAAATAATAGTCATTCTTGTGATCAAGAACTGATTGAGAATGTGAAGCATTTTTTTAAATTTTAACAGTTTATGACATTATAATCAGGATTTGATTTTATATCATTGTTTCACTTTGCTATGTTATGACTGTACTTGAGAGGTAAGGAGAAATTCTGCTGCCTCTTCATGAGAAAAAATAAAGGTGTGGAACAGAAATTCAATCAAGCAGGAAAGAATAATTACAAAAAATTACTTACTCAAATAGAACTCAAAAATTGTGTGATATAAATTCTGTGATATAAAGACTAAATCACAGTGTCTGAAGCATTGCAGTATCATATTACTGCATTTTCTGGAAGAAATACCAAGTAAGAGAACTTAGTTCAGCAACTTGTTTTCTGTGAACTTGGGCTTAATAATTTTGCAATCTCTTTTTCTCTTTTGATAGGGTAAGAAAAAACAGCAATTAATAGAAAATACACAGCATTCCTACAGAGAGTTGAAAATTTGAAGACTAGGTCAGTTCTGACACTTGAAGTTGAAATATATAAATTTTTTCAGCTGATATACCATTGGAAAAAATGAAGCAAGGATTTCTTAGTTTACTATCAGAGAATATTAATTACTTTTATTGAAATATGACAGAAACAACTCTAGATTTTCCATTTTGTCTGTGTATACCATCAAGATTCATGCAACTCTCTAGCATTCTTTGTCTCCCTAAAATATGTCTCTGTAGCTGTGTATACATATAATATCCAGATTTACCCACTGTTTTATGTTTTTAGGGTGGGTCGAAGAAGTATGCTTTCTTATCTTCTATGTATCATGGAAACTAAAACCAGGTATCATTTTCTGTTTTGAGAAAAGTCATGTAGAATTAATTGGATCATGGAAGCATATTGAACATCAACTGCAGAAAAGTTTATTACCAGCCCTCCTGTACCTTTGTCTTATGTTTGCTGCTTTCCTTTAGAGAAAATTATGATAGACTTCTAAACTCATATCCAGTCAAGAATCTTTTCAAGTTTACAGTGATACAGAAACACTCTTTGGCGTGAACAGAGATTGAGTATCAACTGAGTGACAACAAGCCTGACAATAAAGGAATATAGATTATTCTTGTAACTTGAGATGTGACCCAGTGAAGCACACACAAATTAGTACAGTGGCAGTAATGGATGTCATCTTAACTGAACTCCCCCTAAGCTCAACTACCTTACTGACACAGGAGACACATGAAGGAGAAAATGGTAAAGATGTGGCATTGAGGCTAAGAAACAAACCCAGTGGAGAAGACATTAAGAAACCTTCCACGAATTGTAAAAAGTGGAAGTGGGAATATCTGAAAACTCCTTCCACTTATGCAAAGAAGTGCAAAATAAAAGTGCAAGGTAATAATAAGTAATAATATCTGGAATAATAGGTAATAATTATATTCTGGAATATCTGGAATTATAGGTAATAATATCTGGAAGTGGGAATATCTGAAAACTCCTTCCACTTATGCAAAGAAGTGCAAAATAAAAGTGCAAGGTAATAATAAGTTTCTTGAAATTGTATTTTAACAAAAAATTTTTACAAAAGATATGAATCCACAATAGCTGAAATGCATTTAAAATTAACATCTTTTGTGTTCTATATGTATGTACATATATAAATAGTAATTCTAATAAAACAAGATTCTGAAAAACAAGAGTTGATGTTTATGTAACCTCAGTGTTACAGGAAGAATTCAGATAGAAAACTGTAAATATATATGTGGAGAGAAAGAGAAAGAAATCATCTTCCTCTCTAGGCTTTAATGTTGGGGTTTTTTTTTTAAGAGTTACTAAAAAGAATTTTGATAAGCTTTTCCTACTATAGATAATTTGGTAAGTTTTTCTTACAACAGATGTTTTGGTATTATATAGATATTTGGGTTGACTTAATAAAAAGAGTATAAATATTTTAATCAGGTTAAGGGGTTGATAAAACATGCAGTTTAAATTCATCTGAGAATGCATGGAAAGACTAGTAATAGGGAAATAAAGAAACTACTAACACCAACTAAGGTAGTTGCTTAGGAGTAAGTCCGTCTGTTTCAAGAGCACAAAAAATACTTTACTGATATCTGATCCTATATCCTTCAACTTCTTCATTACTTTTTCCATCTTTCCTTTCCTCTACCTAAAAATATTATGTAAATCTATGTATTACATATAGAGAGATTTAAAACCATTCTAGCTCTTAGTTATCAAAAGTCAATTTAAGTGGGGAAGTGTCAGCCAGAGATGATTTGTTCTTAGGCCAGTATGGTTTAATGCCTTTATCAGTAGCTTGGTGGGTTGGGGAAAAATATTGCTAATAAGGTTTTCATATGATGTGCAATTGTTCCAGTGGCAAAAAGGAACATAAATTTGGCAAACATTCAAAAGCTTGCTGTAGGAAAAGAGTAGCATTTTTAATAATTACCCTGTGAGAAGCTGTATAGTTGGAAGTAATGATGCTGAAATTAATAACTGTAAATAACCACTTTAACCTTCTAATGAAATCGTTGTTTGAAATAAAACTGTCTTAGCTATCTAAGCAGAGACACAGCAGTTCCTGTGCATACTGGTAAGGCAGGTTGGTTTCACCCCCAAGCACAATATAAAGTTAAAAAACAGGCATAAAAATGAGAAGGTTATTTCTGATAAGGAGCTGATTAATCTATCACATAAGTGCTAGATTAAATATTATTTTTGTTATTAATTACTGTTAATCTATCACATCACAGAGGATGATGCCTTATATGCACTGAGAGTATATGTTTAACTGCAAGGACAAGAATAGGACTGATGTGGTAAACATGGGAGCCTGCAATTCAGAAAGCCTGAAAACCTTCAAAGAGAAGTGGGAAGGCAGGATTCACAGCTTAGAAAATTACATTTCTTAGATCGGGTTGTGAAGGATTTCCTGCTGCTAAGGAAGAGGTCAAATGTCACTATATTGAGACAGACTGAAGAAAAAGGCCCACATTAGTGATGAAGTGGTAAAATGTGTGAAAGAATATTTGTGTTAATCTGTTCCTTTTGTCCATTAAAGGTGTGATTTTACTTTTTAAAAATGTTCTTGTCCTAACCTTTTTCTTCATGTTTTTCAGCTTTTCTAATTATCTTTGTTTTAAGAATAAGAATGCAGATCTACCTCAAAAATCAGGTTGGTGTGTGATCCTGGGATTAATTGATTTACTCCAAGTACAATCATTGATTATTCTATCAAATTTGTTATTCAGGAAATAACATCTGTTTTCTGAGGGGCAAAGCCAATCATTCAGTATTTAGAGGATCCAAAGTAGTGAGTTTTATGGACACAACTGGGGAAGAAGTTTCTCAAGCTTTTGCTTCTTCAGGCAAACATTGAACTGAACATCTAAATTTGCCTTCCAGTTAGATGTCAATATGGAGAAGATGTTATCATCATCTCTGTAAGTCTTAAAAAGCAGTGGGACTCAGTTTTCATCTCTCTGATACAGGAATAGTGAGAAAGGATAGAGGTTGCATTTTTCTCAGTCAATATCTTTTTCAGTTATACTTTCAGTGTGATGTTTAATTCAGGAATAACTCTGTAATTAATTTATTTGCAATAGCTGCATATAGTAAAGGCCTTGAAAGAGTCACAAACATAACTGATAAAATTATGTCATGCTCCAGATAAGAGATGGATCTTTTTTTACACTGAAAATAGAAAAAAGAACACTTAGATATATGAATGGCAAGCAGCTGTACAGACAGTCTTGTTATTGTCTTTTCCTGGGATATACATGACACTCAGTTTTCCCACCTGGCATACTGATATGTTCAGTATATAAAATATCTCATTTACTCAGCTTTTCACTTGAAAACTACATATCTTGGCACTGTTTGAGGAACATAATGCACAATGAAAGGAATAGCTTGTAAGCACAAGGCCCCATTGCAGCTTATTAGCAGAGCTGTGTCCTCAGTAGACTTCCAAGGATTTGGAGAGACTGAGTACTGGCAAGCAAAGTCCTTTTGTTGAATGAGCAGCCACTCTAATGAACCCAGAAAGGCTCTGCTTAGCATAGCCTCTGGTGGGGCTCATATGGATTGAATTTTAAATGGAACTGGTGTAAAACTGCAATGCATTCGTGCAATGGTGTATTATGTAGGCTTAATTTAATGTGACCTGAGAAGAACAATGGAATAAAATCACCCAAAATGTTTTTATTAATAACCACAGTGAATTAATTTATTAGCACAAAGCAGAAGAGCTTTCTAGAGTCTTAAATTGTTATGATTTCTTTTAAAACATCTTATTTTTTTTTAATCAATCTTAGAATTATATGCATTGAGGGTTTACAGATATTTCAACTACAGTGGTTTTGATAATCACAAGGGGATTTCTAGAAAGTGTTCAATGTGTCCCTTGCATGACTAAATTTTGGATTTTATCCCAATATGTAAATATCTGTAGTCTGTTATCTTTCACCAATTTTAAGATTAGAATCTAAAACTGGAAGAAAGTGGGTCTGCTCCTTATTTTCTGCAGATAAATTTGTCTGGTTATTTCTTCATGTACTGTGAGAGTGAAGGAGTCTTTCCCTTCCGCTGTGGAATAGTAGCAGAATAAAGTCTGATCTTACAGTAGTCACTGTAGTGACTGTATGTCTTCTTCCTCGATCCTTCCAGTTGTGGGCAGCAACATTGGAGAAAACAGGTGGACCCAGACTATTAATACATGAATCTGTGGCTGATGGCATCAGCAAAATTTTATATTTTTCAGTTAGGAGGTGATCTACACAGTACCAGGCCTTGGATAGGATTCACCTTCCTTAAAGGGAAAGAGGGTCTTTGCTCATGAGCTACCTGGGCTCACTGACAGGGTTTTAAACTGACCTGAACGGAGCAGAGCAGAATCCAAGGCTTGCCTGTGCTAGCAAGGGCCCTCAGCCTGCTGATCTGCAGCACATGGGAAGTCTTACAGAGATGAGCTAGAGCCTCTTGAGGTAACAGTAGGCAACCAGTGAAACCACATAAACACCAGAGAAATACAACAAAAGAATTAAGGTGTGTTCCCCTAAGAAGGTGATACATCTGTCAAGGCAGCTGACATGCTCCTGCACCAATGCACACAGCATCATCAACAGAGGAGGAGCTGGAAGCCACTCTGCTGCTAGGACCTAGATGCCCTTATTAAAATTTTATGTAATATGCTTGTAAAGAAACACTGCTTTTCTTATTTTATACATGGCATCCATTCTCAATAAAAGCTTTGGGGTTTTTAAACAGAGGCACGCAGAAAGAACAGTTTTATAATATCCATTGGATTTCTTATGCATAGGGTTTTCAGGACAAGAAAAGAACTAGATATGAGAAACTATGAGATTCCAGTCTGGCTCCAGCTGCCATTATTTCTGCCTTATGCATGAAGTTAGGAAGACGACTCGTCTTACTCATTTACTCACTGTTGGTGAAATGTGGTCATTGATGAAAAAATGTCCATTCAAAATACAAAACAGAGTTATGATGCTATCTTTTTACTTATGCTATTAACTTTAAAAAACCAAAAAAGTTTTATTTTTTTTACTTGGAAATGTCAATTCAAGGCAACAGCTGAACTACGTCAAGTGAGTTGAAGAACCCAAAAATCAGGTTTTGAAAGTTAACAGTTTGATATAACAAAAGAGAACTCCTGAATATGACTCAGAAGACATAAGAAACAAATATGTTTTGTTTTTCTTGTTCCTCCTAAGTTGTTCCTGACATCCCATTTCATACGCAAAGCTGTCAGACTATCTATGAGATGTCAGTTCAGAAATTGGTGCAGACATCTCTGAGCTTGTAATGATTTTTGACAAGTAAACTCCATGAGTTGCTGCAAGAAGAATTGTTCTAAGCAACCTCTTTTCCAGGAGATATTATTCAAAACACCTCCCTGAGGAAATACTTTACACATGGTCTCAATGTCCTGAAATAGCTTGTTGAAAGCAGTTGATTTAATTTGGATGAAACTTTTATGGTGATGGTCAGAAATATGTGAAAAGAAGCTATAGAACTATAGAATTTATGTCAATGTAGACTAAGAAAACTGTTTGCTGTGTTTGAACCAAAAAAGCTCGGTGATATCTTTCAATTAACTAACCTTATTAGAATGAAGGACAACACCTGTTCTAGGACATGTGGCTTAACATTTTAAGGACAAGCGTTGATTTATAAAGGTTGGCAGAAGGACTTTGATGATCTTTATCACATGAAATTTACTTTTTAAAATTCAAATTTCTAATTCAAACTTGCTTTTATTTGAAAGCAGACATATTTTTCATTTCAATTACAAAAATATACAAAATTATACTTTTTTATACTAGTATTCAAATACAAAAATCTTATTTTATTTTACTTTATAACTGCCATTGCTCCCTAACAACTAATGCTCCCTAAATAACAGTTTTGTTAGATATAAGAAAAGGGATTTTTTATACTAAAACACAAGAAGTAGTAGGAGAAAGAGAAAAACTCCAACGTGAAGAGAAGGGACCACCACATTAAATATGCAGAGCTATTTCAAATTATTGGTTTTGCAATAGTTTCCTTTTTACTGGGTTATCTCAATTGACTCACTGAGTTAGAATAAGAATCCTAAATTATAATAGTACTCCTTTTAATTGTTTTAATATGCATAAATTGCAGAGCTTTTGGTTGGATCTTCTGTTTCTGAGCAGAAGAACGCAATTTCACCATTGGCTTATGCCTATCAGAACTTGTGCTGCCTTCAAGGCAAGTGGTTCCACTCCATCCTTGGCCACCCTCTCAGGAATTCACTTGAGTCATTTCTAGCAACTGTGCAGCCATGCCTGAAGAACATAATGCCATTGATCCTAATGAGAAATATGAAGAGTAAATAATTAGTTCTTAGTCTGATCAGGAAATTGATACAACTGCCATGTGGCCACAGGCTTCCTAGACCTGACACAGGGGAGAAGGAGACTGAAGAACATTACTTTTTTGGTACACGTACAAATTCAAATCAACCTTCACTGACAACTCTACTTGCAAATCCTCCATTTAAATACCTATAGACTTTTAATT
>WBNO01023802.1:262-22753 GCA_013400575.1 Peucedramus taeniatus
TCATATCAGAGACTGTATTACTTTAATAGAAAAAAAAAATTAGCAAGTAGCACATTTTTTCAAAGATGTAACAGCGTTTAGCTATTATTGTCTTTTTTGGCAGTACTTGATACTAGAATTTTCCATAACTCAATTCACAGCAGGACTTGCTGGTACACTCATAATCTGGTTTGACTGATTTGTTCCTATCTGGAGTGGATATATCTATTAATACAGTTTAAGTTCTGGCACATCTGAAAGAGCTTTTGTAGGTCTTCTGTATTTTTAATATTTAGATTCTGCCCCTAGGATTGATTTCTTACTGTTGTGCCATCATTTCCTTGGGTAGGCAAATGACAGCCAAATCTATTTTACACTTCCTTTAGATCTCATACTACAGTGTTTTATCCTATGTAATGACCTCTATTATATATAATTTTGCATGCCACATATCTTAATGAAATTAATACAATTTGCATCTCTAGGTTAGCTATGGTGTACTAGCATTTGTAATGTTTTCCAGTGAATGTTGTCCTTAGTTTTCTGGCAGATGAAGTTGATTTTTTTTTCATATTCTCATCATATGTCCTGTGGTTTTGTCATAGGCATCTGTGAAGTCTCGTATTGATTTTAAGGTGCTTAATAAATTGTAAAGTCCAACACCTCAAATGTCTCTCAACATTTCTTCCTGACTTTCCACTGTCTTATATTTAGGCAGAGCTGTAGCTGACGATTATATGTCACAGTGGCAGTACTTTTGAAAAGTTCTCTTTTTTTACCTTATCTTGGTGGCAGAAACAGCTGCTTTAAAGGGATTTATGTTTCGTTGCTATTCAGTCTTGTTTTGAGTGGCAATGCTAGCCAAAAATCAGATATATTATTTCCAATTTGGTGCCTTCTTTCTTGTTTCTTACTGTAACCCTGAGTACACTCTTTCTCAGAGCTACTCTGGGTGTCTCAAGGCCCTGCAGTTTAGATGTTGGAAGTAGAACTCATCCTACATAACAGTAGGTATGCATGCATACTTTAATGTTTATACTAATTATATAGAAATGGTTTCACACTAGTGATAATTAATGCTTGGTGTTTGCAGCTGTTACTTCTTGATGAAATTTTAAAGCCGGAGCTTTTGAAATGGAGTAAATGCAACTGCTGTAATACTATACTTAGTAAATCAACTATTATTCTTATAGAAAGACATATTTTTTAAAATTAATCCAATTTTATCCTCTTTCTGTGTTGTGTGGAAAATTCACAACAATTGATAAAGAGGCAAAGGTAAGGGGCTAGGTACATAGATCAGGGTGCAGAAACAACCCAGGGAATAGTCTAAACACTGTAACTATGCAGGAACACTCACTAACTTGTCCTTGCTAACTCTGTGAATTTTGAGTCTGCTGCATTGCAAATTTTACAGTGTAGTGAGGTTGAGCATGCATGTCATACAAAATTTCAGGTAGTCATCCTAGCACACATATTGTTTTAAAAGACAAGCAATAGGGCAATTAGCTCCACCATTTATAGTATTCCAAGGGTATTGGTAAATGGGACTCTCAACAGTGAGAGTCCCATTTATCAATCCTTTGAAATGTCTGAGTTTGCACAGGAATAGCTCTGATACTTAAGAATAATTTTCTTTCCTTAATATAGAAGAGATTTCCTATACTATCAATTCTACTTTTCTTTCTGATTTTTTCCCATTATGATAGGAAAAAAATTTCAATGAGATGCGACAATCTCTCTTTCACAGGTGTTTACTTCTAGGTGTTTCTTAGCCTGCAATGTGTCATTTATGAATCAGAGAAAATTGCTTCTGTTTGTCACCTCTAGTGTTCCACCCAGCTATCCATATTTTTCACTGGTTGTGATCACTCTAAAACAGAATACCTCTGTTAATACATTCTTTATCATATAATGCCTCATTGTAGTCAGAGAGAGAGTTAACAAAATGATGGAATGAAAGTAGTTTCCCAAATCACTTGGAAAACTTTTTCATTTCCAGAATTAAAGTAACAGAGATTTACACTTCATTGCAGGGCAATGCTGTTCAGCATCTCAAGGAACCTTTGAAAGTCTTACTTATGGGTGACCCAAGAAGATATGGAGTAAGTGGATTGGAGAACTGAAATCATCCCTACCTCCTTTAGGTTTTTTAAACTTAAATGAGAAGTTTTGGCTGAATATTTAATGTGGAAGTCTGACATTAGCTCTTGGTTTTCTCATTATTTATATATCACATGCATTTGCTCAGCCTTATTACCTTCCGTTTCTACAGAAATGAAAGACTAATTGACACATTTTTTTCCATAATTTCCTTTTATATATTTTATATTTTACATTAGACTTCAGGTTGACTTTTTAACTCTTATTTTATGGTCCATAATTTGCTCTTCTAGAGTTATGATTCTTTTAGAATAATTGGTTTGTGATTATCCCCCCATTCCATCTCTAAATAGTCATTACTTTTAACTGTTTGCCTTTCTGTTTCTTGAGTAAAATCCAATGCCTGCTGTGCAGGTCAACAGTTTTCCTGAGAGACTGAAATTGCTGATTATCAATCTCACAATGATCTCAATCATATACTGATTACACACTTACCTCTCTGATTGCCTTGATCCATGCTGAGTTTCCCTCTGAAAACTCAAATGACTCTCCGACCACATCTGCTAGTTAAGTGGCAACAGTGTATCTCTAGATCTTAGTGCTCATTGCTCTTACTAGAGAGTGTCAGAACATATATAAGTAAGGTGGGCAAATTTCTTTTATTCAGGATTATTTGCTTCTAGAAAAGCAACGTCAGATTTTCTTTCAAAGCTACTGATAGCAGTCTTCATCCACTTGCTAATAAAATCTCTATCTTATGTCTCAGAGGAGTGCGGTGAACAATCAATACTTTTATTTTTCAGACTAAGTAATTAAAGGAGTGATTTATCAATTTCAAATTTCAAATCCCTTTTGTTAACTTTTTTTTTTTTTTTTTGCTTTTGTTGCTTAGTTAGGCAAATGAAAATCCACCTTTAATAACCACATTTGTCCATCATCCAAAGATCATAATGTCCTTGGTGATCTCAAATTCTACAGCAAATGCCCTGCAGACAGTTTGATAAGTAGTACTTTACATAGTAAAATCACACTATTAATTGTCATCCTCACTGCAATGTCGTCGGTTTTCCTTGCAAATGAAACTTCAGTAATCTGGGCTATAAAAACTACATAGGACATTCCAGTCCCAATGTTAAGAGAATTTTTAAACTAAGTTATCTACTGACACAGTTCATATATCCTCCTCTGTGTTGGAGAATAAGTTATTTTTCCTGTCCCCATAGGGAAAAGATGAAATAAATAATCCAGAATCCATTCCAAATTTCTTCTTGTGCATCTGGTTTAAGGTTAAGTAGTAAGCATCACAGCACAGAATCTGCGCATTATTTTGGATATTAACTCAATTAAAGTTAGGAAGTAATATGGTGTAGGTTCCTGGTATTAGAAGTATCTGTTCTTTCTCTCAAAGCCATACATTTGCCATTATTGATGGAAAGGCAGTCAGGAGAAAGTGCAGCCTCAGGGCTGAACTTTTGTGATTTCTACATTCCATTCCAGGTTGCAGAATCCAGGCAAATTCCACCTAAGTATATCAGTCTAGAGAAGGAGTAGTGTGAATGGCTTTTAATTGATGCAGCCCTTCTCTTTTTTTTCTCCAATGGGACTTGTTGCCAGCTGCCATCAACTGCACCATTGGTTCTTCAGTGTGAGCCCATCAGCTGTGAGCAAGGTGAGATTGTGCTAAGCAAGGCAGCATATCAGCACACTCTGCAAAGATGCAGTGTAATATGCACTGTCTTCTTGACACTTTTTTTTTTTTGTTGTTTTTTTATTTTCACATCAGGACACTTTACCATAGAAATTACATAAAAGATCCTACTGCTGCTTTTGAACTGAGAAATATTCTATTTCCCTTTTTGTCACATCTTCTTGATATTACAGTACTTCTGTAGACACTATCTATCCGTCGTGAAATAGGAGAAAGATAAGTACTTTTTACCATTTCTGAACAGGAGTGAGTTAAAAGCAGAGAATTTTGATGTGATGCAATCTTTGGCTTGTTCCTATAGAACCAGAGAATTTGTGCATGTAGCATTTGATTTCCAGTCAGGATTCTTCTAAGCATTGCTTTTGGGTATAAAATCACAACATTGCCTTTGTGTTCCTATTTCATGTTACTAATTAACATGGTAACTGTCATCAAAAGGCCAGTAGGCATTGATCTGTTGATCTTCCAAAGTGATTAGCAACATGAAATTTGCTAATAGGCTTTGCCTGAAACATCACTGAAAAGCAGAAAGGCCAGTTTCACCTGTGTAATAATTTAATGTGGATGGGCTGTCACATTCAAAGGGCGACTGTTTAGTTCTCATCTTAAATAACACTGATATTGCAACTCTGCACAAATGTTGTTTATAGCTTTTCTTGCAATGAATGAAGACTGTCCTTCATTACCCCAGCATGAGTCAGCAACACTAAGTTCTTTCATACAAAAAATTTCATGACTACGAAATACTCTCAACAGGGTTATCAATACTTGATAATTTTGTTATGAAAATGTTTGATGAGACAAATTGATTTGATAAAAAAAGAATGAAAATGAGACCTTATTTATTTATCTCCATGTATTTGTGACAGAGAGAAAGATTTGGTTGAGTGAGGATTTCCTAGAAAGAAAATGACAAAATTTGCCTGTTATCGCAGATTGATTTCATTGGACACTTTCCATAACAAATGAAGCCAAAGAAAATATTACAGTCTTGTACAGTTCTTTCACTAATTTTTTGTAATAGCATTTAGGTTTCGATTGAATCTGTTAGTAAGGTCGTTGTAGGATGGAATGTGATAGAGAAATAACATTTTCTCAAAATTTCATCATCTCTCAAGAAATTATTTCTTAAAATCCATGATACCTTGACAACTGTAATTTTTAACTGAAAGTAGTGAAACAGTTCTTCACCAAACAGAATATTGAAACTGTGCAATTTACATAATAATAGTGTGATTTACATATTTATTGGTTTCATTTAATTTGCTGCAAACAAAATATTCTAATCTGGTTTGAGGATAATCTCTAACCTTCTGCTGTTCTTCATTTAATGCACACACATACACACACAGACAGATACAGTCATATTGGCCTTTATCTACATTTCATAAAATGTGTTTGCTTTTTGTCTAAAAACATTTCTCAGTTCTAAGAGATTTATTGGGGGAAATGCCAAGAAACAAAAGAAAAGAGTGACCTTTACAGTTTTCTGTTTATTTTTCCATTTTTTTGTTGTTGCTGTTGATTTGTGAGGTCTTCTCTTTATCATGTCTGGGTTAACAACTACATTTACAAAAGTTAACAATTCCACTTTTTGAAGACAATGTTTAAGTGATGATTATCTATCTCTGCATTGTTGTTAATATTTGAGCTGTAAAAATATTTCCTTACATACATAATTTAAAATTTTTTAAGTATTTTCTATATATTAATATTTGCAGTCCTAAAAATTATACCAAAAAATATTCTGGGGGAACCAATCCCCCAATATGAATTCTTTGTCAAATGTTCATTTGTCACTATGCATAATACTAATGTAAACACTAGGATGGAATTAGGAAGTAAATACTTATTGACATTTCTATGTGTTATATCTCCACTACTGTTGCTATCAGGTAGGGGAAAAGATATTCAGCAGTAGCAGGCAAGAGCTATTATATAATAAGAAAGTACAGAAGGAAATTCTCATAGTAGGAAAAAGGGAGTTCCAGAGATCTGAATGATCCTTCCAATTAAACACTAGAATAGTGGTGGAAAATGTGAAATATTTAAGTTTTGGGATATTTTTTTTTTGTTTAAAAAATTAAATGTGTTTTATTGGGTGGTTTGTAGAAAGGAAAAAAACATTTTTCTCCAAACTAGAAAGCAGTCAGAAATTCTTTTTAGTTATAAATGCATAGATTTTGAAACTAAACTCCCTGTTATCTGGGCTTATTATCTTGTGAACAGCAGTCCAAGTGCAGCAGCCTTCCTTTCTGTTCTGTGTTCATCTTGGACACCTTTGCAATGCTGTTCTGTGTTGTGACATGAGAGATGTGACATGTGACCCTCTGTGTCCTTCTCTTCTTTTTTCGGTGCGAAAATGTCGGAGGAGCTCAACCTGGAATGGGGTCAGCAATCTTCACAGCCATCACCAACACTGACATCAGCCTGTCCCTGTGGTCAGGCACATCCCTGCCCCCAGGATGGCACTCAGAATTGCTTGCTCAACACCCAAGAGCTGAGCAACACTTACACTGTCCCAGGAGGAAGGTGTCTCTCTCCTTTAGTTTCTAACAGTACCTTTGTATGGTGTTTTGGAGGCATATGTGAGAAGATCTGATTACCTCATGCAAAGGGTCATGATAGCGGGAGGTGCAAAGCCTTTAGGGAGAAGCTGGTTTGCATACAGCAGTCTTGGAGCACGGGTGGACCAGGACCATCATTCGAAAGGCTTTATTCGTATTTGGAGTCAGCCCCCACTCCATCTATACTGCTTCTCCATTTTCACAATAGTTCTGGTCTCATAAAAACTGTGAGTGCAAAGGCATCTTTATAGAATATCTAAGTTAATCAAATATAGAGAACAAATCTGTATGGTTAAATCCAGTTGTCATGCCTAACACTGAAGGATTCCTAAGACACTTTGAATAGAGACATATTCCCCAAGAAATATTTGTTCTAGGGAAGAAGTGGCCCATTAAGGGAAAGATAGGGCCTTGGAAACAAATAGACAGAGAGGGGTTTCATTATTTGAATAACCTTGTTGCCCTGGGAGATTTAGATACCAATCAAGAGGGGCTGAAATAAATATATACATTTAAAAAAATAAGCAAGAGAAGTTATTCAAAGCCTTGAAAGAATAAGGCAAAACATAATATACTTCATTAGAGATATGTAAATGCATTCTGAATATCCTTCTAGAAAAACCAAACAAAAGGTGTACACCTTTTCAGAAAAAAAAAAAAAAATCCTTCTCCTATAAATTCATCATGAGTTCAGTATCTAAATTAATGTTATGACAAAGGCTTCAGGTATCAGGATTTCCTGCAAAGGAAATTATTTTAACCTCAACCCAGAAATCTGATGGGAGACAGTGCAAGCTTGATGATTAAAAGAAGTTTCAGATGAAACTGTTTCTGAACTCTAATCTAAATTGTCTAATGAAATTACAAAGCCACCTTTCCTTTAAAAAGTGTTTCTATCAGAATTCCATATTTGAGGTTAATGATATGTCTCCCTGGTTGGAGTCTGAAAATAATTAAAAGTTGGCTGAGGACATGGTGTATGAAGAAAGCAAACAAGAAATAAAACAATTATAAATACTTGTTCTCATGCTGGTAGATCTGCTAAATAATAGCATTTAAATGGAAGGAATCCTCTGCATATAACCCTCTGTTATATCCTATCAATGCCCAGCCCCACTGCACTAAGTAGAAGCCTTGCCTTTAATTTCAGAGGACATAGGAAAAATCAACAGAAATTTTGCTTTCAGTTGTAAGCAAATAATTATAAGATGGTGCTAGATATTCAATATAGAGTATTCAAATATGGGAGAGAACCACTGTAGGAACTTCATTCTGCCATTTAGATGGCAAGTAGTATGTGTTTCTACTTACATGTTTTTTAATACCTTCATGTTGGAAGCGCAGAGAAAAATTTCTAAACCTCATGGAAATTAATTCCGTGTTCATTACAATCTCTTTCCTGTAAGGAAGCAATGTGACAAAACATTCTTTTAATGGCCCTTATATAAATTGCTTCCTACCAGCTAAAAAGTTGTTATTGGTACCAATAAGAACTGCTTCTGCTTTCACAAAGATGCTTTTGAAGGGGAGACAATCCTTATGGGACATTGCCATAAATTTTTTTTTCCACGCAGTGCTTACTGCTGGAACAAAATAAGTAATTAACGTTTTTAGGAAACTCTTGTCTCTTGATCTGTAAAGGACTTTCACATGAGCAAGCGCTTTTAACACTACTTACAGCTAAAGGTGACTTTCTATAAATATGTTATGGAATAGTTAGTGTACAAAAAAATTTCCTGGACAGCTTGAGAATGTTTCTCCAAAGACTCTGAGGACCACAGATATGAGCCTGGTGATTCATAGTGCAGAATCATGTGGAAAACTGGAAAGAAGGGGGAAAAGGTTTTGTGACTGGCCTTTGATAGATTAGTCCCCATGTTATAAATGTTGTTCTGCTGTTCTGCCATACATACTGTTAAAGAAGGTATTAATTCTAAACCACTGTTTGGGTACAAGAGGGTCAGGCAGTGTTTCTTATCTAGTAAGTCTGGGTCTGCTAAATGTCAAATTCTATTGACTGCAGTAGGTATTTACATGTGAATATCCAAGTCACTGGAATAATTTGCTTCTTCCTTGCCTGTCAAAGACACTTGTATAGTGGAAATACATAATCTGAAACTGTTTTCATGGCATTTTTGTGTCAAATTCTCTAAAATCTTTCAAAAGAGCCATGTCCACCTGTGGCTCAGTTTCCTCATTCTCAATGTTTCTCACACCATATCAGCTGTCCTAAAGATTCTATTGCCTCTGCCTGCAAACATTGGCTCATGTATCCACAAACCATCCTGATTTCCATGTTACCCCTACCATTCTTCAGTTATATCTGTTTATTAGTTTTAAATTACATAAATTACATATCACTTCTTTCTCCACTTCCCCTCCAAAAAGAGAAAAAAAAACAACAAAACAACCAAAACACAAAAAAAGAAAAAAAAAACAAACAAAACCAAAACCCCCTATGATACAATTGCTACCTTAGATAGAATGAGGTCTGTCTTATATGATAATATGTCCTGTATTTCCAAGGTTATTTTCAAATCTAGCCCATTCTTGCTCATTTTAAGAATATTCTACATGTCAGTCTTCTCTTATATATATCCAGGTTCTGTCAATTTGTCAGACTTGCTTTATCTGCAGGTTGTCTGTTATGTCAGCTCACAAAATAACATGTATACAATGAGGTTTTATATATAGTAATGTGGTAATGTATTTAAAAAATATGCTGTCTGTAAAATAATTGTATGGGGCCAAGATAGCTTTCAATTGGAAATGAAAACAGAAAATGCCAAGGTTTTTATTACTCTTCTGTTGAATGTCTGAAGTGTGCATACAAGCATTCTGTTTATTAATAATCTCTTGACCAAAAAACTGTTGTTCTTATCTTTTATTGGTAAATATATATGGGAATTGTAATCAGGTAGAGCAAAATTGCAGCACTGTGAAGATACAGCCTGAGAATCCCTCTTGCTCCTGACTAATCCCTGCAAAAAGAGAGGCCATCCAAGCTCCTGGGCACTTAATCATAGGCACAAATTTTTGCAGGAAGCTTCAAATCATTGTAAGAATAATATAGTTCTGTTGGTTAATTTGAAGACCTAACATGACTGAGGGTTACAACTTCTCATAGATTTCAATGTAGGACACTACAAGAATTAACCTAAATGAGAAAAACAGTTTACATTTTAGTAAATTTTGAAAAGAAACCCAGACAAAATATAAGCATAAATGCTGCTTTTCTCTTTGCATTCTTAGTGCAGAGAACAAATAAATTGTGTATTTCAAAAGTTCAGTGTTGCTGCAAATATTTTGATGTTTAGCTAATCGTAGATGTTGTGTGAGGTGGGGTAATTTTCCAGATCAATATTCAATTATATGTTTTTACTCATTCTAATAACAAAAACAAGGGAGCTGAAAGATTTCTTCAGTGAAAAGAGAAGTGTGAGAAAGAGCAAAAATCATGGTTGTTTGACAGTGGGTAGCTTACATTCAGTCTCTGACAGAGGGAACAGTGAAATAATGCAATCCCTGATGCCCTTTTGCTGGGTTTTCTATTTCTTTTTGCTGTCTGTCCTTTGTTGGATGTCTGATGATGCAAATTCAGCTATTACTTCCCATACTTGCATCATTATAAAGAGGATGTCCAGTGATTAAAAATTTTTGAAGCAGACAGGAGATGAGAGTGAAAAATAATTGGACTAGAGTATTGATTAATGGAAACTTCCGTATTACTATGGAAAAAAAACATTTGGTTTTGATTGCTCACAGACAATAGCTTTCAGCTTATTCCCTCTCTCCCTATTTTTCTTACTACTTGTGTATCTCAGATGTTCTATTGTTTTTTAAAAAATACATTTTATTTTCATTTCTTTGATGTTAGTATTCATGAGGCAAAGAATGTGTTAATATCATTGTTATCTCGTTTTAGATAAAGATGGATTTCAAACAATTGATTCTCCATGAGGACTATAATAGTCTGTGAAGCTGCTTGCTCATGATACTTCTGAGAAAAAATTTATTAAGGATATTGAGATTTTATGAAAAAATATTCTGAATTATGGTGTGGATATATTTTAGGGTTTTTTTAATAAGATTTGCAATTGATATACTTTGGCTTTCATACATTCCTTGTTAAATCCTATGGAATTTGGAATGCATGGATAAAGGGACAGCTACTCCTGGAAAGAAGAACCTAGGCAGCGACTTAGCAATCAAACCTATAGTTAGTCATATGTCTTTTAAAATCACTAATGATTTCCAAACAGTTTGAGAACTTCAAGCTTTGCCAAAAGTAATATAAATTACTTTCAATTAGTTTCCATTGGCATTTATAGGCGTAATTTTATAAGTTTTATCACTTTACCATTTTCAGTTATAAGTATTCACAAACCAAATAGGATTAAAGTGAAACCTTGCATTCAGTAAGCAATATCTATGATTATTTTTCGCTGCACACTAGTGAAGATTAGAGCAGATGGGAATCTAGCATGGGTAAAATAATGTCTTGGTTTGAAAGACAGGTACCTGCCAGCAAAAGCTGGAATCTCCCTTTGAATAGAGAATGTAAACCCCCTCCCTCAGATTATTATAATTTTGCAATTGAAGGCTCTCAGGCAAAGATTTGGGAGTGGGAATAAAAGTTCTTTAATAGGAGTATTAGACAAAGCAAAGACAAATACAAATGTAATAGCACTAAGAGACAAGCAAAAACAAAGAAACAACAAAACCTCAGAAAATGCCCTGACAGAGTCAGGGATGTGACCGGACACCCTGGGTATCAGGGTGGTGAAAGCAGTCCAGATGAAATCCTCCTTGAGCAGTAAATGCAGTTCTATGAAGTGAAATAGTCCTGTATGAGAGTCCAATGGTGAAGAAAAATGNAAAAACCCAACCCAACCCCAAAAAAAAAAAAAAAAAGATTTTTTTTGGGAAAAAAGAATTATGGTATATAAATATTATAAAAACTGGCAGCACAATAGATTGGTGTTCATTTCCATGTATTTATAACACAGTCCCTTTAGAATACCAAATGACTGGTCATTATTTTGATAGAGAAACTGATTACTTAGTTTCCTTCTGTTTCCTTTGCAATCACATAAGCATTGAGGCAGTAACAATGAAATCTGCAGACAACGGCTGCAGAATTTGATAGATAGCAAACTTACCAGTAGACATTCTGCAGTCAATGCAAAAGACTGTTTTAGCAGAGTTGCATGTAGGAATTCTGAATTTAGACAAAGGCAACACTTTTAAAGAGCACTGTTTGCTAGCTAGGAAGCCTGAGGCTTTTTCGTGTGTAAGTATTAGTGTCTTGTCAGGTAAAGTGCCAAATGTGTAGTCTGGTCTCTTGCAGTGATGCCAGGCAGGTCAGAGGTGTTGGCATGGGCCATGGACCAGTTCTGGTGAACAAAATAGGCCAACAGTGGTCTAGAACAGTGGTCTAGAACAAAGGAAGTTTAACTTTATAGGAACAAGCTATACTGTGCCAAGTGTCTGCTATGAAAGAGAATGGCCCCTTAGCTATTTAATATATTACCATAGATATAACTTTAGAGTTCATTCTCTAACAATTAGGGTGAAATCATGCCATCTGGCAGAGTCGAAAAGAAAACCAAAATCCTATAATTTAACAGAGGTAATAAAGCTAAATCCCAAATAGAGGAACTACCAAATGACTTTCTCTGATTTAGGATTTTCACCATCTACAATGAACTGACTTGTATGAGCAAATTTTAAATGTGTGATAAGCAAGAAAATTAGATGAAGCTGATAAGCTTCATTTTTCAGAAAGGCTTTAATAGTGCAGAATCAGTATAAAAGTAACTACAGCTATGCAAAATCCAGCTTAGAGATGGCTTTGATTCAGCTGTGCTGGTGTGCAGGCAGGGCAGCTCTCTCTTGCTTCTGTTTTCAAAATATAGCCTGCTGATGTATACCTATAATAGCATTTACAATAGCAGTTAAAAGCAAAGCTTTGAGTAGTTAAGGACGTCATACATCTTATGCTGTCTAAAATAAGAACACTGTTCTTACCAAGTAAAAATGAAGCGCAAGCTTAATCACAAGAATATAAATGAATTGTATTTTTGATGAGAGGAGAAGTCTTTTAATGCACATTGAATTCCACAATTATTTGTTCCTAGATCTTTTAAAAGCTGAGTGAATCTGAATTTATGAATCTGTTTTGGATTTTTTTTATCAACAAAATTTTGGGAATGTAATCAATACTTCATCACTTTGAACTATTGTTTTGGAAGGTTTTTTGTTTGAGTTTGTAACAATGCTAAATGCAAAAAAAAATGTTATAATATCTCAGCTATCAATTCTCAGGACTCTCAGACTGAGCTCAAAATGTGATGAATTCAAGGGTATGCCTGCATCTGAAAAACCTTTATAACACCTATTTAAATTTTTTTTTTTTTTCTCCTTGCCTCACCTTGCCTTGACTTTCAGGTAGAATTGGGAAAGAAATCATTGGGGTAAGAACTTTCAATTTATTTGGTTTTATAAGAAATAAATATTTTCAGTTTGGTAATATAGGTTTTAAAAAATTCCAACAACAAACAAAAGCAACTAAAAATAAAGAATAAAACAAGGAAAACAATCAAAATAAGTAATACAAGTCCTTTCATACTTAACTAACTAAGCCCCTCTTTTTTGTAATTCTCTACTACTATTTCTTATTAAAATATAAGACTACTATGGCCAAAATTTGGTAAGTTCCCAATGTACCAACACTTAAACTTCACAGATCTTAGCATGATCAATAGTGGAGACATCATAGCAGTATCTATAATAATATATATTAAAAGAGGATCTCAGTATTCAGATTACTTAAATGGTTCAATAAGTCTAGGCACTAGGCTTCTTCTACTAGGTACCTGTAGTTTCACATTTTCACATCAGTAATGTGTGTTACTGTGTGTATCATCACAGAGTTTTTAATTTTCTTTCTTTTGCGATTTATTGACAGATAGCATAGTTAAAAAGTGTATTTTATTTTTGCAGAGTTTTAACTGTGCTGGACACACACCACCATAATCTGTTTGGTCCCTTTTATACACTTTCTGAAGGTTACTCTCCTGTAATTAAAAACAAATTTTTTGCCTGAATGCCCTTTTAGGTTTTAATTATATGTATGCACATTTTGCACAAGTATATTATTACTTGGGTCTTTAGTAAATGTCCTGATTCGATGAAGAAAATTAATCAAAAATGTATTGTGAATGTTTTTACCACTGTGGAAGATTTTAGGGGTTTTTCCAAAATCCTACTAAATTTCTATCCTCTACAGCAAATAAACAAATAAGCAAGAAGAACAACAACTGTGACATTTTGCTTCAATAATGTTGCACACTGGACACTGGGATTTCCAGCTTATTAAATAACTTTCTGGCATAGATATGTCTCTTGTCTTCAGCAGAGCTGGAGAAAGATATCATCTCTCATTACAATTCCATTGCAACTTTCCCTCAGTTGAATATCAAAACTTTTCAGGCTTTTGGACTGGACTGTTTGTGTTATACAGAGCTCAAAGGCACTGGCTCGTGTTTGTTTGACAAACTATCATTTACAGTGCAACAAAGGAAGGCGCCTTTCTGTCAGCATAATCTGCCCACGGTTCTTCACTTTCATTACATTCTGCTGCATGCTGATTGGCACCATGGTGTTGCCTTAACCAAGGAAGGAACTGTAGGGTTGAACAAGGCGAAAAAAAAGGCTTGCGACTCTGTTTTATTACCAGTATGTTGTAAATCACCAAGCAGTTGATGACATTTAGTCATCAATAAAGGGGAAATCAGAGCTCTTAGAATACCTCTGCTGTCTTTGCCTGCTCAGCTTGTTCTGCCCTGTTCACAACATGCAGCAAACCTGAGCTTGGAATGTAGCACAAAGTAATTTTTTACCCCACTCAATTATAAATGCTTGGTTACTGAATATTTAACACCATGATTAACAGTGTGATGATCCGTGTCACATTTTTTATTTGTCCCTTTCATCTGAAGGATCCCAAAATGCTTTTCATATCTCTGATTACACAATGACTACAGAAAGGTTTCTTAATCCAACAAGGGGAAAAAATGACTGCTTTAACAGCATAGCACATCTCATTGTTATTAATGATAATAATCATTCCTGGCACTGGCTGTAAGTTTCACCTCTTTTATGAGGCTCTCAGAAAGCAATTTATAATCTGACATTGGTAGTCTTCAAACACAGCAGTTTCACAATACAGATAAGCTTATAACTTATATCTACAGTAAAGGAAAGTGGAGGCACACACATTAACAGAGTTACCCAAGTCAATAATGCAGTTATAATTGGAGATCTGAGAAACTTTGAAAGAGTTCACATATTCTCACCTCAATGTCCTATTTTTGCTGTTATGACATATTTCTGAACTAAATGTCAAGATAAGATGTGACAGAATCTAGGGAAGAAAATCCAATTCCACACTATTTGGATAATTAGTTTTTTCTAGAATAAAAAAGCTCTGCCTTGGTTGTGAGACATGAATACTAAAAAAAAAATAAAGAGGAACTGAGGCACAACATAAATTTTTCAGGAGTTCTGGAAAGTTAACAAGTTATTTTCAGGTTTACAGAGCAGAAAATTGCTGTTTTCAGTAAATCACTTTAGTCATTAGGACAAACCTGGTGCTTGTGGCACATACCAGGGACCTCCATGTATGGGATGAAAACATCAACCCAGGTATAATGAGAAGCTTAGTTGCCTGAGATGTGGACTTGAGGGCAGCTAGCTGACAATTTCTGTGTGGAGGTGGAAATATCCATATGGTATATATATATCAGCTAATACCAGCCCATCTGTTGATGGCACACGAAGTCCCAGCTTTCACTTCTGTGTAGTCAACAGAGATTCATATCAGGTTACTCCATCCCCCTCCTCATCAGGTCCTTACCCCCTAAAGTGCAGACTACATGCTGCTTAGAGTGTCTGAGAATGGGAATCACAGTGGAGAGACAAATTTCATTCCATGCCCTCTTCCTGTCAGGCCACTGAAAAGGCAAAAGAACATATGAGTCTTGGGACTGGTGAGACAGGGACCTTGGGGAGCCTGCTTTTGCAGCCTGAGTGAACGAGGAGAAAGAAATGTTGGAATCTGCCCAGCAACAAGAGGGTGCTTCCCTTTGAATGTGCTTTCATGACCTGCAAGTTTCTTTCCACCAGATAATTATTCTGCATTTTTCCAGACCTCATTGCAATCTCTTAATTCTTGTATTCTTGGTTTCATAGTGGTTGAGTGTCCACCAGGCAGTGAGAAGAGTTTGCTCCCTTCAGGCAGGAGGTGTAGCACCACAAATGTCAGCTCTTATACTTGGTTCAGTTTGCACATTGGGTATGTGCTACTCCCTGTTCTGTCTCCTGCTCTAGGATCCTAAGGTTAGCTGTCAACATGTGGGACATCAAAATCCGTCTCTGACAGAAGAAATCTTATATACTTAGGGGAGATGTCTCCATATGTTATAAATCATCCAGATTCATTTGTCTTTCCCTCTAGGTGAAATTTAAACTGTACTTCTTCCTCCTTCTCTTTTCCCTCCCACCTTTTTTGATTACCTTTGTTGATTATGTAATTTTATATGTAGTTTTTTCAGAAGTATTCTCTGTGAAAGCTGGCTTTAACAAACAGAAATAAATGCATCCAGCAACCAGATATCTTCTATTCTGCCATGCATCATAATCATTCCAAAGAAGAAATTAATCTCAAAAGACTTTAGTCGTAAAATTGCTTTGGTTGCTTCTGACCTTTTTTTACTCCTCTGCAGTCTTTGTACAGCCCCATTCACCTAATCATCAATTCTGAAGACAAAAACTCCTGAGAGTTTTTTGTAGAGCCAGGGTTTGTGATTTTAAAACAAACATTGTGAATATTTTCATGAAACTTCTCTTTAATATTTTCCTAATTTTAGAAGCTTTCCATGTGGATTGTGTCACATTTCATTATAAATTCTAGACAAAAGAGCCTATTAGTCTGACAGCAGTAAAGATATTCTTAATTCCTTTAGTATCATTCCCATTTTGCAGACCAGGATGAGACAAAGAACATGAAACAGGCATAAAGTAAACAGCTTGTTATATAGGTCATCTTTATTTAATATTCATTAATGCTTTATTGTTCATGGCTTTTTACTTAATCCTATTTATTTATAGAAATTTCCCACTGCAAGGCAGTTTGGCTATGGCATAGTTTCTACAAAAAGAGTTTATTTAAATATTTACATAACATGCAAAAGTTATATGAAAAATTGTTGGAATCAGATTTTATGTAACTGTTCATAATTTGAAAACAGCAAAGTCCTTACCTTCTGTTCCCTTCTTACTAAGAAAAAGTAAAGTCACCATAAACTAACCATTAAGCATTGAGGCTGATCTTTACGGTCAATCAGACATGTGAAATCAGGTTGAGTGTAATAATTGTCCATGAATTAATCTGGCTGTGCTGAGGCTCTGAGAGATTTCTGTGTATCTGTATTCTCTGCAGTTTGCCATGAAGAGACCCCTTAGCCACATATCTTTGTGACAGTCTGTTGATTACCAGAAAACCCTACAACATCAAAAATCCTTCACTATTATTAGCCATTCTCAGAACACATAAGAGAAATGAAAGTTTTAAAAATAAATTTGGACTTGAGCAGAAAAGCCTTATAGTCCCTTAACTGTTAAATTGGTTTCTATCAAGCGCAAACTGGCAACTATATTTTATGCAACATCAAAAGGATTGAGACATCATGTGGGAATAGACTAACCTTTTCTTTTTGTTGTTTCAATGGACTAATAATTAATTCATTATATTTCATGAATATGTTAACAAATTTTTAACAACTGCACAGATCTTCTGTAATGACATGTTTAAATCAGACAGGTATAATGACCCATTACAACTAGATGTCTGAAAGGTCACAGGTCATCCCAAGGGTACTGCCTGCCCTTATTAATGCATTAGTAGCTATTAGTTATACTGCTAGCCTGATACCCTGCTATGAATTTTCTTATGAATATTTAGTAGGTATAGTACAACCTTATTGTGAAAGGAGAAAAGTAAGAAATTATACGAGGGTTAATTAAAGGTGTATCTTAAAGCACTTACATGTATTTCTCAGTTAGGATTTTCAAGAATAGAAAACTACGTGGGTTGATCATCACTTAAATCCCTCCTTCTTTACACTTGTTCTGAAAGATAAAAAGTAGAATGCAGGTTTGAATGATGTTTTGCCCATCCTATTTCTGGCATCTGAGCTGAAGAGTTGCTTTTCTGCTCAGGGACTGACTAGGATAAGTGGACATTAAATGTCCAGTCAAAAGTACCTCTTTTAAAATACACAGAAAATTAAAGTCAGTCAGATGTGTAGGAACATCAAAAAAATCATGTGGCTTAACTTAGATGCTGCTTAGGACTTACCTTAAAGCTTTTTATACAGAGACTAGAATGGTTCTATTCTGACTATGCTTTCTTCTATATCTGAGATTAATTAGTATGAAAAAAAATCAAAAACTGTGAAACTGTGCCCTTGTCTGGTTTTGTTTTGTTGTCTTGGGTTTTTTGGTTTTTTATGTTTGTTTTTTCAACTTATGTGACAACTATTTTCTTATTTTTAAAAAAAAAAAAAAAAACTATAAAATTGTTGGCTTTTTTTAATCTGATTAGATACTTTTTGAAAAGTCAGCACTAGGATACACCGATGTTCCATGCAAGCTATAGTATTGGAAATTAACAAAAAGTGCTTTCTCTTTGTGATGTTGATTTGTCTGGGTGCATCCACAAGAGAAGTTCACTCTAGGGAAGGGAGAGTGCAACCTATTTGTATTGTCATTTGTAGGCTGGGGCAGAACCCGTTCATGGGGTGGGAGAAGGAAAGAGAGAGGAGAAATTGTTTTCCATAAAAAAAGGAAAAGATGCTTGAGGAGACTTAGAATGAGCAATACCTGTGCATATTGCAGGCCCACAGGCCACATGCCCTATGTACTTGCGGTGGCGTGCTGTCATAAGCACATACACGTGTACTGTCTCATGGATTGCCCTTTCTGATAAGAAGTGGGCTTACTGCCTGTGTTAAATTTAATTATAAAGGGAAATTTGAGCCAATGCCTAGACTTAGTCTAGAAGATGGTGCTTTCTGATCTTGTTCCTAGTGTGAGAATCACAATAAAGTGCATGGTTCTGCATGCAGATATTTTAATGAGCCTTGGGAGTTTGCCATCTTGAGCTTAAGCCTTGCAACTGTTTTCATATGGAGACCCTCCAAGAACTTAGAGCCAAACCAGGGAGCTGAGACAGTCTGTGTCATCTGGTCAGGAATATAAAACACCCATGTGTGGTGGCATATATTGCAATGCAGATCGCACTGTACTTGTCAGCAGTGGTCTGGGCCAAGTCTGAAAATTATTCCTTTTGCAGCCAGGCTCAGACTCCAAGAAGTGACATACTAATCCTAGAAGCCTGCATTATACCACTGTAGCAGATCTTCCTGTGCACATAATCACAGACTTCTGTGAAAAATCTTTTTTACGGGTAACATGGAATCATGAGGACAACCTTTCAACTGACACAGAGCTCTGTTCAGACGATGTGCATGTAGGCTCTTTCTGTCAATGCCCCTCATGTCTTTGATTTGCAAGACAAAGTACATAATTAGTGATTAATCAATCATTTCTCACATTATTGTTTTCTTCAGCCAACACTGCAGTTTACAGACTGCAAATCATAGTTCACTTGCAGGAAGGATGACAAGATTCCAAAAGCAGTGCCAATCTCCTAAATAATGGAATTAGAAAGTTGTGTTGTCCTGTTGAAGATCCAAGAGGGTTACTGGCACAGAGAACTGAATACTATCTTCCTTATCTTCCTTAGAAATATCTATAAATTTTTATAACACTACCAGAGAAAACTGAAGAGAGTATCCTTCTCTGAAAGAGGGTTAGGCACACAACTTAAATGAGCAAGGGCAAAGGCCTGCAGCATGGCTGTATCTTACTCCCACTTTTTGCCTTGTGAAAATCCAGCTCTATACCTCAAGCACAGCTACAAAGAACAATTAGGACATAACTATTGCAGCATAAACTGGTTTCAGCTTCAGATTTTTGCAACTCTGTGTTAAAATGACTTATTGTTATTGTTAAAATGAGTTTATAAGTATCTTTTGTGTGTGTGACAATCAGCCACAGATGACTCGGCTTGTGCATGGGGTTTGGATCAAATGCCCTCCACAACTCTCTTCCAACTTCAGCCCTGCTGTGATTCTGGGATTAACATACATTAATAGCAAGTCATATCACAGTTATAAAACCTACAGTTTTTAAAATTCAGAGCAGTGTGGTTACTCACTGCCAAAACTGGTTGCTAAATTGGTGTCTGCAAGTGTTGTTATTAATACTGTATATATGCTATGTTGCTTCTGCTACTCTGAGTAAGTTTTTAAGTAAGGGTAAGCCACTGATTGTACATGCATAAATGTCTGTGTGTATGTGTTATTATTTTGCATTATTTGTGAGTAAATTAAGAAAAAATCAGTAATTTGTGGAAGGCATTGTGTATATTGTGATTTCCTTCGTACAATCCCCCTCTATTTCTGCCCAACCAGCTGTTTTGGCAACAATAACCAGTGAATATATAGAACCTCCAAAGTTAAAACAAAACCAAAACCAAAACCAAACCAAAAACAAACAAAAAAATATCCCCAAAAAAACAACAACAACAAAAAAAGACTGAAGCTGTTAAGTGGAATTCCCTTAAGACATTCCTCTGCGAGAAGATCTGGCAGAAGTGAAAGGTATTTTTACTTTTGTGCTTGTGGACAAAATCCACTGGTTTTTTTTATACTGCTTTCCAAGCCCTCTAGTTTTGTTGGGACAATGGAAATAACCCTAACTGACAGATGTTCCTATTAAAGTTGTAATAAATACTTAAAAAACATTGCTAAGACAGCAACATCATTATTCTGTGTCCTTTGAAGTATTTGTTAGACACACCCATAAAAATTTAAATTGAACACAGGCTCTACCACCAAATGAGTTAAGTTGTAAAAGAAACTTTCATTCTTTTCCAGAACCCGAAGCAATTTTCCACAGCTCAAAGCATTTCAGCAGACATAATGAGGGTATGATATTAACCAGTCAATTGGACTAATCTGAATGACTGTCAGTACTCCCAGCAAAAGAGGCCTTATTATAGTTACAGCTATTACACTGCTGCAGTTACAAGGTTACTTAGAAAGCTGAACTCAATCTATCAGAATATTAGAGACTGAAATGCCAAATCATCAAACTGTAAGCCATAATATACCACTTAGAAATGGTGGGATGAGGAAGAGGCCTATATGAACACTTGGAGAGCATAGGATCTCCTTGACATAATTCTCCATATTCTGAACCACTCATTCATCTGAGTGATATTTGGGGAGTTCCTATATGTTTTTCCATCTTTCTGGAAGTTTTCTTCAGCTTGCAACTTGCAAGAGACCCTTCTTGCATTGTAAATTCTCATTTAAATGAACTGAATAAAAAGGTTGTATTTCATTATTATGGATTTTTTTTTTTTAATTTGACTAATAAGAAAAGTGAAAGAGCTAGCATAAAGGCTGATACTACTTTATAAGATCTTGAATTGCAATAATCAGGGAACACAGCAGGTTATTTCATTACTGGTAAAGATGGCTGTATTTTTTTCTCTCAAAAATGTCATTGAGTGCGTTTTTCATGCATGAAGAAGGTTCAACTGTGCTTCATAGCAATGCCATAATTAGACAAGATTATTGCCATACTACATTATACATCTGGAGGTTAGAAGTGAAGAAGATCGGGACCACAAAAGAAAAAAGTTTTCTGCTTAATACTGGGAGTTGGAAAAAGAGAGAATCTGGAGCTGGACTTCAAGTCAAATGATCTCAATAAATGAACTAACAAGATCAATAATAAAAAGTCCCTATGAAAAAGCAAGGCATGAAGAGAAAGACTTCTGGTCCAAACAAAAGGAACTGCAAGACGTACTAGACAGAAGCACTAGTGTGCTCTTTTCACTGTAGTAGACTGACATCTTTCTTTGGTGTCCTCATGGAATTACGGAAATTGAGGGAGCCACACTTCAAATATAATAAAGTCAAAGTTATTGGCTAGAGTTATTTTCCTACCAATTCACCAAAAAGAGACTGAAAAGGAACCTGGATGTTCTGTATTAAGATACAAAAGGATACAAAATATATGAGCATGTGACCTAGCTGAGAAAGGTGATTCTTTGTTTGAGCTCTTATACACGATGTCTGTTTTTACCAGAGACCCAAATCAGCCAAAGACAGCTGGAAGCCTGGTACACGCATGATCTGATTTTGACTTTGCAGCTAGGCTTTTAGAGGTTGATTGTCTTTGGGACCTGCTATTGGATGAGCTTGCTCGCCTGCCTTCCAGAAATCATGGATTTTAATCTCGAGTAATATATTAGGAACAGTAACAAAGATATCATATGGTAATAAAGACAAAATATATAGTAAATAAGTCTAGTATCTAGTGGATATTCAGGTGTAGTAGCTTAGGACTCTTTTATAGAATACTCTATTCAAAAGCAGATGTGAATATTAGCTGTACCTCAAGCCAACTGTTTGCAAACCAACTCCAAACCCATAGCTGTATTGCAAGAGGTATATCATGTGCAATTCAAAGTGATAAGCCCAGATCAGATTACTAAAAGTACCATTTGGCTATTGACCAGTGTACTGTACATCACCTTGTTGCGCCACTTTAATGACAAGGTACCTCAGTCTCTTTTATATCCATCCACTGGTACACAACATCTAATCAGGAGAGTATTCTGGCTGAGAGACTAAATTTATCTTCTCAATAATTCAGAATTTCTTTAAAAATATTATTTTTCTATTCTGTGTTCACTTCTTCTAACTCTATTTTAAGACCATGAGTAACTCTGACTATTCTGTTTTGTCTCTATTCTTGCTTTCTCTTCTGCTTCCAGTCCTGTTCCTCTTCTGTTGCCTCTGGACTTAGCAGTTCCTTCCCTCACTTTAGAGTATAACCTCTAGCTCAGATTGCTTTCACAAAAACTGCAAGGTGAACATCCATTAGAACAGCACCAAGAGGAAAAAAAGTGGGAGGAATCTGTGTAATTGT
>WBNO01023802.1:30388-52420 GCA_013400575.1 Peucedramus taeniatus
CTTCCTTCTCCTTCTCCTTCTCCTTCTCCTTCTCCTTCTCCTTCTCCTTCTCCTTCTCCTTCTCCTTCTCCTTCTCCTTCTCCTTCTCCTTCTCTTCTCTTTCGCCTTCTTCTCCTTCACCTTCCTCTTCTCCTCTTTAAGGAATCTGTTTATAAATTACATGTAGATCTTTTTGCTTAGCAAAATTGGATCAGAATCATTCTGATACAGAACAAAAGTATCTGAATTTGTAAAGACTTCTAAATGATGAAAAATTGATATGCAAATACATATTGAAAAATTAACAGAAATCTTTAATGCAAAGCTGATTGACTTGTCTTAAATATGGTTTTGGCTCTGATACAATGTAACAGACCAAATGCATTTATTTGTTTATAAGAGCTGACTAGATTTATTCGGAACATTCTAGTAGGAAAGCAAACTAGATTTACATTTAGAAAAGCAATGATTTATGTTTGCACAAACAAGCTATGTAGTACCATATCTCAAAATAGGAAATGTAAGAAACTGTTTCTGAAGTCTTGAGCACATTTCATTTTCAATTTTATAATCATTAGTGTGGCAAGTACTTTATTACTTCTGGCCGATGATATATTTTTATTTGGAAATGGGTATAAAACATGGAAATAATACATATCATGTAAGTGTAGAGATAGGTAAATTGGTAATCATTTAAGATGAGAAAGAATATACATATAAATTTCAGAAGTCTGAAGTCTACTTTTTAAAAATGGGAAGTTTATGGGAATGAGGGTATGAAATGTAAAATTAAAGGAAAACCTGGATAAATGTGGGGAATTTAAATGGGCTATTATGGATCACCTTGATCCTGATTTTCATGTGTTTCACACTCAGGAGATGCCCTATCATATTTTGTGGTGACATTTTCTTGATTTTTAAAGCACCTATAATACTTTTGTTTTACCCATTCTATATTAGTGAGTTTCTATGATGCACCTTTAATTACTCACCTACAATCTTGACCTTTAAGGCTTTTTTGATAATGACTAGGTCTTGAAGTTATCTTTACTATGTTTTTGGCTTCTTAACCCTACCGGAGAAAATATTTCTTGTTTATAAGTTTACTGGATCTTTTTACTAATTTTTATAAGTGATCTATCATGCTAGGGTATCTGATAACATAAAGCCTGTGCTGCCCCTTGTGTGTCTCTGCCACCCTGATGCTGCACTGGGATCCTCCAGGTAATGAAACAAATTTTCTCTTTGCATTTCAGCCTGGGTTTGTGGCTATTCTGGACACCTGCTTGTGCAACTCACACAAACCCCAAAATTACAGAAGAAAAGCCCCAAACCCAGCCCGAACCCAGCCCAAACCACAGTCTATTTACTTTATTGCAACAACTTAAAAGAGGAAAAGAATTCTTTGCTGTCTAAAACAAGTCATCTGTGAACACGTGCAAGAAGACAATGACTGTAGCTGCGAATCTCCCTGCAAAAGCCTTCCGGACAGTAACCTTTACCAGAAAGTTCAAATAAGAGTGGATATAAATTATTAAGCTGGTACTGTGCCAGAGCCAGAATTTAGGATACTTCATAGAATTTTCTCTCTTTTTTGTACTCACTTCATCTTAAGATTGAAGCATTTTGAATAGGATGATTTTTCTGTGCAGTCTCTAACACAGCAGGGGCATTTTCTGTGATTGGTATTGTGATAGATATGAATCAGTACTGATAATTTTGACTAATATTTGCCTTGCTTAGGATTAGGTGTGGTATAAATGGCATTTCCATGGTCTGTTTTCAGAGTCTGATTTTCTGTTTTTCATTCTGTGCCTTCTAATCTACTTGCACTTCCCTTTTTATTTAGGTTGTTCTCTCATAATTCCTAATTTCCAGAACAGTGACAACAAAAGAAGTGGAAAAAAACGACATGCTGGAATCTATTTTAAAGGCATAGAGCAAAATGCCTTTTGCAAGTCTTTACAAGTCATGCCTACAATGCAAATAATGAGTAAGGAATGTATGATAAGAAATGTCTCATTACCACAAATAAAAACCAGATATAGAGCTGGTAAATGACAGATAACACATTTTAATAGTGAGAGTTTTCAAACTTTGTATGCTCTCAAATTAGATTTTGCATGAACCAAAATAGAAGTTATATTATGTTAAATTTTTTTTCAGCTGAGTAAACTAATGCTTAGTTTACTAAGAGTTATGAAGGTTCATTATTCTCTGAACTTTCAGATGATTGGCTGGGTCTGCTTTTTTGTTTTTTGTAATTTTTAGTTTGTTTTGGTTTTGTTGGTTTTGTTTTTTTGGTTGGTGTGATGGTGGAACAGCAGGCCAGAGGCCTTACAAAACTGAATCCTGACTTGAGCCAACAGAAGCCATGAGAAAGCTGACAGCTCTTCATGAGAACAGTCCTGCAGCAGTGAAAAACAACTTGTTTTCCTTGAGAGATACTCTAGGACTATGGAAAACAACCTGCTTTCCCTGAGAAAGAACTCTAAGACTGTGAAAAACACTAGCCACTTGTATAAACTGTTTTTTACACTGTTAGGTAGAAAAATGAAAACTGTATGTCAGAAACAACTCTTTCTGCACATACACACTGGGGGATTGAGTGACCAATCAATACAGGGTAACAACCTGTTACTGACCAATTGGGGATAGACAGGGGATGTTCTTTAAAAACTCTATATAAAGAGACACGTGAATAACCTGGAGTCTTTTTCCTTCTTTGCTCCATAAAAGTGTGTCCTGCATCTTCCTTTAATGAGCTCCACAGCGACAGGTTGGGGTTTTTTGGTGTTTTTTTTTTTTTTTCTGTTTTTTTTTTTTTTTGGTAGGAGATGACTATTACAAAGTAAAATAGGGGCATTGTCAATTGATGACACACAAGCAAGCTTCTTTGCATCCTATTCACATGAAAAAAGCAAACTCAGCAAACTAGAATGATCATGTCCTAGAGTCCCTAATAATTAAAACAATGCAATTACTGTTTAAAAGCTGATTGTGGCAATTCCATATCATTTCCATTGCAGATCATCTCATCAACCGTAAACTCTAACATGGAGGTAAGTGAAGAAGAAACTCATTTAGAGTAGGTACTTGCTCTGTATGACCTATCAGCACAATCAATTTCCAGTGTCCTCAGGTCCTAAAGATACCATCTGGTTTTGCAATTCAGTTGATAATTTGTTAGTAAAACTATTTCTGATGAGAATTCATGGACTTCCACTAGCCTTTTTACTCCTTTGGGCTCTAGACATCTAGACTCCATCCATTTTAGCAAGAAACCCCTTGCAAAAGACACCCATCAAAACACAGCAGACATTTTTGGATTAGGGGAGATGCATTTATTGCTATTTATATTCTATCTAAATAAACCATGAAGTTACATCAGTGTTGGTATAACAATTGTGCTTAATATTTCCATAAGCAAGGGTATTAGTAGGGAGTCACAGTGTGGTCATCTATATAATGCATGATAATTTATTTAGTGAATCACAGAATTATAGAATACATTATTTAGGAGTACACTGTTCTTTGTGGATTGTACAGTCAGGATCTTTAAATTACTGAAAAATCAAAAGATCTTTCTGGATCATCTAATTTATTTCTTGGGTAGGTATTAATTAAAAAAAAAAAAAAAAAGAAAATAAATGCTCATCCAAAAAGAAAATTAATGTTTTTCATTAATCAGAAGAAAGCAGTGTGATTTTGTTAATTTTAAAAGGAGTTAGCATTTGTTAATTTTGAAAGAGAAGCAAGTAGAAGGTAGAAAGAGTTACCATCTTGGCCATTTTTTGGCTTGGATAAATGATGTCTTTTAGAAACTTAAGCCAAAGCTCCCAAATTTTTATTCCTTCCTTTTTAAAGTCCAAAAGAATAACAATTTTACCTTCTAAAATGCACTGCTAAGAAAATAACTTCTTATTTGCTCCATTAATGTCCACTTTTTACCCAGAATCTGTTTAGTTATTTGTGGAAGCCCATGGACGCTGCCCAGAAATTTTACATGTCCATGCATGGTCCAGATTGAAGAAACATGATCAGACTAGAGGCCCTGTCAGATAAGTAAAAGGAAACTTCAGAGACAGACAGTCTTTTATTACCATCCTCACTTCTCTGTTGGGTAGGAAGCAGTTTTTAGTAAACATTTCTTTTCTGAGCTAGATGGCAATGTATAATATTTTCTATGCCAGCACTAATTAGCTGGAAATGTAATAAGTATTCTCACAAGTCTACATGAATACATATTTGCTACATGAACTACAGGAATACTTTAGTTCCAGATTTTTAAAAATATTGAGAAGGTTTCTGAGTCACTGGTATAAATAACTAAGAACATTTTTAATGGCAAGAATTATTGAAGAAAGTAACACTGTATACTGGTATTTTTGGAGTCTAAATGGGATGAACTGGGCAATTGCCTATCTTTTAATTTGATTTTGGAGACCATGAAAGGACTTAATTTTAGCATTTAGCAGTAATTGTAGGCAGCAGTAACAATAATTGCTGTCTTTCCAATATGGTGTTATGGATATTGATTGTTACCAAAGTATTCTAGGTGAAATAAACCCTCTTAGGACAGCTTCTCACCATCTGGACAGGAGCTTCTCATAATTTGAATGATTAGTTTCTATTTCTTTTGTAAAAATAGTTGTAATCTTAACTGCAAAGATGCAACCAAATCTTAACCACTCAAATCTAAATTTGCCAAAACTTCAGAGTATGGACTTTCACTCAGCAATCCATAATCTGCTTTCTTTCTCACTTTCATTCTCTTTCTTTTACAACAACTTGATAATTAATTTAAAGGGGTGTATTCAGTGTCCCATTCTGATGAAAGGTTAAAAAGCACAGAAAAAACTCACAACAGCTCACTGACCATTAATTTCTTCAAAATCACATTAAGTCATTACTATTTAAAACATATAATGAGAATAAGGTTGATTTTTCCAGAGAAAATCATAAACATATACCTCTGCCAGAAAAACTGGATATGCATCTATTATATTCTCCTAAACTGAATATTTCCTGGTGGGAATACCACTTTTAATGGTAGGTCTTCCTGTATCTGAAGAATATAATATGGGAGATAAGGCTTGATAAACTGCAACAGGATATAAGACAACCATTTTTAACACTTTGGGTAAAACAGAGTATATATTTAAGATACTACAACTAGAATTTTCTACTTGCTACAGATTCACTTCATTCTGCATTCTTTCTTAAGGTGCCTTTCCTCATACGTAATGAAAATCAAAAACTGGAGCCATTCCTGGCTCCACTCTCACCCAACAGTTTCAAGGCAAATTGGCAAGATCCTTTCAGACATCCCACAGACTAGCAAGGCAGCTGGGACATGCAGATGTTACCCATCTGGGCAGCAGACAGTTCCTTGGAAATTCTTGCTTCTGGAAGCTTTCCTTCCATTGAAACGGTTTTGCCCCATGAGCACATATTTTTGGAAAGTATTTGATTGGTGTAGTAGTTATTGTCTGAAACAGCTTCGCATTGTGACTGTGAGACTTTTCCCCAAAAGTCACATCTGCCAAGATGTGGCTGTTCAAAATGTAAGGGAAATTCCTTTCAGCCCTTCTCTGTAACTAGATACACTGGTAAACTAGAGAAATCTTAGAAAAACTTTGCTAATTTCAATTGTTCAAATTATTGCTCTTGTGAACTTTCTTGAGAAAACCCAGAAGAAAAAAGAAAAGTATAGGAACTTGTTCTTATAGAAAAGACGATGGGCAATGGATATAATATAAATAGAACTCTGGGGGGAAATCCTTTTTTGGTGGAAAAGTAGCTCCTATGGTGACGTGTGGGTGAAAAGACTGTGAAGGTTGTTGGCTCCTACAAAGTGATATTGCTGGGATAAAGCCCAGGCAAAATACAAAAGAAAATGAAGTGGCAAACCAGGAGAAAGTTGAACTTTACAGGCCCCATTCTGTGCTGTTTTTTCAGTGTCTGTGGCTGAAGAATGAATTCAGGAGAGGCTAAAGTACACTAAATGGACTACATGTTATTTGGTAGTCATGGTGGAAATTATCCATTATGAGAAAAATTTGTTGAATTTAAGTTAGTAAAAAAAATCCCAAAGGCAGGTATCTGATGCAAGGAACTTCTTGAAGAATATGACTTGGTTCAAAGAGCACCAACTCTTCTGATTTTCCACTTCTTCAGCCATTTAAAACACTGGGTTTTTTTTCATTGTTTCTTTATTTAAGAGCATTCTTTATTTAATTGTAAATACATAGCATTGTCACCTACTAAATACAAATATTGTTTTAGATGATCATTACTTTCCCTTGGATTTCAATCACTTGACAAAGTTATTTGAGCCAAATTTTTTTCTGTCAAGGCAATTTACACTATTGTGTGCCGGATGAAAAGATAATGAAAAACATGTAGCTTTCATATTTTATACTTAAGCAAAAACTTATTTTCAATGTTTAAAATAAAACAATTTTATGGAGCTTTTTTCTGATTCAAATGATAGACTCATGAACAACTCAAGCTGGTAATGAGTAAGATAAATTGCCATCAAGATAGAGATCTCTTCATTTTGCTGACTACATTAGTGGAATTGTTCCCTTGATTGTTTTTCCACTGAAAACAAGAATGTTTGTTCATTATACATCTGTTATGAAGAGAAAATTCCTCCAACAAAAATTTCTTGTGTTTTACTTGTTTTGCTGTGTTTGTGACAAGCAAACATAATTTCTCTTCTATTTTGTTTGCTAAATGTGTCAGGAGCAGGCATTTAGATAAACTCGTATATCAAGAAAATGGCTGGATTCAAGCTTTGCCAAGTTTGAATATGTTATTTTTAAAGAGGAGTGGGATAGTACTTTGGTAAACTTACAGTAAAAGTTTTTGAAACCCAAATTGCTGCAATGTGAAAAGTGCAGAACCTGAGGAGGCACCTCTAAATTATGCTAGTAGCAGAAGTTGAACCAATGATCATCTGCTTTTCCCTACAACTCTTCAAGCTCGGAGTTGATGGCCTGACATCAGGCAGTAAAACAGAGACAGAGCTGAAGGAAAGAGAAGGAAGGAGATTCACAGAATCATCAGATTGACTTTATCACAAAGATGAGGGGTGAGGATGAGGGGTGAGTTTGTGCTCACAGCTGAGGCTATCAAAGGTAACCTA
This sequence comes from Peucedramus taeniatus, assembly GCA_013400575.1. NCBI lineage: Eukaryota > Metazoa > Chordata > Aves > Passeriformes > Fringillidae > Peucedramus > Peucedramus taeniatus. The sequence continues at coordinate 37,521 of WBNO01023802.1, forward strand.
AAAAGGAAAAAAAAAATCCCAGACTTTTACAAGAGATCAATAAAAACACTGTAAAAAGGATGGGGATCAGCTGGAGGAGAAGCTGATGGATCCTGAGAGCTAGAGGGCAGCCAGGGTAAAATGAAATTACAGAAGACAAAGGATGATGAGATTAAGGAAAACTCTTGGTTGAAACACAAAACTAAGAGATTGAGGACGATGTGCTGGTTCCAACATTTGGTTGCAAAGTGCAAAGGATAGAATCTATATTGAAGATGGAAAGCAAAATACACAATTAGACACGGTTAAACATAAAATTATCTAAACTTAAGCTAATTTTTGAGATTGATCTTTGAATCACTGAATAGAAAGAATCACCTGCAGAAGACATCTTGATTTTATTGTCTTATACAGGGGTTTTAAGATTGAATCCCCTTACTGTTGATCATATAGATGACCAGTTGAGGCTTGGATAATTGTCAACTATGTCTCTGATTTGTAATATTAAGGAAAAACTCAAATGGAAGGTGCTCCAGGCAAGTGAGAATGATTTATTTATTGTGTTCTCAGAAAAAGACCCCAAACCAACATGGTGCAGAAGCTGGAGTCACAAACAGAATGAGCTCTCTTTAAAAAGTGTATTCTGTAAAAGAATTTGTTTCTTTTCTGGGCCTGCAGGGCAGCTTTATACCCAATATGTGCTACTGTGAGAGTGAATAACAGCTGAGTCTCACTTAGAGAAACAATTCCTATCTGGTGAAGCTTAGCTTCCTGCAGTACGCTGTAAAAAAATTGTTGCAATGTTTATACTCTCACTGAAAAAATTATTGTGTCACTCTTGCAATATTCTTCCACATAGCTGCAAGTTTAGGCTGGTACAAATATTCTAAAGGGAGAATAATTTTCTCTGTCACTAGGTGAGTGCAAAAAAAAAATCAGAGAAGAGGAGGAGGTGAGAACATGTGAGGGGAAACAATATGGCAACACCAAGGTCAGTGGAGAAGGAGGGGCAGGAGGTGCTCCAGGCGCTGAAGCTGAGATTCCTCTGCAGGCCCTGGTGAGACCATGGTGAAGCAGCTGTGCCCCTGCAGTCCTTGGGGATCCATGGGGGATGCAGAGATCCACTCGCAGCCCATGGGGGAGGTGCCCATGCTGGAGCAGGTGGATGCCTGGAGGGGGCTGTGATCCAGTGGGAAACCTGGTGGAGAGAGGGGCCCCTGCTTCCAGGCTGGGGCAGCCTGGTCTTGGAGGACTGCACCCTGTGGAAGAGTGACCCGTGCCACAGCATTTTTGGGAGGGCTGTGTGCCTGTGGGAGGGGCTCATATTGCAGCAGGTGTGGTAGAGCTGCTGCTCATGAGAGTGAACCCACGCCAGAGAAGTTCACGGAGAGCTGTCTGCTGTGGGAGGGACCCCACTGCCTCACGGGGGAAGGACTCCTTTCCTGGAGCAGCATTAGAAAATCTCGGTGATGAGCTGACCAAAACTCCCACACCCTCTCCCCTGTGCTGTCGGTGGGAAGGAGGGAGGGTCTGGAGACAAAAAAGGTGTTTTAAGGGCTTATTTTACTTCTCATTATCCTCCTCTGATTCTGTTAGTAATAAATTCACTTTGCAACCTTAAGTTGAGCCTGTTTTGCCCTTGAAATCTTTTCTCCTGGTCCTTATCTCAACTCATGAGCCCTTTGTTTAATTTTTTTTTTTTTCCTCGTCTACCCAGCTGTGGCAGGGTAGAGTGAGCAGGGGGACTCTCGTGGGTGCCTGGTGTTGGGCCAGCCTCAAATCAGGACAACAATATATACAGAAATAGCTTCTTTGTTTCCAGCACCTTTGTGAGCTTTGGTTTGTCTGTTTGTATGCCAGTCTTGCATGAACCAATATATTCACGCAATTGGTAAATCAATCCCCCTAGACATTGGAATTCTTTAGGCACACTTTCAGGTACAGCTTGTGTTCAATTTATAGCAACCTGCCACTCTAGAAACAGTGCAATCAGCATCCTATTTAATGGACTCACTTAACTAGGATTCTCTCTCTTTCTACTTCTGGTTTTCTTTTTACAGAGAGGAAGTCATCCTTGACAAAAATAAAAAGGAATGGACAGTCTGCATTTGCAAAGTTTGAATAGCACTTTTTCAGTGGTTAGTTTGATCACTCACTTAATAAAAACAATATGGCTAGTATTGTCCTAAGTCTGAAGGTGACCTTTCCAACATTTTAAATAAGAGAGAGATGATTTATGGTGATGCATCCCATCCTATTACACTTTGACATATATAAATGATGTGCTAAAATTCTATAATGCATTAATTTGCTCATGTTATCTGTAGATATTGCACTATTATACTTGCACTTCTATATTTCTATAAAATTTATTTAGAAACCAGCTTAATTATAAGTAAAACAAACAATGAATACTTAAATTATTTCTTAAATAAATTAAATAAATTAAAAATAACATGTATAGATATAAATAAAGCATTTTACATTTTATTGGAAACTCTTTTATTTCCATTAAGTATTTCACTGTTACAGAATTTTAATAGTTACATTAAAATCTTGGCCCTTAAATTCCTCACAGGTATGTACAAACATAAGGAAAAAAAATGCATCACAAAATAACAGTATTTTTTCTTTCCCTTCTTCCTTTCTTCCTTTCTTCCTCCATTTTCTGAACTATGAAATATAGACAACATCTGCTGCAGAGCTGCAGATCCACAGCATGGCTGAGGTTCGAAGGCTTCTCTGAAGGTCATCTTTTCAACCCCTCTGCCCAAGCATGGCCACCTAGAGCTGGCTGTCCAGGACTCTAGTTAGATAGTTTTTTAATTTCCCCAAGGATGAAGACTCCACAGCCTTCATGGTCAATCTGTGCTAGGGCTCAGTCACCCTCAGTAAAATCTGAGGTTTATAAATGTACAGATACTGTATATATTGTCAGGAGAAATTTACATGGATCAACATAGTTAGGTTTCATCGCAGGATTTTTTAATAATTTTTTTTGCATCTGTCCTTTAGCAGAAAGAATATCCTTGGGTTTTTTTTCCTCAGTGTGTGCATTTTCTGTGACTCATAAAGTTTAGCTGCAATTTTGCTGTGAAAAAAAAACACTGAATGTGACCACCTTCCTCTTGATTCCTGAAATCTCCCTGTATATTTTTTAGCTGAATAGCCCCAGTGTTACCTTATGGTGTGGGAATTTCTGAATGCATAAGATATCTCTGCCTGTCTGCTTCTTTAGTGAGTAAAGAGGGGGACAAGATTGCCTGGGATGCTCTCTGTAGGCTCAGAACTGTTGCAACTGCAGGGAGACAGTGATTAAAATTACAAAGGTCTTCATGCACTTGGTTCAGAGGACAAGGCAAGACTTTTTCTGTGACGGAACACTGGGTTGGTTTTTTGTTATTTTCTTTCTGCTGTTGTCTTTATGGCTGTGTGGTTGCATCTGGATTCTTGAGAGTGTTTCCTCTCACTTTAGCATGGCAGGGACCTGCAGACATTTTTCCTTCTATGCCACATGGGGTATGGGTTGCCTGCTAGGATCATCTAGGCATAACTCAATTCATTAGTCCCCTGCTAATGTAGCTAATGTTGTATTTCAAGTGGCAGCCTGTGCTGAAAGACTTTACATAACACTGAAGAATTCTCCTCTACCTTAATAATTAACATATATACCACATAACTTCTCAATTTTATACACACCCAACCTTTGTAGTTTTTAGCCACTCTCATATTGCTGTTCACAAAATCCCCAAGGTTTCAATATTTTGAAGAAAATGTTGTATGTTATAGTGATGTATTTTTAAAAGCTTATTTACAGATATGATGGGGTGCCTTTTCCCATCAGACACGCTGTTTTCTCTCTGAAATATTGAATTAGTTGCATTATTCTCTCCTTGCTCTACCTAATTTTGATTTCTGCTTCTCAGAAGAAGGCAGTTTTAAAGATATATTTCAGAATCTGTCCGACAATTGCACAGAAGTCTGTATATACAGTTTTTCCAGTACAGTCATTTGTTGTAAATATATAAGAAAGCTGTTCATACAAATATTCCAGTATACATACATTGCTGATCTCCAGTGTTTTCTTTTCCTTTTTTATGTGAAAGTCTTTACAGACTGAGACACCCTCAGTGTCCAATGTGACCTAAAATGGGACTAAGGGAAATTTAATTCCAGTTTTATCATTAGCCTAATAAGGGACCTTAAATATCTTCCTTTCTCTGCACTTCAGTTTATGTCTCTATCTGATCAAAACCATGAGAATTCTTTTGTTTATAGTATTCTTTGAGATCTATGCAAAACAAAAACTTGATCAGAGAAGAATAAATACTCTTTGCCATTTATTGTGTTCTAGGTTGTGCCCCTTCATCAAAGATTGGTTGAATCCCTTCATTTAGCAGGCAATGCATATTGAATAGTAATATTAAGTAACATTATTTTCTTTTGCTTGTCTATTGAAGGATATCCATCACTATTCATTTTTCCTTTGAATTACAAGAACTAGAGAAAAACATTGCTATTGTATACAATACTATGACTATAGTGTTTTTTGTGGCATCCTTCAAGGTATACAGATATTAAGACAATTTTATGTCAGACCTTGCTATGAAGGTTAATTTATTTTACTGAAGTCCAAGTGTCTACAGCAATGATATCTACATTGAGTTATTTTTCTAAATGGCCTTTTCTTCAGTCAGGAGAAATAAAGAATTTAAAGGCATGAATCATTTGGGCTGTTTTAAATGTCACCTTGAGGATGAGAATTATGCCCTGGGAATACCCATTTTTCCCATGGATGGAAAAGGGACTGACTAATACTAGCGTCTGCACTAAATCAGATGAATCCCTCTTTGTGGGAAGAGCAACAAAGCTGGTAAAATGTCTAGAGGGTAAGTCCTATGAGGAGTGGCTGAGGGAGCTGGGTTTGTTTGGCCTGGAGAAAAGGAGGTTCAGGGGTGGCCTTATCGCTCTCAATGGCTCTCTGAGAGTGTAGCCAGGTGGGTTTTGGTCTCTTCTCCAGGACAACTGGTGACAGGACAAAAGGAAATGGCCTCAAGTGACTCTGTGGGAGGTTTGGGTTGGTAAGGAGAAAGAATTTCTTCACTGAAAGGATGGTTAGACATTGGAATGGACTACCCAGGGAGATGGTGTAGTCACCATCGCTGGAGATGTTCAAGAAATGACTGGACACGGCACTCAGTGCTATTGACTAGTTCATAAGGTGGTGATCAGTCAAAGGCTGGACATTAATTAAATTAAAGATCTTTTTCAACTTAAGTGTTTCTGTGGTTCTGTGAAACACACAGCATCACTTATGCAGATATAAGTGCAATATCCAGAGGAGGCTCAGAAATGCATTTACTCTGAGGGTCACAATCCTTGTGAATTAAGATATTGTTATGCAATTTAAACTGCCAAAAAATTAAAATAAATAAATTAAATAGAACTAAATTGATAGAAATAATAGATAGTCAAAATGAATCAGTTCTATAATTATTTATTCAGCTGTATCCTAGATCTGGCTTCAAATGTTTCTGTTCTACAGTGAAACATTTTGTACTGCTGAAGTGTCACAGGGAAGAAATATAGTAAACAACAGCCAGTCACTTCACTTTTCATTTTGGGACATTTTGTGTAGCACCTAAAAGAAAAATTAGGACAGAATAAAGAATGGAAAATATTAGTATTCAGCTTACCATTCTTCAGCTGAAGAGTTCTTCCACTGTTTATTGATTCTGCTTCTTTGAAGGGAAGATGAAGCTGAAGAAGCTGTAATTGGAAGTGCCCCAGTTACATCTAGAATCTGCCAGAAGTTCATGTGCTAATCATGTTGCTTGGAGCTGCAGCCTGCCTGTCCATGGTCTCCTCCCTTGGGAGCTCATTGCCTTTGTAGTCTTTAGGTTGTTGAGGTTTACAGATAATTTCCAGATTCAGTTCAAAGAGTGAGTTAAGGTATAGACAAGTCTGAAATTGTACAAATCTAGCTACTGCAGAGATTAGCTGGACGTATTGTCAGGTGTTTTTGTCATGTTTCCATGAAATGACCAACAGTGAGCCAATTTTTGCAACCAAATAGAACCAAGAGGAAAGGTTTATTTCACTGACTACTGGAAAATTGGTAGAAAGTATTTATTCTGCAACTTTAATAAAATCTCTCTTCCCTTATTTATGGTTAGCACTCAAGACATCATAAAATTCAGATCTCAAGCTTCATTTCTGTACACACCAGTCCTTTTAAAATCCCAGACAAATATGTATATAAAGTCCCTCCATATGTATATAAAAAAGCCTTGTTTGTGACTCAATGGCTATCAGCTGTCAACTTCACCTAAGGCAAGAATATATAGTTGGCTTTGGTAGAAGCAAATATCAGACAACAGGAAATAACAGGGAAGGAAGCAAGAAAGCATTTCTCTATCACTTTTAAAGTGAGAAGAGAACTGGAAAAAATATTGTCAACAAATAATGGAATTTTGTCTATGATAATATTTTTATGGCTTAATTGCATTTTCAGTTTACTGTAGCTGATATATACCCAAATATATGCATATATATACCCATATATGCCTGTAAATCCATATGCACAGTGCTGTAATCTATTATTTATCACATGGGTCATGTGTTATACAAAGCAGAGTTTAGTCTTTCCTCTTCCCTCTTCTGTATTAATCAAGCTCTCATTTCCTATTGTGTTTTCTATTTTCTTTCTAAAGGATTAGATTTTTTTTTTATTAATGAGCCTAAAATTCAAGTCCTACCAGTCTTGCTTGTATATCATTGAGTAGGGGAATGTCTATATTTTTGTTAGCATATTTATGAAGTGTTGATTTTGATGCTTATTTCAGTGATTAATCATTTAGTCTAGATCTAAACAAACACACTCCTTGCCTGTAAGAGCAAATTTTCTGTTTGCCTCTCAAAAACAAAAGAGAGTGGCTCACATAAAACTATTGCTTATGTTTTCCAAACTAATCTGAAATACAGGAAGCTTTCAACACAGTGATTAGCAAAAGAGGTTACCCTGTAAGGGAGAAAAATAAATCACTGAAACTGATTGCTCCATGCAGAGCATCCTTTAAAAGCACAAATAGAATCTGAGCCAGTACTAGCAGAGAGCATTCTAAGCTGAAGATTATACTGTTATCATATCACTTGAGAGTCCTCTGGTAGAAAACTTTGGGAACAATTACTCACTGATTTATAGAGAGGATATTAATGTCTTTCAGAAAGCAAAAGTGTTATTGAGTCCCAAGAATCTAAGTTTCCATTAAAAAATAAGGAGCTTCCACTTATCCTCATTAGAATGCAGAAGAGGTATAGGTAACAAACTGAAAAATTTTAGAACCATGGCTCAGGATGATAACATTAATATGGAAAGGCTTTCTTAGTTCTCTGAAGTTAAATTCTGCACAAATCTAGAGGATGTAATCTAGAAAATAGGAAATTTGAAGTAAATATATGTCTCTTGAAAAAGTAGTTCATAAAGAAGAAATAAAAGTAAAATAAAGTATAAAGAATAAAAATTAAATATACTTTGCATAGTAGTGAACAACCATAGGTGCAGAAGATCTGTCAGGAGGATGGAACTAAGGGTGTTCAGGGAAAATATACCACCTTGATTAAGTTTTCTCTATGCAGGCAATCATTAACATTGAAATCTAAAAAAACCCCCGAATACACCCCATAAAAAACCCCAAACATACAGCAGCATCAACAAAAAGGTAGAATATAGCACTCTTAGGTAGGTGTTTTATTCCCAGCTGTGTTTAAATTGTATTTTTTCCTAAGGCTTTTCCATGCCCACACAAGTAATTCTCCAGCTACATTCTTCTCCAATTGTGTGTGTGGTTTCTACACAAAAACCTGCAGCAGCAAGTGAAATTTGACCTTTTGTTCCATGTTCCTCTCAGATTCATGACACATGGGGAATTTGTTCCTAACCAAACTTGAAAACATACCTCTGACTTAAAAATGAAACAAAGCAACAGTGAAAAACAACCTCTTCTTGCTTTTTAATTTAATAATCCCTCCCCCAAACCAACAAAATAATATTATCAAAGCTTAATGTTATAATTAACATTTCTATTGTTATAATTAACACTTCTATAAAGCCCATGAAAAAGGAAAAATATCAAGATTTGTTTTACATATATAACTTTAAATACTAACCTTTGGTTAACAGAACTGACTATGCTGAGCATTTTCTTTTGATACAGCTGTGTTTGTTCAGTGGATGTTTTGCTGATTAAGGTACAGATACTTTAAATCTCTTCTAAAGTGCAGCATGCTGATTTTGTAGACATGGAAGATAAATTTAAATCATGCTAAAGGTATTTAATTAGAAGAGTTTTTAGAGGTTTTTAATTAGAAGAACATGGGTAAATTCTGACCATGCCTAGTGTTTGCTATAGCATGAATTCAGAAATCTGTATCTGGATGAAATGCCTCTCTCCTTTAGAAGTTATACCATGGGCATACCAAATAAAATCTGGAGGAACTTTTTTCAGCAAAGTGAATTATTCATGAAGCCATTTGATTGTCCTAGGAATATTTGGAATATAAGCAATCCACAGGACTAGGTGGTTGGTATAGCTAAACAATTCCATGGTTTTTTTTGCCTGATTGACAGGTTGAGTTTATGACCTTGGGTGTCATTTTTCTTCATCATAATTCACAGAAGTGGCCTCAGCCTACATTGTTAATTTATTCAAAATAAGCTGTAGCTTGGAATCAGTTATTTTGTGCAGCTAATCAGGACCCTCAGAGGAAGGAAAGGATGAGCTTGATTAAGATTGCAGATTGAATTTGAGACTTTTTATCTTAATTTCCTCCCTCTGTGACTTCTGGTATTTCTGTCATAACCTTCTGCAAAAATCTTGACTATATGATCTATTGCTTAGTCCTCTGTTCTTTAAAATAACTGATATTATTCCATGTAGTTAGATTGCAATTATTTTGGTCAATAATTGGTAGGTTTTTTTTTTTTTTTTCTTTTTGCACTTAGATTCCAACACAATATGGATCACACACAAAGGATCTATGTGTGGTTATTTTGTTTTTGTTTTTTTGATTTAAAAAAAATACAATACTTACATGGTATAAATTGTATTCCACACTTCCACATTTATCATTGGCTAAATCGACTCAGCAATCTCTCATAGTTCATAGCTTGTTTTATTTTTTCATAACTGAACTAAAATCTGCACCTGATTTCTCCTCACAGCTGGAGATTATTGCTGTTCTCCCTGCTGTAAAAAGGCTGATGTAGATCCAAAGCTATCCCATGGGAAAAATTGCACTAAAATAGAAATAAAAATATAATTCCCAAAATTAAGCAAACCCTAGGGCTTTGTTAAACTATGCAGATTTTGAGGGGCATAATGTTAATAACCTTATCCCTATGTCCGAGGATGGACAAGCACATCCCCATTCAGCTTGTTACCAGGAAGGAATGCCATGGGAGTGAGAGCAATTAGAGGAATGTGAACTGTTGGATTCAGTATTTCAGGGAAGGCAATTTAATTTTGGAACCATCTCTCTGTTGGAGATTACTGTTGCTGTAGGGAGCCCAGCTGCAGGAAAGAGGTTTGATACTGGGTTGTGGCATACCCACTAAACTGAGCTTTTGTGTTTGCACTGACTGTGGTACAGGGAATGTGGCAGCTATTTCCATAACAGCACAGCTTACTCCTGGCAGATATTGAATAAACTGTGACTTCTGCCGGAGCTGAATTCCTGTGGAATTCAATTTAGACCCTATCATGAGTGTGAGCAGGTGATTTGGCTGACTCTTCCTGTGGAGATTAACTAGTTACATTATAGTGCCTGGATACTTCCAATGGGATCAATCAGGATATGTTAATTGCACCAAGATAATTTTAAAGTGGTGTAATGGGAAATTTGTTAACTTGGGAGAAATGCTATATTTTTAACAGTAAGGGGTATTGTTATTATTATTCTTTTGAACAGGTGGTCTAACAGCATGGAAGGAACCATGCCGCTGATAACAAGAGAAAAGAGAAGGATGCAGAGAAATGAACTAGCAGGAAGTTCAGAGTTTGTTTGGATAATTTGAAAAACTTATTAGTGGATGGTTCATCTGCACCAAGAAATACAGTATGCTCAAAATGAAGGGATTGCAGCAGGACTTTATATTACTTTCTCAATTGCTTTTTTTCTTCAGCTTCAGAAAGCTCTAACAGAGGGGAAAACCCTGGATGGTGATGTTTTAGGCAATATTATAAGTTGTAAAAGCTGTTCATTTGAAAGATAAAGAGGAATAAAAGTTAATTAAGATACTCAGGAACTACTGGTGATGCTCTTGTTCTGTCTGATCCTGTCTTTTTAAAATTGAGAATTCAGAAAAGAAGAGAAAACCCAATATCAAAGTTAATTTGTTCATCTGATGCTGATTGTTAGGAGCACTTAGTTACCCAGAGAAAGACAACCTTCATCCATGCTGCCACTGCAGCAACTTCCACTGCTAAAGGTACAACAAGATTCAGGAAGAGTGGGACATTGTTGAATGAAGCCTCCTACAGAAGGTGAAAATTGCTTATGGTAAGAAGTAATGAAGAAAAGATGAGAGAAGGTGCTCAAGAGGCAGAGAATCAGAAGCTTTCACAGATGAAATAGAGAGGAATAGCAAAATTAGGTGTCTATTCGAAAATGTTAGATGCTCCACAATAAAATGGGGCTTAGCAGTGTGTTTGTTTCTGTGGTGGAGGCAGCTTTGGGTTAGACCCAGAGGGAATGGCAGTTCCTGCAAAGGACAGACAGAAGTGAATGTGTACTAGGGCTTGCTTCTGGGCTAGTGTTACAACTGCTAGGAGAAAGACAGCAGGGAATCTCTTCCCACCTTGGTCTCTTCTTTTCCAAGCTATATCATAAAGGACAGGTGTTCCCTCCTTGCTGTCTTGTAGAAAACTTATTCTCCAAGTTCTGGTAGAGTTTCTGACTGTGTATCATGGTTGGAGGTACCACCTGCTTCCACTCAGACGAGAATTAAGTGCTTCTAACTGTGGATTAGGAAAAAAAGCTTAAGATAAGCTCTCTCCATAACGTTTTTTTTAATTAGCCAGCTCAGAGAGACCTTTTTTCAGCAGGCTCATTATTGCAAATCCAGCATTGATGTGATCCACTCTCTCCATATGTGGTTTATTGACCTTGAGTACCCCTGCTCCGGGATCATGGGCTCCACTTTGGCACCAGCAGTTAGCTGACACAGGGCAGGGTAATGTGGTGTCAAATACTTGCACAAGCTTTCGTAAAGAAAGTTATGTATGTGGAAAGTTGGAGTTGGAGAGGGGAGACCAGCAGTTTTGAGACATGAAAGCAGTGGGATTGCTGCTGCTTTTCAGTTTCCTGCTTCATGCCACAATTGTGGACACGGGCTACTGCTCTGTGACATCTTTCTGCTAGTCCAGCCACTGAACAAGCAATAAAGCAAAAAACATGTGGCACAACAACAGACAGATGAGTGTATGGTTCACAGATTAAACTAAATGGCACAAATTTTAGAATAAATTCAGTAAATTCAGAAAGTAAATTTAAAAAAACAGAAAAAATATTACTGTCTGACTAAAGCTATTCATTTTTTCACACCATCAAAGTAAATGGTAGTTGCACAGTAGATATTATCAATACAAATAATAATTTTATATAACCCTTAAATCCTTGCTGGATCATAAGAATTTCTGGAGACTTGTTTTAAATGCAGGATAACAAGTTTATACAACCAGTTCAATAACTAGTTTATTTACCTTTCTGTCATTTCCTTGAGTCTAGGTTGGCTATTTTATCTGTAGGGATGCAGCACAATATGGTGCAGTAATGTGACAGTATGCAAAGTGATTGGAAAGAATAAGGGTATTTTTCTTCACATAAACTATTTGCCTTTAGTAAGGCAAGTAGGGCAGAGACAAGGAGGAGATACAGAGTGGGCTGAGGCCAAGCAAGTGACAAATATGTCCTGCATTATGAATGCAATGTGAATTGTAGAGCTGGTCATTAATCACTGGAAATAGGGAGGGACATTTCTAACAGAGGATTTTTATTTATTATGCTTATTCAGCTTTTAGAATATTTATCTTATGAGGAGGTAGTCACAATTGAGACTAATAAGTCTCATTTATATAAACATATGGTGAAATGTCTATTGACAAATTATTGAACTGTCCTGTAAAACATCCTCTAATAATAATAAAAAAAAAAAAATTAGATATTGTTATGATCGCCTTAAAAACATGCAGTGATTAAGTGAGGTCATAGAAAAAGTGAAAACAGTTCAAAATTTATGAATAAATCAATGATCTCATCTGTACTGTTGTCTTTATTTATTGGTGTTTATATGTTTGGAATGTTTACTGTAACACTATATATTTCGTACTTCATGGAGATCTATGAAAGCTATTCCTCATTTTATCACTTTTGCAATTTATTCTGAAGAACTACCAATTCATAGATATCAGAATCTGTCCATATCAAAATGAAGATTCTGTTTTTTGAAATGATTCAATGCACACTGAGATATTTTTGGGGCATTTATTTATAATTATCTCAGTCATTGTGCCTCTAGGGACCCAGGTCCTACCTCTGTGGTAAATTCTAACATTGCCTCCACTCCAGTGAGTGATTTAACTCCTTCAGCATTGCATGACAGAATCTCAGGACCTGGGAAGCACTGCTTCCCTATTATTTTATTAGAGATAATTATATTAAGCATTGTGCCAGAATATTAAGCATGAAGGTGCTTTAGCCTGGAGGAAAGGAGGCTAAGGGAAGGACTTGTTGCTCTCTAGAACTCCCTGAAAGGAGGGTGTAGCCAAATGAGGATCAGTCTCTTCTCTCAGTCAGCTTACAACAGGACAAGAGGAAATGGCCTCATGCTCTGCCAGGGGAGAATCGGGTTAGTAAGGAGGAAGAATTTCTTCACTGAAAGGATGGTTAGGCATTGGAATGGACTGCCCAGGGAGGGGGTGGATACATTGTCCCTGGAATTGTTCAAGAAATGACTGGACATGACACTTAGTGCTATGGTTTTGTTGTCAAGTAGGTGTTTGGTCAAAGGTTGGATTCAATCATCCTGGAAGTCTTTTCTAACCTTGATGATTCTGTGATTCTATACTGTTCTGTAGTTCTATGAAATATGTGGTTTGTTTGATCCTTCATAGGCATTAGTCTGATGAAATGTAAAATAGCATAAAACAACAAAAAAATCCCTGTCTAGAAGGGCACAGCAGTGAATGACCTTATCAAATATGTGGAAATTGACCTTATCAAATATGTTAAGCATTCATCCATTATTCTGGGAGGCTCTTCTGCATTAGTTGTTGTAGTCATTTAACAACTCATTTTGCTACGATGCTGTAGTGGTCACTATCATGACCTATGAGGGCTCCATGACTGGCAGGTGTATGAAGATGTAGGCTGGGATTCTCAGGGTTCCACAATACACAAAGTCACAGAAGTCTGTGTTTCTGAAAATGTCTTTATTACAAGTTACTACAAAACTATTGGTATTAAAACCAAATACACACTGTATATATACATCTGCAAAATTACTACTTGGAGAGCAATTAAATTAATATCTGTATGTGTGTGTAGATATATATTACTAGAGTAGAGCAATTACTGAGTTCCAACTATGGAAGCAAATACATGCTTATGAACATTTGCCTCTGTGTGTGCTCCCCATAAATGTATCATACAAGATGTTACTGCTACAGCACTCACCAAGTTGTTCCAATCATTGAAGAAAAAATTGTCACTTTAGTGATTATGCCTGTCCTGATGTCATGGGGTGCAGAGTCAGGCAGGCATCTCCAGCAAGACTCTGGTCTGTCCAGGAGACCTCGCGCAGGTCAAGCACTGGAAAAATTGCAGAGAATCTCTCTTTGAGTAGGAAGTGATTTACTTTTTTGTATTTTTTACTGTAGATACATAAATGGGTGCACATCAGCAGTTACTGGAATAATTTTTGCTCCTATTTTTCTGGGAGATCAGTTCATTATCACAGTTTCTTTGCCCTGGACCCATCAAGGTTTCTTAGCTCTGCTGGCTACTCCCCATCACAGAGGTTTTGGATGAGCTTATCACAGATGTCTCGGGACTCCAGCTAAAGATATATCCCTTTCTGGCAGTATGTTTACCAGCTCACCATTGTGGTAGCTTCTATGAGGTGCATGAGTGAAATTATTTAAATTCTCAACTATCAATTTTATTCTGGGAATATAATTGGTTGTATATTGTGGGAAATATAATTGGTTGTAATTTTCAACAAATGGGAAAGTAATGAAATAGTGTTTCTGACACCTTAGAAATATAACTGTGTACTCAGTTTTATGCCATTTTCTTTTCTATACTTCTCATATCAAGACTCAAAAGACCTCTGCATGAGAAATTAAAAGAACATTTCTGGGTAATAAACCAGTGGTTTGGTTTGGTTTGGTTTTGTATAGAAGGATATAAAACATGCAGTAGCTTTTTAGTCTGAATTAGGGAAGTGGTTTTTTTTTCAGTGTGGCATGAAATTAATTCTAACTGCTTTCATATTCTTTTTAATTCTAACTCCTTTCATATCCTTTTCAGAGACTGGAAGTCAGACAGATGTTAAGTGTCCAAAATCATTGAAATTACCCAATAAACTTTAATTTTATGGGCATTTGGTCATCATCCTCTTTTTATTCTCCCTTCATCCCCCAAATCCGTGACTGCAATATCCACGGCAGTCAGAAAAGATTTGCAGAAAAATAAAGGATTTTTTCATTAAAAAAAATGTTTTAAAATGTTCAAATGTTTTAAAAATGTTTAAAAGTGTTCAGTGATATTATTATATCCAGGTGTACTGCAGGGGCCAATAGGGTACCATAACAGCATACCAGCATTTTCTAAAACGTAAGACTAGATGGTGAATATAAAAA
>WBNO01023804.1:0-10774 GCA_013400575.1 Peucedramus taeniatus
TCAAAGGCAAATAAAGTTGCCTTTGATAAAATTACTTAGAACCCTTGCCGAGGTATAAGGATCAGAGAAATTTTGAAGGTTGTCAGTTGAAAATAACTTGTGGATAATGTGCATTTGTGGAATGTGTATTCATGGAAGCATTGAATATATGTTTATGCTGTAAAATTACTTATAGGTGTAGAAAAAAAATGCTTTCCTTAGAAAGACAAATCTATTTTTACACAAGAGAATAGAAATTAAGCATGAAAAAGACTTTATTAGATCATTATCTTTGTGTCCTTCCAATTAATTTTTTATAAAGCTGCAGACTGAGTTTTTTGAAAGACAGCAATTTCATTCCCATGTTAACAATATTTTTCCCTAAAAATTTAATTTTATAATTGCTGTGGCATTTTAAGTAGTAGTGTCTTACTGCAAAATACTAACTTCCTTTAATCTTTCCAGGTGACAGCAATAACTAACCTCTCACACAGATAATTTTTTGGCCATGCTGCATATACATGTATAACTTGTGGAAGACCATTCTAAAAGCACAATCCAGTGTCATTTCTGGTTCTGTTTTCTGTCAATCTGATTTTTTGCTGAAATAAACCCAAACATCTATGTACAAGCAGAAAGACGCAGTGATATATGTGCAGTATTAAAAAAATTTAGTCAAAGTTACTGTACAATTATAAATGCTATAGGAAAACTGTTTCTGCCATTGGTCTCACAGCAAGATGAGTGGTTAGTTAAGGCATGGTTAATAACTGTGGCTAATTTTGTGTCTGTGTGTGTGTGTGTATTTTTCTCTATTTGCTTGTTCAAAATTAGGCTTCTGTTATTCAATATCTAAGCATATTGTAAAAAAAAAAAAAAAAAACCAAACCCACCAATGAACTAGTCAACCAAAAAAACATACTAAAAAATATCAAACCAAACCAAAACAGAACACTACTGCTTAATTGAGGAAGTAAATTCAAAGTTGTGTAAAACTATCTTATTGTGTCTGGAGGGCTTTCTATGTCCACTTGTGACTTCCTCAGTACAGTGCTTTATCGTTATTTCTTCTTTGGGAGCCTAGTACATTGTTCTTAAAGACATTCAGCAAAAGCAGGGTAAGTGCTATAATTTGGGTTGGTTTTGTGATACAATTAATAACCTAAGTATTTAACAGGGTGCATACAATTTTAGGGCACATTTTCCATTTTCTCCATTTTATACTTGTTTTACTGTAGGGGTTAAAGATTTCTTCTAAAAGGGATTGTGTGTTTTATGCTATTTCTCCCCCAGAATTGTAGTTTAATGTGCTATTTGTGAAGCATGTAACTATTCAACCTTTACAGTACCATTAAATCAGGTGTGCATGTAGGCTGGGAGCAGTAGCAAGCAACAAAAGAAGAAAAGGTCTTTTGTGTGCCTTTAAAACATCTTTGTGAGTTTAACAGCTCACACCCTGTTTTAGTGTTGATATTGAAAATTGTCTCTAGGAGAAAAAATAGAAGATTTTAATAACATTTCCCTCTCTGACTCCCCCAACCACCCCCCCACCCCCAACACAGCTGCACGTCAGAGTTTTGGTTGCATGGAGAGCTGTGCTGTGTGTGATACTTGGACACCAGAAGGATTGCAACCCTATTAACAGTTTTGTGCCCTGGATACCAAATACTTTTGAAATATTTTATGCACCTCTTCTATTTTAATTAGGACATCTGAGATTAGCTAAGAGATCTCCAATAGCTCCAGCACATAATTTATGCATCTTGTAGTACATTTCAGCCAACAGATTTCAGGTTCTTTAGACAAGAAATCGGTGCCTGGGACATAGCCTAGAATAAAGCCGAGATTTAACTTTGGTATCCTCACACCTTGTATCATCACTCACATCTGAGGAAAGTGTGTGTTGCCATTCCAATATACCAATTCACCAAATTATGTATTATTCATACATAATTTCACCATGTATGCACATCTGCAGATGACACCAAGCTGAGTGGTGCAGTTGACATTCCTGAGGGACGGGATCCATCCAGGGGGACCTGGACAAGCTCAAGCAGTGGCCCATGGGGGTTAAATCTCATGAGGTTTAACAGGGCCAAGTGCTGGTGCTGCACCTGGGTCAGGGCAATCCCTGGTGCCAGCCCAGGCTGGGCATGAACAGATGGAGAGCTGAGTGCCCAGAAGGACTTGGGGGTGCAGTGGGTGAGAGCTGGACATGAGCCAGCCATGGGCACTCCCAGCCCAGAGAGCCAAGTGTGTCCTGGGCTGCATCCAGAGCCCCGTGGGCAGCAGGGGAGGGAGGGGATTCTGCCCCTCTGCCCCTCTCTGGTGAGACCCCACCTGCAGAGCTGCCTCCAGCCCTGGGGTCCCAGCATAGGAAGGACATGGAGCTGCTGGAGAGAGTCCAGAGGAGGGACACCAAGGTGATCAGAGGGATGGAGCTGCTCTGCTATGAGGAAAGGCTGAGAGAATAGGGATTTTTCAGCCTGGAGAAGAGAAGGCTTTGGGATGACCTAATTGTGGTCTTACAATTCCTGAAGGGAGCTCACAAGAAAAAGAGGGATTTTCTACAAGAAGATGTAACAACAGGACAAAGGGAAAAGTTTCAAATTGACAGAGAGCAGATTTGGATCAGATATTAGGAGGAAATTCTTTTCAGTGAGGGTGGTGATGCCCTGGCACAGGCTGCCCAGAGAAGCTGTGGCTGCCCCATTGCACATTGTGGAAGTGTTCAATGCCAGGCTGGATGGATTGCTGAGCAACCTTGGATAGTCAAAGGTCCCTGCCCACAGCAGGGGTGTTGGAACTGAATCTTGCACGTCCCTTGCAATCCAGGCCATTCTATGGTCCTATGGCTGACACTAAGACATTCAGCATGGGGGGAGCCAGTCCCAAGGCCCTCTCCTGGCACATATCAATTTGTGTTGTCTCTTCTGACATTAGCAATATTATTCTACCTCTATGCTGTTGAAAAAGAAAAAGCAGTCTCTCAAACTTCATAGACAAAAGTCCTTGTCAAAATGGATTTTGAGGTGCATAATTATTATGTACTAAGGCCTGCCTGATTAATCTCAATTGTTTAATTAATCTCCTTGTACCACGTGATCTAGCACAACTATATAATCCATATCAGGATTTAACATTTGGTTTTATAGAGAAGATTTTGCAATTGGAATGATATTGGAGCCAAACATTTTCTTTCTAGAGTTAAAATGATGGAGATAAACAAAGGCTGACTGCTTTCTCTCATCCAAAATAAAACTAGAGTTCTCACAGAGTAAACAGAATCTAATTTGAAGCTTATTTCTTTGCTTCATGTTGAAACATTATATGTTGGCTATATGGCCTGAGTCATTTCATTTTGAGTTATTAGAGTGATGCTATTATAGTCAGCTAGTAGTCATTCAACTATAGAGACATTTCTTCATGCCATTATGTTTGGGTTTAGCTCTTCTGACCTTTATAGGCTATATAAGAGAGAGAGAAAGCTTGAGAGACATATCTTACTGTGTCAGACAATATGTACAGTAAAGACAAGCTGCAAAGAGCCATAGTTTTATAGCGTAAATCTCTTTTGCCTCAGCCAAGTTGGAAATGCTCAATAATTCACAGGAACAACCTTTAATTTACTTCTTTCCCTGGATACCACTGATGGCTGGTAGGAGGGGAAAAAACTCATTACAAAGAGCATCTTTTCTCTATTGGAGAGCAGAGATGAGAGCCAAAAGATGCCAAGGATTCGTTATCACTTCCCCTTTGCTTATCTCTTTAAAACTGAGCTTAAATCTCTTTTGTGGGTTTCCACCCCTGGATGTTGGGCCCCTTTGGGAGGCTCCCCTGCTGGGGGAGACCCACCAGTCTCAGTTCCTTGTCAGGAAAGGAAGACGTGCAGAACGTTTTTTGTCTTCTGTCTCTGGATTTATTGTTATCTTATCAAAAACCTGGCACTATCTGCACTGGACTTAGCGCTCAGGAAAGCATCACCAAAATAGCTGAGGAATGCAGAGTCTCAAGGTTCTTTATAATTGCCTTGTCCAATTAACTCTAGCAACGTACCTTATTTTCATTTCTCTACCAATACTCATCCCCTGTCCATCCACATGACCAAAAACTGTGGCAAATCTCCTCCAATCCCCCTGTGCCACCAATACTGCAGAAAATGGAGCAGATGAAGAAGAAGGAGAAGCAACTCGGGCCACCGCCCTGTCCTCCATCTTGGCTCCATTCTAAAACCTACTAAAACACCCTAAAACCTAGATTTCTCACCCCAGTGACACATTACACTAATCTCTATCATCCAGCCTAAACTTTCCTGGATTCTAGTTTATCTAAAAACTATTGGAAGCCTTCTCCATGGGTGAGGGTCAAAATCAGTGTTTTTCTGGGGTTCAGTGTCCCCCAGAGCAGCCAGAAGAATATCCCCTTTTACCTGGGTTCTCACATCTTTGTAAATTATTGTTTAATGATATGATAGCAATTTATTTAATTTTGTAGTAGGAAGAAAACAAAATTGGAGACATGGTTAAATTAATTTGAACCGCTACTGCTTGTTTTAATATCAGTAAGCTCTGAGGGTATATTTTTTCCCCGCCAAGATAAAATGTCTCATTCTGATGAGGTTCTGAGGTCCCTCTATAAGCCACAAATAAAATTTTGCAGGATAAAAGATAATTTGCAAGGCCTGGTCACAAGTCTTGGGAAATTTGTTCTCTTTGTATGCTGAAAGAGTTGCTTATATTTCTCAGGTGGAAAGAAGGAAGGGAAAGCACAAAATGTCAAATATGGGGAACTGTTTTGTCCTTTCTGTCAAGCAAAAATATTATTTATTTTATACTTACTTCCTCTCCTGCTATGGTGAGTTTCTTGCTTTTAGTGACATCACGCGCATTTTACATTATTTAGTAGATAGAGGCATGGTTGCCAGTGCCAAAACCTTGTGTTTTTCAATGCTCCTGGGCAATTAGGATTACTTCAGGGTTAATTCAGTTACTGCAGGTTCCATGGGCTCTATTGAAAAAACACACACAGCCACAAACAGAGAAGTTTGCACAGTACAAAGAAAGACAGCAGCAGCAGAAAGCACACTGCTTCAGACCATGGCTTCTGATTTCTCAGAGGCTCATTCACAGCACTGTGCACTTCCTTGAATAGAAAGTCATGTCTCAATTCTTAAGAAGAAAAGCTTTTCCTAAACAAAGACTTAGCATGGTGTTTCAGGGACATTCTGGGAGTTCCCAGAGTGTTTCAGGTAAGAGACACTTGAAGAAAAGTATCAAATAGTGCATTTGTAATCCCTAAGTCATCTGAAAGGACATTAGAACTGGACTGGAGTGTACAGAACAGACAGAGGTGAAATAGCCAGCAATATCCAAGACAGTCTTGCTCTGATCTTCCCTTTCATGTAAGAAATGTAACCTCAAAATCATAATATTTTTTCTGTTATCAAAGGAGTTTCCTTTTTATTAAAAACTATAGAGACAATTCACTGAACACTTCAGTAGGGAAAGTCTTTAGCAAATTGCTTTAATCTGAAGATCTGAAATAGAAATATTTGAAATTTCTCTTCTTTAGGTTAGTAATGTGTTAGGATTTCACTAGTACTGTACATACATTCTTCACTGTTAGTAGAATTAATGAAGCTTTTGTTTTATACAGCTTTGGTGATATTTTTTTTCAATAGTTGACAATTCCATTCCATGTTTTTAATAGATGTAATCATTTTTACTTAGATAACATTTAAATTTTCTTTTCTGGATAATATTTAATTTTAGTATTCAGTCTGTCAATTATTGCTTATGTTGGAAGGAGTTGCTGAACACGTAGTCTGCTTCTTAGTTCTCTGGCCTTTGTGAAAATTTTATTAATATGGCCTTGTTACAGCATTTAACACTGTTGTCATTGTCATTATCTCTAGATGTACTGGCAGGGGATTTAAGTCCAATTTCACTTTGTCTTTGGTATTTCAAAGATTCATATGGTAACTTGCTGTGTCTATACTTAAATGAAAACAGAGAAGTCTGCGTGAAGAATAGTTTTAGGTTGTCCACATGTTTTAATTGACAAATGGGTACTGAGGCAATATTTTCAAAATTAGGGTGCTTATACTTTTTCATAAACAGAAAGTACAAGGTATTTAATTACTAAACCGTAGTTGCTGGTGGTGGTGGTGGTGTTGCTGTTGTTATTATATATAAGATTCTTGCACAATGACTGAAATGACTGTTCTACCACTGTTTACCTGGCCTTGAATCTTTACTCTGAGAGAAGTTCCAGTGATACAAGTGATATCATGTCCAGGCCTCATGGAAGTATTTTCTGACTTCCTGAGTACTTTTTTCCAACTGATTCAAAAATTTAGGATCAGATGCTGCATCACACAAACTCACCTTTCTTCTTCTTCAAAGGACTTGGAAGTAAGAACACTTTATGTTGAGTTGTGCTAAGAAAAGCTGCTACCTGCAATCATCATAGAATCATTGAATAGTTAGTTGGAAAAGACCCTTAAGACCATTAAGTACAGTCCAGTACTTCCAAATCCATCACTAAGCCATGTCCCTAAGCACCATATCTATGGGTCTTTTAAATACCCCCATGGACAGTGACTCAACCATGTCCCTGGACAGTCTGTTCCAATGCTTGACAACCATTTTTGCGAAGAAATTTTTCCTAATACGCAGTCTAAACCTTCCCTGTCACACAGGCAGGTTTAATAAACAGCCTTCCTGCTGCTGTCACTGGCATAGGGATTCAGAGGGGGTATTCCTGCCATGTTCCTGTCCTGAGGAAGAGCAGGGAGTCTGCCTAAATGATGTACTAATTCTTTGAGCTGCCTGTGTATTTTATACCTCACAGTGCTAGGACATGAAGTTTCTTTCTTGCACTTGAAGTGCATTGCTGGTTTTGGATATGCTTTTGTGTTGAGGACAATGTTATCTCAGCAGGTATTTGAGTAAAGCTTTTATATTTCCCAGGTCATATGGGTTGGTAGGCATTTATAGAGGAGTGGTAGAAACAGGAGAGAGGGTTGCTTTGAAGCATTGTGATGGAGGCAAATTTGCATTTGTCTGGCAAATGTCATCTTTAAGCAGGTGTGTGTCAGCATGAGTGTGCTGGGCTGTGTTAGCACAGTGTCACAGTATCATCCTGCCTTGTATCATGTGGCAACTTTTATGATTATATATTTATGTCAGTGGATAAAATTAGAGCTGCCATTAGTAAGAACTTGGGATTGCCTAGATTTGCATTTTTTAAATCTTCGTTTTTTTCTGTGTCATGCGGTTTGTTATTCCTCCCCAATATGACATTAAAAGTAATGGATAAAATTTTATTATCAGTAATGTAATGCTATACATTATTGATAATAAAATGCTTTCTATTATAACAGTTATGTTGTTGCAATACTGAAAAGTGTTATTTTAAAGAGTAAAATTCTATTGCTACATTTTAAAATCAGGGTAAGTGTAGGTATAAAAAAACCTGGCATCATATGAATTAATATCAATTCTTGTTTACTTCTCTTATAAAAAGTCCTTGTCCTGGTTTAGGGCAACTTTGGGAGAAGACCTCTAAAGGGTTCCCCTAAAAAGCAAATTCAAGCGGCCCCTCCCCAACTGGTTCAGGAAAATATTTCCTTGGAGGAAAGTGGGAAAAAACTGTTTATTTAACAGGCATAGCATTCACCAGCACAAAAAAATGAACAATATTAAACAATACAACCTCTTGCCACTCCAAAGGAGATGACAAACTCAGAGAAGTCCCCCTGGTGGGCTGTAGCTCAGCACACTCAGTCTCTTATCAGTCCCTCCACTGCTGGAAATGCCACGGCCCAGGCCCAGCCCAGTGGGCCACAGGTTCAAGCTGCTGGTGTTTAGTCCAGAGCAGGCTTAAACAGGTCCAAAGACAAAGAAAAACCACAGTCCAGGGAGTTTCTCTGCCTCAGAGAAACTAACTGCAAAAAGTAGCAGCAAAACTAATGAAAAGGAAAGGAGAGCTCTGTTCTGCTGTCTGTCCATGCTGCAGACAACAAAGTTCAGGAGAAGGATGTGGGGGAGCAAGTGCAGTTTCTGAAAATAAACTGTGTGCTTCTTCTTTCGCCCCTTTCTCTCTCAGAACCAATCTTAAAGGTGCAAAACTTATTTCTGGGCTAAACAGACAAATGGGGATACAAGCATCATAAAGTCACCCCAGGGCAGCCCTTCAATTTATTTTAATAATAGGGACCAAGAAGTGTAGAAATTGCAGATGTTATTATATTTCATTAAAATCTGTATATATAAGTAGAGAATACTGATAAATGAAAGAAGCCTTTTAAGTACCATTTTTTTTAAGCTGAGAGAGATGCCTAGGTAGGAAAAGACCAAGTCCATAACTTGGCCAGTATCTTAAAGTTTGTCTCATGTGCTGTAATGTCCCACAATTCTGTTATGAGAACAAATTTCTGTTGAGTCTAGTGGTATGGTAGGCACACATCTGTGTCATTGAAGATATGGTCTCAGATTCATGGCACATGTGAGGTTAGCTGCAGACCCATCAGAGCTTCTTTGAGCATCCACCCATGTGGAAAATATACACAGCTGGCTGCAGCATAGCACAGCACAGCTCCTCCCTCCTTTCCTGAGTCCCTTGGTGCCAGACTGCTCTTGGCTGCTGGATCTATGGTCCTTTGATTTGCTTTTTCTACTCTGTTGCGTCCATGCATATTGAGTTTTGACACAGCTTAATGTAAGGAAAGTAATATGAATCTTTACAATGCAATCCTCATCCAGCTCCTTAGCCAGAAGTCCTTTTTTTGCTTTTCCTCACTGCTTGTCGGTTTGATGCAGGCAGATATTTTAAAAGTGTGCAGGAATATCTGAGTGTGCTACATGAGTCTGCAGCTAATGGCCATGTAGATTATGATGGAAATTTTCCATGGAATACCTGGTCAAATGAATGCTATTGCATTCATTGTGTTTATGCTTCTTTTGTGAAAGAAATATGTCTATTTTTATCATTTTTATTTGATGATACCTATTTCTCTCATTTTTCTTAGTTTTAGAGGCCTAGACAAAAGATAAATTTTAAAAATTTAAATTCACATCCCTATAGATAGTTCATATTACCCCTGGAGGCCTGACATGAGAGCTTGTGGGGTAAAGCCTGATCCTCAAGACAAAAGATCTAGTTTTTTCCTGATCTTTTCTTCAAATCTGATTTGAATTAATTGGCAGATTGTATTACATTTGGGATAACTCTTGGCAAAGTTTCAGAACTGCAATAGTAACAACATTATAAATGCAGAGACAAGAGCAGCAAGCCTTCAGTTTATGACACTGCATGTTCTTTTCTGTAATAATTGCATTCACATATTTCTGATCTAGTTTTTCAGGCTACATTTTCAATGTGCAAAATAGCCATCATACTACTAAAGACTTTGCTTTGTTGATTGATTTTCCAGACTGCTCCTAATTCTGCTCTAACACACTGATAACTGGGCTCCACACCTGGTTAAGCCTCGCTTCTGCACATGATGAATAAGTAAAACATGTTACAACAGTGATTGCAATTGCGAACCCAAACTTTTTCAGATTTTAAATTTAGATTTAACAAACAGGTAACTCAGAATCACTGCCACCACAAGTCCAACACTTGTATGAAATAAGTGGCCTCATGATGTGCTAGCCCTGAGCAGTGATCCTAAGATCTCAAGCTGGCCTAAATAGAATTGATTTAGGACTGATACCCTGTTTTTCACGGTGCATTACAAAGACCTCTCTATGTTAGGCTCCATTGCATTCTAAGAATCTGCCTTTAGTGCTTGCATTCATGCAAGTGCACTGTTACTACTCTAAGTAAGCTCAGGAGGAAACTTGCAGAGAGTGACAGCACCCCCACCACCCATGGTGATGAGGATTAACTCTGCCCCAGCAAAAATCAGCATAGAGACAAAGTCATTTGTGGAAGTCTGAAGAAAAACATGACAAAATCTGACAATGTTACCAGCCAGGTAACTTCTGGCTGGTAGGAAAATCCAGAACATTAAGTTCTTCTTAGGAACATCCAGAACATTAAGTACATAGGGATGAAGGATTTCATCAGAACATCAGAGGATGCAGTTGAAATTACTGAATTCATTATTGGTTACGTACAACTGACTTGTATATTACAGCCTGGATTTTCTGTTTTCCCTTTGGATTAATTTAATAATCATTTCATTATTAGGCAAAGTTTGCAAAAGTCAGTCTTTCATACATTTTTTCATTTCTGTGGAGGGCAAATGAAAACTCTTCTGAGAAGTAAGTCTGTGTTTTAAAAAAGAGGTTTTGATGCTATAAGCATAGATTAAATGCAATCTAACTGATTTCCTTATATTAAAGTAGCATTACATAACTATGCAAGCAAATATTTTTAAATAACTGAGAACATTTAAACCATACTAAGTATATGTGGACAGTCATTGAGATTTTGGATATGGAGGTTTCAAATAAATTATTTTTATATAAAAAATATAGTTCTGTTCTAACAAAAAACCCAGTTAGATTGAAACTTACATTATTAATGAAACTGAGACAGTTTAAAGAAATACCCATTCAAACTCAACACTAGATATAAAAATCACTGCATTATTTGAAAGTCTAATGTTATCCTCTATAGATTTTGTGTATGTATGAATGCTAATGTAAACTTACATTCAACAAGATAGCACTGAGTGTCTCATAAATATGCCAGCTCATTTAATTGTTGTTTTAAACCATTGCTGTCCAAAACCTCTAGTACATTTTAAAATTTTATTTCTGGGATCAAAGCCATAAAAAAG
>WBNO01023808.1:0-47104 GCA_013400575.1 Peucedramus taeniatus
TAGTATGTATGTGATTAATGGATTAAAAGATGTTTTACTCTGTTGTGCATTTTGAGAGTGTCTGTCTAGCTCTCATTCATAACTGGGACAAGTCTGAAATATTAATAATACTCAAGTACTTCAGAATCAGCTTGTTACATATTTTGAAGTACCACTACACCAAATAGAGCAGCATTAAAATTACTTTATGATATTCTGGGTTGCAGGCATACATTCTAAATGTACAGGATATTCCCCTGCTTTTCCATGCATTGTTACCAAAAGAGGAGAGTAGGTGGGCTATTTTGTTGTTGAAACTAGCAACCAGCAGTCTCTCTCAAGGTTTGTGTTGAAATACTAGCTTTCTTCTAAAGTACTGTGATTAACGAGGAAAGTTAATGTACATTCCTGGCTCTGGCTAATACTAAGATTGCTTAGAAGAAATTGACTATTTTGTAGTAGTATGAAGTCTTATGGTAATTAAGCTGAAGTAGTGACATTTGTTGATAGTTACCAGATGCTTACCATCTGGCAGTTTCAAACTCTCAAAACTGGTAGGTATTTGCTATCCAAACTTTAGATATAGGAAAATAGCAGTTAAAAACAGTTGCTCTGCTCGTCAAATTTGGGACTTGTTTCATTACTGCATTGAGGTTATTGCAGCCCTCATTGCTGGTATGAGTCCTGGGTCATCTTTTTCCTAGAATGTAGGAATTGCATGGCACATTTATATTTTTATCTCTCGAATTTCTGTCCTGCTTCTTTTGTGCCTCAAGGAGGCAAAGTTAGTCCTCTATTTCTAGTTTACCATTCTTTTTTTGGTGGTATTGTAGTTTGTAGAATAATGAAGCAGACCTAGAAGTAAAAAAAAAAAACAAAAGCAACAAAAGAAGAAAGTGCATCTCTTTTCTCTCAGCCATTTTGTTTACATATCTTTAAATAACTTGGGTAAAAATCACTAAGCTGCACTCTGAAATCCACATCTACTCTTGGATGAACAGAACCTGCACTATGCCCAAGTTTCTGGAGTCGGGAAATCAGTCCAGCCTTAGGTGTTTGTTGCAGATGGTTTTCTCTTGTGACAGAATTGAGTTTTCTGGAAAGAGTCCTTTTAAAAAAGGTTACCAATTTGCTGCCACAGTTAAATGTGAATTTATAATAGGTGCATTTTCCATGCTGTTGTTTGCCATGTCATTGTCTGGCCAAAGGAAAAGCTTGCCCTGATCTGCTTTGACCCCAGGGCTGCCTCTAAGTACTTTTCTGTTTCCTTGTACTGTTGCCTGTGAAACTTGCATTTCTAGATGTTTGTGTGGTGTATAAACTTCAACTTGTGTTGGAAAACTCTATGACTGATAAGTCACAAAGTGACTAAAAGATTGGTATATTAGTGTGCTTCATTTGCACAGCCATAGTCGGGTTGTCCCTCATTTCTGGGTGAAGTGTATGGCAAATTACCTTATGTTTCAAACGCATAGTCAGGATCTTAGAAGAGGAATGGAGCTGTCTGTTACCAGTTATGAACCTTAAATCATTCACCAGCTAAACAGTACATACTTGTAACAAGTCCAGTGTCTTTAATTAACAAAGTGGGACATGGCATGAGGATAACTGGAACTGCAGGTGTCTGATGTCAGTGCCATGAATCCATACGGAATGACAGAGAGATGCCATGCCTCTCTGAGAGTGTGTGGAAACCACCAACAGAGAGGTCCTGGAGCAAAAGGCTGATTACCCACTACGTCACATTAAGCGCTGGCGCAATTTGAAGAATCAATGTCTCCTGATGTTTATGACTGCTAGGAAGATGCAGTTGAACATCCGCATGAAAAACTCCATAATGGACGTTGTGACCATCACTAGTGTTGTCTTGTAATCCAGTAATGTGATCTGCACACAGGCCTATTCCTCAGGGTCTTTTCTCCCTTTCCTTTCTACTCACATATTTGAAAAATGCTTTAGAAAGTGCCGTTTTATTTGTTCCTGTCCCTCTGCCCCTCAGTCATTGCACTAATAATAACAAATTGCATTAGTTTGATGTAGGTTGTTCTTCAGATTTAGTCTCTCATCACAGCTGCTTGGACTGTTGATCCATGGGATACTTATGCAGCAGGGTTACCTCACACTTTCCTCCCTCAAGCCCCCTCTTGTCTGTGTAAGCCCTACTCTGAATGGTTAAATGTAGGATAATGACTACTTGTATTTGCATCCCATAAAATGAAGATATCATTAGATTTAACTGGTGTCCCTTGAAAGTTGGATAGCAACTTTAGAAGAGTGTTGTCTTCAAGAAGGGTTTGGTTTGTTTTTGTCAATCTTAAAATTGACCAAGAAATTTAATTTACTTTATCTCCTGGATTGTGGTAGCACTTAAAAGGAATTACTGTGGATAAAGTTAGAAGATACTTTTCTATTAAGACTGGTGAAAGAGATGGTTTTTCTTTCTTTTTGTGGGTTTTTGATTTGGGATCTTGGGGTTTTTTTTTGCTTTAGTTTTTGGTTTGGTTTTTTATTGTTGTTTTGATTTGGGTTTTTTTTTTTGGTGGGGGAGCCAGGAGGGAGTGTTGTGGGCATGTAGTTGCAGTACATCACGTGTAGTTTTGCACCTTTATTCAGAGAGCTGTTGCCAGTGGCTCAATATCATTGTGCTTTGTTGCAAGCACCTTCACGTGCTCCTGTTTGCAGAACTCTTAGGGGTAAAAAGCAGAAGCGATTGCTGCAGATTTTGTGGTGGTGTCATCTATTTGGATACTGCAGTAAAAGCATGGAATCTCTTTTGTACTGTAGTGAACTTGCCACCTTTTGCTGAAAGAGGTTGTGAGAGATCTGAGCTGTGTAGCAGTGCTTGAACACTTACATAGACCAGAAACTTTGATGAGAACTTTTGTTTTATCTTAGCAACAGCCACTGTTGACTAATGGTTTTGCTGTTTGGAACTATATATACAGAAGCCTGATGTTGGTTATAGCCCTTCACTTCCACTGAAACAAGTAGGTACAGTGCAAACTGAAAACACTGTCTAAATTTTGAACACCTGTGATCATTAGAAATCAGTCTCTTGAAACAAAGTGATTTTTACTTTTTTCTTTACTATAAAATCAATAGTTCTTTAATGTAACATAGGCAGGAAGTTTTTTTTTTACTTTCTTAGCCCTTTGTTTTTGTTGTTTTCAGACTGAATGATGCATCCTTAGTAGTGTGTAGACTACACAATGTGTATTAGCAGGTGAAATGGAAATTGCAAGATCAGGTCTCTTCCTCTGAAAATCATAGATGTGCTGATTTGTTTATGGTTGATAACTTTAAGCATTTTCAAGTTTTGTTTCAGCCATAAGTTATTCGTTTTTTGTTTATCTGAATTTTAGGTGGAAATTACTTCAGAGAATTCACATGGTCTGGAATCTAGACATGTTTGCCACCCAAACTCAGGAATATAGCAAGGGTCCAGTTCTTATTGCCAAATTGTTATATTGGTTTAAGTTATCATGAATAAAGCAATTACAGGTATCCTTAGTGATAGGATACTTCCAACTTGTCTAGTCAGAACTTCTTCAGAAGAAAAGGAATGAAGATATAAACTCAAGGGAAAGTAGAAGCAGCATTAAATAATAGCAAAAAAAGACCCCAACTTCCCAGAAGCTCTTCATTACAAAGAGTTGCTCTTTGTAATAATGTTTTGTTCTCTTCTGTTGATGAGACTCTCCCTTTGGCATTGCCTTCTTGCACCAATATCACCCTGTTCTTCAAAAGTTTTCTAAGCCTTCTGATAGTTACATTTTTGTAATGGAGTTTCTCACACACTATCATGTAAATAAAGATTGTTTTGCATTCTTTTCTGGAGGAGGAGAAAAGTGATGGACTGTTGTCTTGACCAGTGTGGTTGGAGAAGTGGCAATTTCATCCTCCAATCCATGGTCACTTTGGGATTTCTGTATAATTTGAGGTTGCAAAATAAAGCTTCCTTTTGCTTTGGACACCTTAGTACGTGCGTGTAGTTTGTTGTGTGTTGTATAGTAATACACCAAGTTATGCTTTTCTGTGTTCTCCTTGTCTGGCAGCACAGCTAAATGCCATTCAGGTTTAAGTGATGATGTGCCCACTGAATTGCCTTGGTCACCTCTGTCTTTTCAAGCCATTCCAACTTGTCACATCTCTGTGCCAGTTGTTGCTGTCATCAGTTTTGCCTTACCAGTTCTGTTACTGCATCTTTGTGTTGTTGTGGTTGTTTCCCTGTCCCTCCTCCCCTTCTGTCATGATTGCTCTGAGGTACTCTGCCCTCATCCTGGGCTCTTGCTAGGCTGTGTTACTCTGACTGGCTGGTTTTATGAATCCTGACCTTCTGCCTCAGTGTTACTAAGTAAAAAATTACAGGGATAGGTAGAGAAGAGTTCACATCAGGTTGCTTCAGTTCTTTATAACTTTTAGGTATTTGCAGCCCTGATCT
Source organism: Peucedramus taeniatus (assembly GCA_013400575.1). Lineage (NCBI taxonomy): Eukaryota > Metazoa > Chordata > Aves > Passeriformes > Fringillidae > Peucedramus > Peucedramus taeniatus. The sequence continues at coordinate 4,421 of WBNO01023808.1, forward strand.
TCTCCATGGAGACCTGGCCAGAACCTAAAATGAGGGAGTGAAGCTGGAGAGGTCTGCATTTATAGAGGAGCTTGTAGGTGGCTGTAAGGGCACCCTGGAATACTGTGCGACTAACTGGTTCCTCTAGAGCAGGAAAGGTGTTGAAAAAGTTTTTTTTTCCTCTGTCAGTTTACAGTGAGCAGTAAGGTATCAGGCCAAAATCCATGCTACCATGTGCTGTTACCACCAATGCCCTTCAGCATCTTGTTCTGGAGTCTGGAGGCCAAAGGAAACAGTGGTAGGGCTGCACTTGTCCATCATCTGATTTGGAATAAAGCACTGGAAGCAGTCCAAGTTTCAAATTAAATTTCAAAATGAGTGGTAACAAAAATAAGCAAACCTTTACTGCACGGTGTTATGAATGTTCAGATAATGCCCAGAATCATAGTAACAAATGAGTAAACCACCTAACTGGATGCAAATACTGTTTTCCCAGCTTGAACAACAGAGCAACAGCAACATGCTTGTAACAATGGTCCCTGACTAGCCTGTCAAATCTAATTAGTCATAAGACACTATTTTAATTAAACCTTCTTTGGGAAGGGGGTGATGAAATGTGGCTGGCAGCCTGTTCTTGTGTTACTGTGTGTAGTGCTTAACAGTTTTGTTTGCTGACAAGTGCCTTCTGAAGTAGTGTTGTCTTAATAAGTGCACACTCACAATGCATCAGCAAGACCTGTGTGATATAAACTCAGATGCTGTGTGAATCTGAAGTGACTGGCTCTTGAAATTATCCATTTCATGACTAGCTTGCTGCTGATGTGCCTTAGCTAGTTCTGTGGTTAATTAAGATGTTTCATATGGCAGAGGAATTATTTTTCCACTGCATCTTGAAGTTAATACAGACACCAGGTCAGCATTAGGATTTTACTACAGGATCAGCAAAAGCAAGATACCTATATCTTATGTGGGATGACACTGAGACTTTATGCAGCTCTAGAGTGATAGGCTACTGCAAAACTCCTTGGAAGCTGGATGTGCAGTTTTGGCCTGTTGGGATTTTACACATTGCCACTTGAGTCCCTGGAGCACTAACCTGTAGTAAATGGTGCTGCCTTGAGCAAACACCCTTATCAACTGAAGTTGGCAAAGTGAGGAGGTTACTTTCTCTAATCAGAAGTTTTTGGAATCCTCTAAAAATGGAGTTCCTTTTAGTCTGAGGTAGCAACTAGAAAAAAGAACTTTGAGAAGTTAAAAGAACTGTGTGGAGGTTTTGTCTCAAATTAAGTGGAGAGTGGGCAGTGTTTGCACGCAGTGCCAGGCAGTCTCCAGTGACAAATGGGACTGGTGAGGACGTGAGAGCTGTGTTATTTTATATGTCACCTGGCTTTTTCACTAAAAACAAGTCCAGTTGATGACCTAATTGCTACTCTCACACAGAGGAACTACCAACACAACAGCTTGTCTGGCAGTGAAACCTGGGTCTGAAAGTGCAACTATTTCACATGCTGTTGTCTGCAGTCTGGGCGCTGAGACTGGTAAGGTTTGTTCAGCTCCAGTGGTTGAAGCAGCTCTACTGGGTAGTCTGGTGGCTTTGCCCTTGACATCCTTCCTTGGATGGCAGGCTTGTCACTGTTTCACCTTCTTTTCTTTCCATCTTTGAAGCCTTAATGTTTTGTTTGTTTCTAAGAGTGAGGTGCCAGAACCAGTTTCTGGCTTAGTGGAATAGTTTCAGACCTAATAGCACTCCTGAGAGAGGTTGGTGAGTTCCAAAAAGAACCTGACAAACACTGAGCAGGATGACACACAGTTTTTATGTGCACTGTGCACCTGGACTTGCCCAGCATGACTCACTTCCCCATGGCCCAGCATCTGCCCACTGTGTTTCACAGAGTCTGGTTGCACATGGGTGATCTTCGTACAGCTTTGGCTTTAACTTTGTGTAGGTTTCCCATTAGCCAGGGCTGGTTCACCTGTTGATTTCAACATAATGTTGAAAGGGATCTTTGCACTGCAGAGGGGACTTTCCTAGAGTACTTGAAACTGGCTCTTCCTGTCCCCAGTCCTGTCAGCAGCAGCAAGGAGTAGACAGCTAAGCTGTGTAATCCTCACCTTCCTTTAATATGTAATGTTTGCAGTTGGAATCTGCAATGGGAACAGTGAGCACAGAAGTCCTTGACAAGAGGAATGATGGGTATGAATGTTACATCTTCCCCATGTTGTTGTGGTCTGCTGCCTGTGGGGATGTACCAGAGGCCTCTATGGTTTTGAAGAACAGCTGTTGGGCATTTCAGTCTGAGATGGAGAACTTCAGAGACAAAGGGCAACTCTGAGTCTTTGTCATGCTTACTGTTACAAGGAGCACTTAAAAATAAATTGAGTTACTCTAGAAATTATGCTGTGATGTACCTTGTGATGTACTTCTAATCTACCAAAAACCCCATGTTATTGAGTATACCATAAGCATCTTGGAACAGAGTTTTAGCTGACAGCCAATTCTATCTTGAACAACTCTTTTCGTGAGCCGGGCTTAGTCTCTGTTAAAAAACTGGGTAGCCACTTCTGTGTTTAACATCTTGGCCACGTAGGATTTGCATCCACATTTTAAAAGCTGTTGCTAAATGCTGTGGGCAGTGTATGGGGCCTGCTCTCATTAGTTTCTGTAAGTATCCAACTTATCTTTCTCATGGTACCGTGTATTTTACACCTGTTTTATGCATTGTCCAGTGTGTCTAGATGAGTGCCATGCTGGCTAACTGGCTGCATACCCAGTTAGTAGTATTCCTTTTTTAGAGCACCAGGGATTAAACTGAAGAGGATCAGTGTGGTATTTCCAGTAGGAAGAGCTATTCTTAATGCCAAGGGAGGCAGGGTGTGCTTCATGAGGCTGAGACAGAGTGGCCTCTGTGTGCTGTGATCTGTAACTCTCTGTCTTCCTGTTCACCCTGATTGTGTCTTGGCTGTTTGCTGTTTTGGTTTTTTGGTTGGGGCTTTTTTCTTTATTTTGCTATTTCAATTGGCAGACCCTGGTCTAAGTTATTCGTCTGCTCAATTAGTTTCAAGGCTAAAAAATGTGTTTGCTTATCTGTCTTGGGAACAGGCACATCAGGTGTCTGCAATGTGTTCCATAATCTAGAGATAAGACTCTGGAACTGCATAGACTCACTCTGTGCTACATATACAAAGTTGTTCAAGCTGTTTTAAAATGTTTTTCAGGTTCTAGATGGCTTCTAAGAAGTTGGGATCCGACTCTCATGGTAAGTAAAATTCAGCATCCTTGTCTTTTCAATAGGATGAATTCTGCTACTGCTGCTGACTAATGCCCTAGCCTAGACAGTCCATAGAGACTAATCTGTTCAGCCTCTGAGTAGTTTTTTGTAAGGAATGAAGTGCCTTGGCTTCCTTCTTGCATAATTGTTTGCTGATGCTGTGTTCGCCTGTTCTCTGATTAAACTGAAAATCAGTCTCTGGCTGTTCCCTGTTCCTTCATGGCAGAATGACACATTCCCCTTCCCCAACAAATTCCCATTCAAAATCAAACCTGAACTACTCTGGTGTTTGCTGAAGTGGGCATTAGATTTGTAGTGTCTTCCTATGGAAGTCACATGAGAAGTTGAGTTGAAAGTGAAGCTTTTAATACAACGTTGAATTGTGCTTCATTTTTGCTCAGCCATGAATTTCTCTCCTAAATTGGACAAACTTGGTTCAGAAGGCATGTGGAGACACTGTTTTTCTGTCTTTTACATATGAGATGCAAAAAGTCATGCAGGTGATTGGTATCATAAAAGTTATTTGCCTGTAATGTCCTTATTTTTTAGAAAATGAGGTATAATTTGAGTGTAATTAATGTTGCTGTGGAACGTTAAAGTTCAGGTTGTTGTATGTAATGTGTCTTCTTCAAATCAGTAATCATGATTTTTCAGGCTATCAAAACTAATGCTTTTAGAAATTCAGCCTTGATCTTTCTGGATAATTTTTCCAATAAAAGGGTCCTGGGGAATTCCATTTTTCCTGGAGCTTTTTATTCAGTCTTTCAAGTGTAAAGTTGAAGTACAAAATAAGAAATGTCTCAAATACTGGGTTAAGGATTAATAGAAAAAGCCTATCAACACATCATTTTTAGATGGTCTCCTCCTTTGCTGTGGCCCAGTGACCCTGCTGCAAGACAACTAATTTTTTCATTTTGCATTTGCCAGCTATTCAGCAGTTGCTCCTGTGTCTGAAAGCAGTCTCTGTGAACACTCTGATCTGCTTGTCTTTTATGTCTGTTTTTATTTTTCTCCTCACCTAACGAGACTAATAAAGGCTGCTCAGGGCTAGAATTCAACATGCCTTAAATATTTTCCTGGTTAACTTGTGTGCTCCTTTGTGTGCCCTCTGTTCCTAATCACACTGTTGCAATACTGTTTCTGAGGAGTAGTGGACCAACTTCCTTGTCTTAACTATGTCTCAAGAGATCAGCAGGGCAGTTGTTTCAGGCTTCTTCAGGGTTGTTATCTCACTAAATGAGTTTTGGTTTACTGTAGAGCATCCATCCCCATGGCTGCCTTCAGCTCTGTGTCTCTGGCAGGCTGATGAAATCAGTCAATATAGTTGATGTATCTCCTGTGATTATTGTTGAACTGCTTATCAGAGGTCAGAGGGCTGTCACTGAATCGCAGAATGGTTGAGGCTGGCAGGGACATGTGCAGATTGTCGTGTCCAAACCCCTGGCAGGGTCACCTAGAGCAGGTTGCTCAGGACCAGGTTTAAATGGAGATGAAGATGGGAACATAAGGTAGGAGCGCACGGACAGGAATCCCTTTTCCTGTGTGGATTATGCCAAATGTGATGCTTCAATATTTCAGTTATATTTTTGCTGTCACTATACAATTTCAAAGCTTTTTAACTCTGATTTCCAACAATTATGTAAGTGGTTTGTGTGACCACAGCCACTAAGTTGCACATGGTTTCAAAACTGTTCCCCATTCATGCCTGATAACTGTTTTGGTTGCTTTGTTTTGTTTTGGTTTTTTTTCCTGAGGTGTTTCCATTTTGTTGCCAAACTGGACACTTCTATGAGTTATACTGAAGTGGATAGAAATCCTACTCTTCTAGTAGTTTGTTGTGCCAGAATTGTAGTACAGAGGTCAAGCTGACATGTACACTTTTGCCAGGCCTATTCTCAGAAATTACTCAGTATGCTTTTAACTGATACAAGGATGAAGTGGCTAACAGATTTACTGAATAGCAGTTTGGTAAAAACTTAAGTTGTTTCACTTGATTGTGTGACTGTTGTAACAATGTCTTTCATAATATCTTTTTTTATGTAGGTTTTTCTTACTGCTCTAGAATGTGGCATTTAAAACAATTTGCACCCTCTACTCCTCAGTGTGTGCACTGTGATCTGCTCACAGAAAGAAAAGGATTCTTGGCTCTCTGGATAAGATTTTAGCTCCACCAAGCTAGTACTGTTCTGATTGGGCTGAATTCTATGTGCATAGGTGTTTTCCCTCAGACTTTTTGCCATCAAATGTCCTAAACCATTTGAAGTGTTTTTAGTATTCACTTATGGGCTTTTTCTCATAGTTATATTCAGGATGAGGTTATAGCAAGGATTGTTATTAAAAACATCAGTATACTGGGGAAGAAAGTAGGAAGTTTTTATTCCTTAGTCAAGCTTCTGGGGTTAAGTTGGCAGCTTAATATAGCTAGTCTAGGTATGCTTAGTATTTTTTATTTGCTGTGCCAGACAAGATTGCTGGTATTTAAACAGCAGAGTTTGTGCTTGTACCCTCTGTGGCTGGTATCTGCTTTAGGTGTACTTGTGCAAGGGGAGGTGCCCACTACTTATGGTCAATAGGTCTAATAAGACAAGGATTTGCACGATGAGCAATTTGGGCTGGGAGATCCACGTGGAGAGGCAATCTTGCTGCACTTGGATCATCTGGCATTGAGCAGGACTTGTGCCAGTGGGACTAACAGGCTGTGGTAGCAGCAGTTGGCAGATCTGGTTGTCTCTGACCTGGCCATGATTTGCCACTCGGGCTGCAGGGGCTGCCACCGTTGTCATTTCTGTATAAGCAAGTGCTTTGGCATATCAGGCTCTCAAGTTGTCAGCTCAAGTACAACTTGGATGCTGTGTTGCAAAGAGTGGTAATGTTGGCCAAGTGAGGTGCTGTCTGTATGTTGTGCTGTGCAATGCTTGGATATGTGATTCCCAGTAAGGATCACTGAAAATACTGTTGTGTTCTACATGGAACTTTTTTTTTTCATCCTGGAGGTGCAAGTGGGATGTAGGTTGTTCATCCTGATTGTGTCAAAGTGTCCTAACAGGACTCTGTGACCACCCAGTGAGTGCATCGTATGAGAGCTCAAGTAATGACAGCATATGAGCCTTTAACTGCAAATTGACAGGATGTTCTTGTTTATGAAAGCTGCTCAGCCTCTGGGAGTCTGTGGCTGCCTTATAGATGAATCAACAGTGAGAGAACACAAACAGTACTTAAACTGCCATCTGAGTATGAAAATGGGTCAGATAAAAACAGCAAGTCACAGTTCACTGAGTGAGGAGGGCTTGGTCACTGAACACCATCTTATGTCTTTCTGTATCTGTGTCACTCAGGGAGAAGCTACAAGTGAGGCCTAGAATCACTCCTCAGGTTGTTAGACATGCCAGAAACCTTGCCTGTGATTCCAAAAGCCTAGACCAGTGCTCCAAGAGACTGCTTTCAGTCAATGGAAAAGCTGTTTTGTTTGTATTTTGGGTTTTTGCATACTTCTTCACAGTCACTCAAGGAAAACACACTAATACTCTGGCTGCCTGGAGGTGGTTGAGTTCTAAGTGTTTTTCCCTTGTGAATTTGCAGGAAAAGTGTCATCCTAGAAAAAAATGACAGATGTAGGGCCTGATGAAGTTAGCTTGCCTTGTTTCAAAAATTAGAGCTGCTATGTTAATAGCCTTGGTATTTCACTGTGTTTTGTTTAAAGCGGCTTTGCTTCATCACTTTGCTTTTGTGACCACTTCTGTCCAAATGCTACTTATACTTGTATGTCAAAACCTGGATTGTAGTTTGTCTTAGTTGTTCTAAGGCTGAGTAATTTTAAAATCTGCTTTGAATATGACAAAAAAGTTATGGATCTTTTTATAGAGATAGAATACAATGTTCAGGAGAGCTTCAGCGTCCAGTTGGTAGGAATAGTATTGTCACAAAGGAACTAAGATACTGGCTGCATTGATGTCAAGATCTGGTGAATTGTGGTTGTGAGGAGGCTTGCCTTTCTTTTTTTTTTTTTTTTTTTTTTTTTTTTTAATTTCTTTTTTTCTTAAGAGTTATGGGCTAGAATTTAGGAATTAAACAAACTCTGACCAAACTCCCTAAACTAAGAGACACTGAGGTTCAAACAGCTTCAAACTCCATTTGTGTTGTTACCTGGTGTAGATGCTGCAGTGGAGATAAAATAGCTCCCAAATACAGCAATGTGAGCCTGAACTGAAGGCATGAAATTTGTGAGTTGTGGGGGTTTTTTTCTTAATACGATTTCTGCTTCTGATTTCAGGGCCTTTCAGTTACCTTGATGATGTCCCATTTAAGATAGGAGACAAGTTCAAAACCCCAGCAAAGGTTGGATTACCCATTGGTTTCTGTCTGTCTGATTCTTCTCAGCTTGTCAGAGAAGCCCAGGTAAGTGATATTTTGCCTTCCTGCTCTCTCTCCCCTCACCCCTGGCCCCAACCTGTGGTTTTGTACATTCCAAGTTGTCAGTTTGCACACAATCTTGTATTTCTAGAAGATCAGTTGGGCTATATAGAAAAGTAAAATATGATGGGTCATGCAAAAAACTTCTAATTTTTATTGCCTTAAAAAAAAATTAGGCTTTACTACACATTAGGCATTACTACACAAAACAATGGTTTTGTGTAGTAGTTAGTTCTGTTACCTTGACAAAATTAGAATATAGTTTTAACAGAATAAATCCTAAGAACTGATACACCCAGGCAATGGCATAATTTTCAGTTCTTATTTTCTGTGTAGTTCTGAGTGAGAATTTTTTCCAAGCTGTGGGGTAAACAGGTTACAGCTTGGTACACGGATGGCTTCCCTGTCTTGAGAAGCATGTTTCTGGTAAAATAAATTGTTAGTAGCATAAAATCAATTGCTTTAGCGCAAGTGTTGGAAATCTAATCTCCAAATGCAGGTTGTGATACAGGAAATCTAATTGCATTATGTTTTCTCATTTGGATCCATGATTTTCCTTGACCAGTCCCAATTGATGATTGTTTTTACTTTGTCTGTGACATATTGCTGTAGGTGGTTCTGCTTTTTTCTTGCTGTTTTTGTTCTCTCCCTGCCCAGCATATTATCCTGTTATCCTACTTCATGGCTTTCCCTCATAACCATTAAACAATTACCTGATTTTCCTAGTACCCATATTTCCACTCATTTAAGCTGGTGTGGGAGAGCCAAAGGAGATGCTGATGTCCTGTTGCTAGCTTGATTGTGCTGTGTCTCCATTTTTCTGCCAAGCTGGGGCTCAGCCAGCATAGTGTGCCTGTTCAGACTGCAACACCCTGCACAGTGTGGACTGTGCATCTCACAGTGAAATTTGACTCTTTTTACAGCTGCAGTGAGCATTGTTAAAAAAACAGTGCAGGAAATATAGCTTCCCACCCATATTTTTAGTATTAAAAAAATATTGTGGATATTTAAAGATGGAGTTAGGCTCCTCCAGAATTTTGCCCTTTACAGCTAAGCCACTCTGTGGTCAGTACACTGTGCTGATCTGGCCTTAAAGGACCCTTGTTAAATGGGAAAAGCTTTTGAGATCCTGTCACATCAGTAACTACAGCAAAATCTGCTGCTGCCTGTATGTGTTGTCATTGGTGTAGCCACTGTATCCCCTTTGGCTGGTGAGGCACTGCATGGAGTGGGAATGAAAATACTGCCTTAAACCCATGGGTGTAACACTCTAATATCAAGTCCCTTAGGAATCTTTTAGGGGAAACTGAATAATACTGTATTGGCCTTTGGATACAAAAATGCTCTGCTGAATGACTTGTAGAATTTGCGGACTGGGGATGGTTCATTGGTGCCAGATCAGGGTGTGATTGTTCATCTAATAACTCATTAGACTTCCCCTTGCTATCTCCCTTGTCCTGGGGGAAGAGAGTGGGAGGACAGTGAAACTGATCTTGGGATGATGAGTAGTTCTAAAGCAAAGCTGAACGTACAAAGGAGGCAAAATACAGTTCTCTAATCCAGGCTGCAGCCAGATTTTACTGTTAGTTGAAAAATTAAGTACTTCTGGTGTCTGCCAGCTTTGTCAATCTGCAGGTTTGAAAAAATGTTGCTGTTCCTGGTAATTCATGTAGCTCTTGTTCTCTTTGTGGTAATTTATGTTGCTGTTAGAAGTAGCAGCTATGATCCTTATAACTTATCTTTTTTATTTTTTTTTTTTACTTCCCCTTCTCTGCTTTCCTTCCATGTGCATTCAGTATGACTTCTCACTGGAAAAGAAAACAATCGAGTGGGCTGAAGACATCAAAAAAATTCAGGCTGCCCAGAGAGAAGCTGAACGCAAGGCAGAAGAAGCTTTAGCAAACTCAAAAGCAGCTCCAGAGGACAGCACCAAGATGGGGTTCTCAGAGGGACCTTGCCCTGAAGCCATGCCTCCTCCTATTAACCCCATCCTTGCTAGCCTGCAGCACAATAATATTCTGACTCCTACCCCAGCCAACACCAGCTCTGTGAAGCAAAAGGTCCTCAGTCCACCTCGTCCAAAGGCAGATTTCAACCCAGCTGATTTTGAATGTGAAGAAGACCCTTTTGACAAACTGGAATTAAAAACTATCAATGATAAGGAAGAATTAAAAAATATCCTTGAAATTCATGTTGGTACTACTGGGCCAATTGTTGCCCAGCTGTTAGATAATACTTTGCCTAAAGGAGGGTCTGAGTCTGTGTTGCAAGATGAGGAAGTTCTGGCATCCATAGAAAAGGCCACGTTGGACTTCAAACCCCTTCACAAACCCAATGGCTTTATCACTTTACCACAGTTGGGAAACTGTGAAAAGATGTCCTTGTCTTCCAAAGTGTCCCTTTCCCCCATCACTTCAGTGAGCAATATCAAATCCCTGTCATTCCCTAAGCTTGACTCCGATGAGGGTGATCAGAAATCATCAAAGCTCACGAGCACTTTCCACAGCACTACCTGTCTCCGCAATGGCACTTTGCTTAGCTCTTTGCAGACCTGTGCTCAGAGCAAAGCCAGTGAACTGAATGGACACCATATGCTTGCTCTTTCCGCTCTAAATGAGGACAGTGGCAGGGAGACATTATCCTCTTCATCCAGGCTGTCTTCCCTGGCTGTTTCGACTGTTTGTACAGAAGAAGAATCATCTCAAAGCACATCGACTACGGTAAACATGGAGTGGAGTGGAACTGGGGTTGCTGGTGAGAGGTGGAGGTGCAGAGGCAGCTCTTATCTCTAAATTGCCCTGTTGCCTTGGTTATGATTTCATTTACTAGGAGTGAATTGTAGATCCTCTTAATTTATGTGGTAAACTGATCAGTCCAACAGGTCTTTGTGGTGGTAGTTCTGATCCTCAGATTATTACCCAGAATTTTCCCCAAATTTGACTTTTTTAGACCAAATCCAATGATTGTTTTTTCAGCTCTCATTTGTTGTTGATAGTTGCACATCTTTGAGCTAAGTATATAAGGCATCTTCTGTGTGCAGTCCTGCATACTGTCCTACCCAGATGAGATATATCAGATTCTGAAATGCTGTTAGGCTTTGAATCAAATCTCTTCTGATTTTCTTCCTTGGTTTACTTGTTTATTTGCTGGAAATAATGGGAAATGCAGGCTTCTCAAGGAATAGAAGTAATAATAGGTTAAAATACACAGATGTGCTGTGTCATTCAGGGAAGAAAAAAGTGCTTGCAGTTGACCTGCAGTGAAATAGGCCTTTTTTTTTTCTTCTTTTAGTTCCAGTTTTCTTCCTGAGATCCTTTAAAAACCTAATCTTTAACAAAAAAAAAAAAAAGTGATGTGAAATCTTGCATTCGCCCTTTCTTGTGAAGGAGAGTGGAGTCATTGCTTGGTGGAGACCAAAACCAGCCTTGAAGACCATCTTGTATTTTTAACATTACAGTTGGTCACCATACAGCTCTGAGATGGGAGATTGACTTCCTTTCCTCAGTCTTGTTGCAAGCTCTAAAATTACTTTGAGGACAGTAACTTCACATTAGGTGTTGTTTTTGTCTCTGAATAAGAACAGAGATTAGAGTAAGCTTGTAGGGTTTTTTTACGAAGAACCGCAGATCTGGAGACCAGTACTCATGAAGCCTAGTGAAAGCTGTGTATTCAAATCCTCTAGCTTGTTCTAAAATAATCTGGGTTTTTTTCTCTGTCCAATATAGGCAGTGTTTCAGTGATTCTGTGGTTTTAGTGTCATGCTGTCGTTTTTGTGTGACACCGTGTGCTGTGGAACAAGTGATGCTGCTTCTCCCCTTCTGTCCTCCCAGCTCTTTTCAGGGTTAGGTAAATGCACTCATAATTGTGAAGTACAATATTCTGGGAAATGGTGTATCTGACAGAGCAGAGCAGTACAGCTGATTGTTGATGGCTGGAACAAATTCTATGCTGTTAACTTTGGCAGGAGCAGCAGTGTGCTGAGCACCTGCTCACTGCTGCAGGTCACAGGTGTGAGAGGGGCCTGTATGACCTCAGTTAAGGAACACATAGCATCTCTGGGGACAAAAGATCACTTTCAACTAGATAGATTGGCATTAGATGCCTAAATTTACACTCAAACTATTCAAATCTCTTTGCTGAATTAAAATATTTTAAAGACCAAGAGGGAAAGTGTATTCTTGACAATTTTGTAAGGGAAGATGCAAAGTGGAAAAAAATAGACTTACTAAGAGAAGTAATTAAATTAATTCATTAATTCATTAATTTGAAACTATTTATGCTTTGGAAATAGTGAACCAAGAAATAATTATGCTGATGGAACTTAGTTCTTTGTGTTTAAATTCCAAGACTTCAGATTATACTTGTTTTATATTTCCACATTATAGTTCCACTGGAAAATGATGGCTGATATGCAAGAAATTTAAGTAAATGCAAAAAAAGAATTTAACTAAATGTAACAAAAATCCTCAGAGTATGAAAACAGTAGAAGGAAATCACAGTCATCTCTGTGGCTGGGAGCAGAAGGCTCATACCTGAATGTATTCCATAGGGATTTTATTTTTTTTTTACTCACAAGATTAGAAATTTAACTTTGAATTTGCAGTTACCATGAGAATTTTTGCTTTACCACTGAATTGCATCTAGGAATCTTTGGATGGAAATAAATCTGTGGTTTCTCTGAGGCTGCATAGGTTCTGTGGTGGTCCCCTCTCCTGACTTATGTTTTCTTGAATCTCAGTATGTTGATTTTTGCAGCTTTGGCAGAGGTAGAAATGACTAATGAAGACAGCAGATTGAAATTAAACTCAAGTAGATTGAGTAGGAGGAGTTGGCTTTCCCAGACTGTTGAATCTCTGGTGTGAGAAACAGTTTTGGTGTTCCTGGCTGCAGTGTCAATAACAAAGCATCATCGTTCTGTTTGATAATCCACTAGCTGATTTCAGGGCTATTTCCCCTATTTCAGTATCTCCTGTATTCCAGTGCTTTTTGCCCTTGAAAAAGCATCTGGAGAGAGGATGTGTCTGAAGAGTGCACCATGAGAATAGGTTCTTGGATGATACCCTAGTGCATCAGAATGAATATGATGTCTCAGGGTTGGTTTTCTAGAAGAGAAATTCTTACTCTAGAAGATGTTCAGGAATGCAGAACAAAACCTCCTTGGTGGTAGTTTGGGATCTTTTTGCAAATAAATGGAATTTGTCAAAATCCTAGTAGATCTTTCTAGAATTGGTTTTCTATAGAGGGTTTTTTTGCTGTTCAGTTTGGGCACCAAGAAGGCCTTTCTGAAGGATGTGGACAAGCTTTCAAGCAATCTGTGCTGGCATATTAAGTATTAAGAAATGCTAAAAACTGAAGTTCTTGGTCCACAGTGATTTCTTGCAGTCTGTTCTATCTCTGTTTAAAACACAGGAGTTTTAAATGTTTTGAACTGAAACTTGCAGCTTTGGTGTGGCCAAGGCCTGACTTTGCACTGCTGTTAACTTGGGGAAGGCTGTACAAAGTGGTGGGGTGGTTCTGCAGAAGCAGAGCAGGTGCACAGCAGGGGACAAGACCCAGACTTGGTGATGTGCTGGGAGTGGGACAAGTGCTGGGTAGAAAACTCCCATGTCCTTTTGAGCCAGTGTGGCACATTGTTCCTATGTGGTGTATGGAGTTCAATGCTTTGGGAATAGAGAAAAGGTGTATTTTTCTCTTACCCCTTCACATAGTCAAAAAGTCAGAGAAGTCTTTAGGCAATGACTTCAAAATTATCACTGTTATTCAGGCAGTGTAGACTTGGTCAGGAGCTGAACTGGGGCTGTGTGAACATGCAGCTGTTAGTGACAGAATAAACAGTCTTATAATTATTGTGGGGGTACACACATCCTTCTTAGAGTATAATCCATTTGTAGAGTGCTGAGAGGAGGAATGATCCTTATGATGGTGAAGGTTCTATAGCTGCAGGCAATGGGTAATGTCACCATCTCATATGTGGAAGCCGGATCAGACCCTAAAGTCTCCCATCCTCCTCCCCCAGCTGTGGCAAATTCTGCTGACTGGTGCATGATGTTTATATTTGTTTTATTTGTGTGTTGTCCAGCAGGTACACCCAGACTACCAGGAAACAGAAATCCCTGTGGTAAGTTTCCAAATGCACCTGTGTGCTTGCTTGCATTGGATCATGTTTATGGTAATCTTGGTAAGTGGTGTTCCTTTGAGTACAGAAAACCATAGGTCATGAGTAAACCTGAGGTGAAGGAAGCAATATGTGCATCCTTTGAGGTACAGGGTTTGGCTGTATCCCAGCCTTCACTGTTGCAGGGCTTGGGTGTTCAAAGGCTTTGGTCACACCAGTAGGAGAGGGTTCATTGTGGAGAATCTGGGTTGTTGATTATTGCTTTGAGGGTTAAAAGAGTTTGGTGGGAATCAAGCTACTTAGTTTCATCCTCACAGTGTTTAACTTCCCAAGGGCACTCTAGAAAACCTTTTGAAATTATTACATGGAGTATCCTGGTTCTAGCACTAGGCAGAAACAGGATGTGGGGATGCAGGAGATGACCATCACCTCAGCCTCTGGGTTTTTTCTCCTTAGGTAACACACCAAAACTTTGCAGTGTCTAAAGTGCCCAATAACAGCAGCTGCACGAAGCGGCCGGGCGGTCTCACGGCCGAGCTGCAGCAGGGCCTCTCCCCCAGTGAGAGGCACTGTGTGGAGACTGTGGTCAACATGGGCTACTCGCCTGAGAACGTCCTGAAAGCCATGAAGAAGAAGGGACAGAACATAGACCAGGTAAGAGCTTGTGCAGTGCAAAGAAATGCTTGATTGGATGCTGGTTCTACTGGGAAGCTGTCTTGGGTTTGCAGAATGGGTGGGGGAAATAGTGTTACTCCAATAGGGGGTTGCAACATAAAGCTTGTGCTTATTTCTGGTGAGAGACTGTTAGAGTCAGTCACACCTGCGGGTGCTGGGTTGGAGCTATGCTGAATTTGGGATGGGCCCTTTGCTTTATGGGAAACTGGGAGGAGAGATTCTGGGTCTCCCCAAGAGCCAGAAACACATCCAAAGGAAGCTCAGCATGGCTCTATGCCATGCTAAGAGCCATGTGACAGAAATCCAACCAACAATCCAGCCATGCTTGTTCTGAGCACGAGGGTTTACAATGCTGACATCTCTCCTTGTAGAGAGATTGGCCCCTGCAGGCCTGAGACAGCTCTGAAAGGCTCCTGCAAGGCCCCACTGACCGATTTGTGTGTGCCCTGGTGCTGCTCCTTCCTGCTCGAGCGCTGCCTCCAACGCCTGCTCAAACCAGGTCACTGGGCACTAAGCACTGCTGGGCAAAGCATGGCTCTTGGATCTGCTTCAAACAAACACTTCACAGTGGGACAACATGGCCCAACCTCCTGTGCTGGCCCTCAGCAGGCCATGTGCTGCACAGAGCATGTCCCAGGGACTCCTGCCTGTGGGACTGATCTGCTGACCCTCTCCCTACACACGGAGAGTGACTTAAGCTGTGCGCTGGAGTGAACGGTGCTATCAGATGGAAAAAAAGGTCCCTTAAAAGGGTGGTTTAAAATCCTGCTCTGCTTGCAAGCACTGTTCTTTCACATACCTAGCATTGCCTACCTGACCCTTCCCCATAAAGCTGATGATGGATAAGAAATTTGGCAGCAGTTTCTGTGTGCGTGAGCTGGGATTTGCAGCTCACTTGCCAGTATGCTGAGTTGATCTTCAAAGGCTGAGTGCTCTCAGATTGCATCAGCTCTTGTGGCTGTCTGAGAGGAAGCTAAAAGTAGACACGTCCTGACTGCTGGACCTACAGTTTCATTTTTAAAACTTGTAGTATAAAAAGCACAATGAAACTTCTGCTCTGCCATCAGAGGGCTAAAGATACACTTCTGAGGCTGCTTTGACAAGAACGAAGGGGATGGTCAGAGAGCGCAGCAGGACAGATGTGTTTGTCTACTTTCTCTGCACAAACTCATCTATAAGCAGTGTCTCACCTCTGCTAGGAAGGTCTGTATCTGTCCCTGGTGAACCCCTGGGTAGAATCATGCTCAACCCCTCTGCATGTACCAAGGTGACATTCAGCTTCCTGCTGCAAGTGCCTCTCTGCAAACACAGTTTGTTTTCTTCATTCCCCACAGGTTTTGGATTACCTGTTTGCACATGGACAGCTTTGTGAGAAGGGCTTTGATCCACTTCTTGTTGAAGCAGCTTTGGAAATGCACCAGTGTTCAGAGGAGAAGGTGAGGGGTGCAATGTATGCAGGAATAGAAAAATGTGCCATGACAGGGAATTCCAGCAGCAGTTCCTCTGGCTGATGTAATTCTGGCTTTCATGGTAATGCTGCCTCGTTTCCAAAACTGACTGCCAGAGGACATCTTTGTGTTGATAAAGCTACAAATTGTTAAAGCATTAGAATTTGTCTGTGCCATTCTGTTAGTCTCATTTGCATCCATTTTTATGGGGACAGGATTTTTTTAAGACCCTGCTTCTTGAGGTCATATTGTTTTGAATGACCAGAGTTCTCTTGTCAGAGGTCCTTGGTACAGATACAGTTAACTTCAGCAGCAGCAAATTGTCTTTCAGACCTTGCCAGCCTGCTGTGGCCATGAATTTTCTCCCTTGTACATGTGTATCTGCCTGGCTGCTCAGCAAATTGGGTTAGGGCTTGCTCTGAAAGAAGCTAGAAAACACATGTGTTGGGGTCTGGTTCATTGTCTGGCCGTTTTACCAGCACTAAAGGTACAGCAGGAGCAGGTAGCAAGGGCAGAGGACAGGAGGATCTTTTAAAGTCTGCCAGCCTATTGTGGGACAGGTTATTACATGAAGTCTTTATAGGTGCAACTCAACCCCCTCAAACATAGATATTACATAGATATATGCCTTCCTGCCTTTCTTGGACAAGTGATAATCTTGTAAACAGAGCAATAGCAGTGCAAGGATGGAGAGTAACTGAGTTTGAGAAACCCATTTGCAATTGGCTCAGCCCCAAATTGGAAATTGCTAATCTCATGATTGCCCATTTCAACCTGCTTCCTCGTTTGGGATTTTTCCTCCCCCTGGAGTGGAGCAGATGCACTGTAAATGGCAGAGGGTTCATAAAGGTGATCAGCTGACTCACTTCTTACCATTTTATTTTTCAAAGCTCAGGGAGGGTTCACAGTTTATATTGGAAATATCGTATGTACACAGTGGGGTTTGTGCTAATCCCTCAGGTTTGCCCTAGATCTGAGAAGCCAATTGATAGCAAGGGCTACTGTGCTGTTCCTGAAGTCCAATTAACTTTAAAAAAAAATCAGGTGCAGGAGCTGCTGGATGGGGCAGCTGGGTGCTATTAATCAGCATTTTTGGGATCCCACATTGTGCCAGGTTGGTAAAGATCCTTCTAAGAGAGACACACTCTGGCAGACCGAGCTTTGGTGTCTTGGTTGAAGAGAGGGTTTTGGAAGTGAAGGATGGCAGACAGAGGGGACTGAAGGTCCCTGTGGGCTGCTGTGCCCAGAGCTCTGGTGGCTCTGGTGTGAGCAGACTTTCTCCCAGCAGAGCTGGAATGGGCTGTGCTTGGGGAGGAGGAATCCACAATCCTGCTGCTAAAACAGGCTCTGTGCTAAACCTCCACCAAGCACTGAGCCATCCACTTTTCTCTTGCAAATAACAGGCTATCTGTCTTTCAGATCACAGAGCTTCTCCAATTAATGAGTCAATTTAAAGAAATGGGCTTTGAACTCAAAGACATTAAGGAGGTCTTATTATTACACAAGAACGACCAACACAATGCTTTGGAAGATCTAATGGCCCGTGCAGGAGCCAGCTGAAGACACATTCCTGGATTCTTGGCGTGCAACAGAGCAGGACCAGCCCAGCCACCTTCACATCCAGTGTGACTTGCTCTCAGCAGAAGGAGTCCAGCTTTTTGCATACAAGGGAGAGTGACTGAGCAAGCCTGCCTGCGTGCATCACTCCAGCATTTCTCTTTCCACTGAGGGCCAACTTTCATTCTTAAATTAAATTTTAAAGTGTCCTTTCCTAAGTTTCCTTTTTCCAGCTTGGCCACAGAAAGTTGAGACTGCCCAGCCTCGACTGGAATTGTACATAGGTAGAGATGGAGTGGTTCCCCCCTCATTGTTGCACTGGAGTTGGACAGAAGAATATTAAGTTGGTTCTGAAACTAGGATGCTTTGGTTCTTTGAAGCTGCTTTCATGGTGTCTTGTCTGCTTGTACTGAATTACTTGACTGTGTCACAGTCCAGATTACCTGGTTAAATTTGACCTTTAGTGCAATGGAGTTTATTTTTTGGTTGAAAGTTAGTCTGTAATTTAGTAAAACACTGGTTCAGAAACTGTCACTATGCATAAAGAGAGAACCTTGGGTTTTTTTGTCCTCTTGTTTTTTGTTTTTTACCCATGCATCCAACACTTCTGCCAGACATGAGTGTCCAATGCTGAGTGGTAAGTTCCCTTGAAGCAGGTAAGCTGTGAACTCGATCTGGACCTGCAACTTGTGTTGGTTCTTGAACCTGAAGGCAGAGAGCTGGGGCTCAGTCTTTTTAATCCCCTGGGCTTGTAGGATATTTAAGACAATGCCCTGCTAGAAAGTCAGTTAATCTTTTTGTTTAAATAATACACAGTGTGATGCAGGAGGTTTCTTTCAAGCACTTTCTTTAAAACAAATATACTCACTGCATTAGTTCCATTTTTCACACTGCTATAGAATTACATAATAATATCTAGTACTACAAATCAGGTTTGGGGTTGTTTTTGATAGTTCAAAGTATTACGTTGTACATTGATCAAGTTCTAAATACATGAAATATCAGCAGTCTTGAGGAATCTCTAATTTGCTAAATATTTTGATTCTGCAGAAGAACAACTAATAAAACCCTTAAATATAACTCCCAGTGTCATGGTTCCCATCTCTCATGCTCTTTGGCTTCAGCAGACAGGGACCTTGCTGGATCCTGCCTGCCCAGGTGCTGCCAGCTCCTGTGGGCACATGTGAACATTGTTGGGCAGAACAACCAGAGGTCTCTGGGCTGCAAATGCAGTGGTAGAAGGTGCTGTGCTTCTCTGTGGCTTATTTTTGTTTTGTGGCAAAACTCCAGCCTAGGGATCCAAACTGACATTAGAGCCTGGAGCTGGAGCATTGGATTGCTGGAGGGCAAAATGTCTCAGCTCATTGCATCAGTGTAGGTTTCTCAGTAGGAGGTTTCGGCTCATCAGGACTCCAACGGGGATGACATTTGTGTCCATTATGTTGTTAACTTTCTATGACCAAAACATCTAATTTGGGCCCAGTGTGCACTCCTGGAATTCTCTGTGGGATGCCCAACTGTGTGAATTACATATGTTTACTTAAAATGATGCAAGAGAAGGATCTGCTGGCAAATATCTAGGAGATGTGGAGAGGGATGAGGAGTAGGGCAGGTTGTCTTACACATACCCCATTGTGTTGACCTTCACCATTTTCTAGTGGAGGAGCTGAAATAAAGTTTGTCTATAAAGGACATTCAGCAGCTGGTGGGACAGCAGCTGCTGCCTCTGTGAGTGCAGGTAATGCCCAGCTTTTCTTCCTTCCCAGGTGAGAAATGCAACAGTGAAGTGAGGAAATGGGGTTCCTGATTAATTGGAAAACCTTGAAAACAAAATTCAAACTGCTTTACCTTTACTGCTGAGAGCATTCAGTTGTGTTGCTTGTTCTGGTTTTCTCAGAATTGCTACCCCAGTGAGTCCCTGTCTGGTATCAGACAGTCTGGAAGGGGCAAGAAGTCTTTGCCAGCAGAGAAACAACTATTTAGACCAAACCTCTGAATAAAATAATCTCTGATTGTATTAGTGTATGTTGTTTTTTCACAGTTCCCCTCCAAGGTCTGGCTCTTAACCCCACAGAATTACCACTCTGCTTTTGGAGCTCTTAGGGAGATGAAGATGGGAAATGGCAGCTGTGAAGATGCAAGGCCTTATTTCAGAGAGCCTTGCCCACCCGAGTACCCTAGTGACATTGCTCTTCGGCAGTGATGTTTCTGGATTTAAATCCTTGGGTGGCTGAAGGCAGGAAGGGTATTGCTATGTTGGCATCTCAGAGAAGAAAATAGCACAGAGTGAGGGGATTAAGGGGGTGGCTTAGAGAAGAGGAACTGCTGAATGAATATGTAATGAGACCCCATGTGGCCAGAGTTCAGTGTTCAGGGTGCTGTGCAGCACTTGTTAATCTGGTACTGTTCTGTCCAGGCACAGTTCACTGTGGGTGAGGGGAGGTTCTGCTAGCTGGAGCAAGGCTGAGCTCTGCCCTGCTGCTGCCTGGTGAGAAAATTGGCTGCACCCCTGGTCACACTTGCGACCTTGGAGCTTTTCCTTAGGCTGTCAGGTCACATTGATTTATGTCCCTGCTGTGCCTTTGTCAGAAGTTCTGCCTGAGGTCTGTGTGCCTGGGTGGGAAGGCTGGTGAGAAGTGGAGACAGTGCCTAAACTGGTGGCTGTGCTTTCAACAGGAGCATCTTTGAGCTGCCTCCTGCTGGTTCTGGACAGCAGCAGCCTGGAAAGGGCTCTGGTACTGCAGAGCCATCCTTCACCCCCATAGCAGCTGAGGGCTCCTGATCCTGCAGTCGGGCAGTGGGAGCAGCAGCTGCCCCAGGGCTTTTTTGCCCGGCCTCGTGGCTCCTGCCCCGGATCTGCTGGAGCACAGAGCCCGTGTCAACAGCATTCTGTGGCTGCTCTCCAGGCCAGGAAGGCTCATTCTGGCTGTGGGTCAGGGCTTCTCAAACTCTCTACACCAACAAGGTGTGAGAAGAGGAGCTTGTACAGATTTCCAGCCCCACTTAATCTTTTGCCGTCAATCAAATGGGCATTTTGATCATGTTTACCTAAAATGATTTTCACCAGAGTTCTGTAGCAAACTGAATTTTATTTTAAATTCTGTCAACTATTGAAATAAAATATCAAGCCTTTGCTAATAAGCATTAATAGTTATTGTTGCAGCTGAATACAAAAGTGAATCCATTTTAGTTCTGTGTTTATTTGATTGTACATGGCCAAGCTCTCTAAATCTCATAGATTGCTTTTATGACACTTTAATGCATATTCCAATTGAAGTGAAAACCTTTTTAGCAGTTGTCAGTGAAATATCAAACAGCAGGAAGGAGATGACACTTAAAATGTTCATTTAGCACTTTTTCACACAAGAATTCAAGCAGCAACTAGGTAATAACCCTCAAAGGGGAGAGAAAAATGTTACCATTTCTGACAACAGCTGGATGGTTTCTGTTGCATGTGAGGAACCCATTATTTGTATCTTTGGGGTGTGCAGCACTTCAAGCATGTCCATGTTACTGCCAAGGATGGGCTGATTTTCACAGCCAGATGCTTTATTTCTTTATTTTGGTCAAATCTCACCTTCAGTAGAGAAAATAAAATGTGAAGAACAAACATAACGAAATATTTAAGAAGGTATAGTCATGTGGATTGGCTGGATAACCCATTTTAAAAAAAGATTGTATCAGACATCGGAAAATTGTGTGTGGTTGTTGTTTTGATTATGTGTTGTTTCTCAGTGTCCCTGGATGTTCCTTGAGGGAGCAGATAGTTCCTGCTCTGGGAATTGCTGCTGGGACTCAGATCTGCCAGAGACCTGTTTTTTTCACAATAGATCAGATGGGATTCACAGGTGGCTCTGATCTGGCAGCTGTGACTTAACTCACATCTCCTCTGCTCACAGAAATTTTTGGTCGCTCATCTGTCTTGTCACAACTGTGCCTGCAGATACTGAGGTTAGGACACGGCACTGTGGGTTGTGCAAATGATTCTTGAGTGTTGCTTAGGAATGTCCAGCTTCTGTAAGACACCCGAAATTCCTGTGAACATGCTTTGCTCAGTTGCTTTTTAAAAACCTGAAAGAGTGATCAACCAACACTCATCTCCCAAATGTCAGAGTATGTGGAGGGAGAATTTTCCTCCCTTGCACTGTTTCTGACTGGGCATCACATTTTCCTGTGACCTGTGCACACATCCTACAATCTGACCTTTTCTTTGGTTTCAGATAGACTTGCCAAACTCCTCAACTGCTCCCTGACAGCAGTGTTTGCTGCATGCTCGCTGAGAACATGCTGGGGAAACTAAGTGCCCACATGTAATTTATGCTGTCAGGAGGACTATCTAGCTGCGTTGTATTTCCCTCACCTTACTCACAAGAAAGCTCTCCCTGGCCCCAGGAAGTGGAGGGAATTGGTGGTTTTTAACATTTGCTCCTCTGTGTGTAGTTTTAGCAGAGTGCTGATCTCCCACTGCTCTACAGCTCTCCGGTAGCTGTCGGGCACCACTGC
Organism: Peucedramus taeniatus; assembly: GCA_013400575.1. Classification (NCBI taxonomy): domain Eukaryota; kingdom Metazoa; phylum Chordata; class Aves; order Passeriformes; family Fringillidae; genus Peucedramus; species Peucedramus taeniatus. The sequence goes on from WBNO01023808.1 coordinate 26,377, forward strand.
TCTGTGCCATGCAGAAATAACAAAAGTCTTGTTCCTGAATGCCTCACCTCCCTGGGTGAGTGAGGGAGGCTTCTGACCCATGTTCAGGTGACTTGCTGCTGGCCTGTGACCAGGACACAGGAACCGTTTTGAGAGCCATAACCTCAGAGCCCAGAGAAACTCTGCTCCACAGAGAAATCCAGTCCAGTGCTAAAAACAACTCAACAGTCAGGGCAGCAGTGTGGGATTTGCTTCTGCTCCCCAGGCCTATGCTGGGTGACATTCCTGGGAGTGTTTGCACCAATTATGCATCCCAGAGTATCACTGCAATTACTGTCCTGCTGCTCAGCCCAACCTGGGCTCCTCAGGGAGGCTGTGCAGGCAGGCAGCAAAACCCACAGCTGGTCAAACTGCAGTGTTCCATTTCCCTGGGCATTTCTGGCTACGGAGCAGACACAGAGATGGATGAATGTGCTGCGACAGCCCTAATTTTGGAGTGGGAGCGCTCACACGGCGTGTTGTCAGCAAGCATGTCTCAAGGTCACTTGTGCCTTCAGAGCAAGTGGACTGGCTTTGTGGTTCAGATGCGATGCATGTAGCACCAGGGCTTCTGCAGGGCTCCAGCTCACGGCTCCGTAGCTCTTGATTCAAATACTAGTTTCACATAACAGTGCTGTCAGCAGCTTCTGGAAGCCCAGTGCCCCCAAGCAGACCCTGTTTTCATGTGAGAAATCTGTTCAGCTCTGCTCAGTGCAGGCATTAGATGTGGTGCACTGCAGGTACAGTTACTGGCATCTTCCTCTGGGCAGCAGCATGAAACCCATGTGCTTATTAACATGCCAGATGGAATCTTTGGTAGGAAGTCCCTGCTAAACCACTCCTTACCCATAACTTAAAGCCACCTCTTTCAGGAGCTCCGGAGGGTTCATCCCAAGAACTAATTCAACATTAGGTTTCCTTCTTCTGAAACTGACAGCCCTGCCTGGACTTCCAAATACTTAAAGTCCAGACACCTTAGTGTAATATGCCCTGGCTCCTCTCTCTTTTCTGGCTTTTGTTTGCAAAGACTTTTCTGGGTAGCTTTTGAGCATTTCTGTTCTGACCTGTATCTGGCTTCAAATTTGTTTCCCTTACTTGGCAACACAGAATTGCCTTTAACATGTGAAAAGCTGCTATGATACATTAACACGACTTGCCTGCTACTTGGTGAGATACTTAAAGGCTGCTGAATTGTTACTGTTCAGAATGTGGCTTACTGCTAGTAATGAAATACAAAGCTTATGGTGCCAATTAGTCATCTCTCATTTACTCAGAATTCTCTCCATCCTTATATAAAGCACACACTAGTCACAAACATCAAACCAAAAACTATCCCCTACCACCCACACTCTGCAGCACCAAGTGTAGCAAAGTGCTGTCTGGGGTTTCCTGTAGCTGCTCCAGTGCCTGTGGAAGCAAAGAAGATCTAAACTGGTGGGCGTGTTTGCAGTGATTTGTCAGTGACAGGGGAGGCTGAAAAGAGCTGAAGCTGGGCTCGCATTGTTTGGACACACTTTGACTTCAGCACCAAGATTTCATCCAGCGTGGTCATGAAATTCTGAAAATCCTGGTGAGGAAGGCACAAGGAAAGAGTAGGGAACAGTATCAGCAGGTTGAAAAAATCAGCCTATTTTTTACATTGCAGCAGAATGTAAAAGCATTCTGCAGACTAGCAGATTAAATCAGCATTTCCTTATTAAAGTCACAGCCCTCACAGACAAAGGTCAGTGCCTCTTAATACCAAGGTTCACTTACTCTGGTAGTTTTATCTGTTGGTGAAATTACAGTTCATGTAATGCCTTAAAAACAAAGCAGCTGCTGTTGCTCTTCTACTCTGGTTAGCTTTTCAAAGGTTTGGTACTGGGACTGGTCGCCCAGTTTTATCATGTACTGAACTCTGTTCCTGACATCTCTCATGTTGGATTTACAAATTATGAAAATAAATTGTGAGTTAGCCCACTATGGATTAGACATTATAGCCCAGTCTTGAGAGATGCAAGAGATTTATTTCCCATCAAGTCATGGGGCCATGGCTGCAGGTCTGCCATGAGCAATACCAGCACTGTATCCAGCCTCAGCCCAGGGAACTCTACCTTTCATAGCCATATGGATAAAAACCAGTATGGAACTATGGCTAGAACTGGAGTTTTAATCCTATTTTAAGTAGGGCTTGTATTAGTAAGGGAGCACTTGGATGTGCTCTGCTCTCCAGCTGAGAGTAGTTTGGTGCCTTTGTTCACAGGTCTGTGCCTGAGAAGCTGGGAGGTGTCAGCATCCCCAGGGCTGGGAAATTCAGCTGCTGAGTATGGAAATCAATCAGGCAAAAGCTTATTTGGCAGTACTCCAGCTGAATCTCCTGCACTGTATCTCTGTCCTGCAGGGAAATCAGGACAGTGACGAAGACTAGCCCAGCTGCTGTGGCATATTTTTCTTAAGCACTTTAAATATTGCTTTGTTCAGTGTGTGGCTGGTCTTGGCAGGAGTTTCTCCTGCAGCCAAAGTTTCATGGCTGGAGAAGTTGAAACCATCTGCAAGGAAAGAAGCTGATGCATGAAGCCCAAGCACATTTCATTACCCTAAAAAGGTCATGCTGTGAAATAAAACTACAGGGTATGTTATTCAAACATTGATGGGCAAGCTTGTAAGAATTCTGCTAACCAGAAAACAACTGCTTGCTGCAAGGCGCAAGTAAATGTCAGGGGAGAGCTGGCGTCCAGTGACCAAGAGACCTAAGAAGAACAATCTCAGAAGGTTAAAAAATTTTAAGATGAAAGATAGCTTTGTTTCACTGCATTGTCTGCCACAAAACTAATACAGTTTATGTCTCCTGTGCTGCTTTGTGAACTGTATGTTATCTGTAAAACATATATGCTGCATATGCAGCTTTGAAATCACAGTGAATGAGCCACATGGTGGCCTCACTCCAAAGTCCCTGAGGGAAGAGTCCCTGTACTTCAGATCTGAAATGAGTTAGGAATTGAAATGGTTTGATAATGCAAAACAGCAATGGAGCTTGGCTCCTGAGAAGGTGAGGGAACTGGGAAGGCAGAAGTTCCCACTGGAAAATATTCATATTTCCACAGAGGTGTGACATGCATCTGTTGGGATACAGGAGAAAGAGAGAACTGGGATTGCCTAGCTAGCAGTGGGGCCATGCAGGTGCCAGTTCTAGGTCTAGGGTACACCACTGTCATCTGAAGCAAAGACAAGCCAAGAAACATTTGAGTAACCAAAGCTAAGAGCATGTGAGGCACAAGCCACAGTGGTCAGAACACTGGAGTAAGCGAGGCCCAGGTTGTTGGCACACCTGCAGTGACAGGCAAAGAGACTCCCAGAGGGAAGAGCCAAATCCCACCAGTGTCCTGCCCTAGGGGTGTACTCTGTTCTGTGGTACTGCTTACTTGTCCCAGCCTGCAAGAATTAAAACATCACAGGGAGAGATGGCCTGTCTGGTACAGTCTGCCCCGTGATGCAAGATAAGGGAAGGCTCTCTTATCAGAGACAAGGGCTTCAGGGCCCATCCATCTCCTGCTCCCCAAGGACCTGTCAGAATGGAGACTGCCAGACACAGCAGGCACTGAAAATGAGAGGCCTCTCCCAGGACTAAGACAGGCCTTGGAGAAGGGGTTGAACTGACAAGGAACATCACATCACCAATCCAAGTTAATAATCTCTAAGATTAATTTATGCAGGCTCAATGGGCACCAAAACCATCATCTGAAACACTTACCATTGCTGACATCTGATTTATCAAGCACTCCTCTTTGAAGCACAGGTGTGCCATTTCATCCAGCTGCTGCCGATGAGCACGAATTACAGTCTTTCTGATTGACAAAAAAAAAAAAAAACACACACTGGTTACACAGCCTGTAGTGTCATCACTGCTTGTAATGACAGCTGGCCTCAATAAACCTTCAAGGAAGAGGAATACCCCAGAGAAAGCCTTGGTGTCCTGTGTCCCTGGCACTCAGGAAGGACACACCAGTGCTCTGTGAAGTGCAGTGGACTGCACTGCTTTGGGCTTCAGGATGAGCTGGGTGACTGAGGGCTGCTCACAGAGGAGTGACCACAGCCCTTCCTTAGCACAGGCAGCACACAACTGCTTTTCACTGTAGGAGAATCAAGGAGCACAACAATCATCTAATTAATAGGTGAAATGGTTTATAACCATGAGACTGTGAGTAATTCCAGTGAGAAAGAGGCTGAGCAGGAAGGCAGTGCTGCTGTTGATTCCTCTGAGCAAATTTCACTGACCAACAATGTATTTTCAGTCAAGGGAATGCAGTCCAGTCCCTGGGAGCTGACAGTGGCAGCTCAGAGTACTCAGAAGCTTTATATCTACATCTTCAGTGATTGCTCAGCTGCTCTAGCAGCTTTCCTTTTAATTGGTGGAACACCTATAACCTGATTCTTGATGGACGGTTCTGATATATTTTAGGTACCTTACAGCTTACAGTAAGCCAATTAATTACTGAGAACTGCAGTTTGCATTACAATATTTATTCCTCTAGCACTATCCTAGAAGCTATAATAGAATAGCTGTCTAGAATAATGTCTTCCTCTGAGATTTTAAAACATCACTAAATAAAAGCAACCATATATTTTTAAGATAATTACTATAAATTATAATTAATCTTATAATTATATAATAGAATGATTAACCATTGATTTTTGAAGTGCATATGAGTATGACACAAAAAAAGGCAAATGTATCACATGTCCAGATTTTCTAAGCTTCACTACAAACTTCATGATGAGCAAGACTTACTGTGCCTTTTCTAGGGCTTCCTTCTGCCATTTCCCCTTCTCTGATACAGCACTTGGAGAACTGCTGCTGGACACCTGTGAGGGGCACTTTGCATTTGCTATTGGCTTATTATCTTTGGTTGCAAATCCTGCATCAGCAGCAAAAGTCTCTTGTGTAAAAATACTCTGCTTTAACTTGTTTTTTAGCAATGCTGTTTCCTCATTGCTGAATGATGACTTGGCAGGGTCTTCACAATGGGTGAGGTCCTCATTCCTCAGTCCTGGCTTAGGCTGCAGCAGCCAGCTGCTCTCCTGAGAGGGGGACTGGGCTGCATAGCTCTTTTCAGGTATTTCAGCATTTATTTCCTCAGCACAGCACCCTTGACTTGAGTTAGACTTCCCTGAATTACCAGCCTTGTAATGCTGATTAACATCAGCACCACACCCTCTGCCTCCCAAGGGTTCTTTGAAGGGGGAGTCGCTGCAAAGCCCCCCACCCTCTCTCTCTGGCCTGGGGACAGCAGATCCAGCTGTGAGTCCAGCTGCAGATGTTTCTGTCGGGTCACGTCCAACAAACAAACTGCGCCGGACTCCCTTCTTGGACAAATCGGATCCCCGGTGGCAGCAGCATGGTTTCACACGGCCACAGGTGGGTGGGAGCTTCTTGTGCTTGGCTTGAAAGGAGCCCAGCAGGGCACAGAGCCTTCCCCTGTGGCGGGGCTGCTCCATCAGCTCCAGCATGCTGTCGGTCAGAGCTCTGCTTCTGGTGCACTGCCAGCCCTCCTCCTCAAACCTGCTCTGGGCGTCACTGTCCGGCACCTGCTTCTCACGGTGGGGCTTCTCTTGTTTGGAAGGCGCTTTCTCTGCTTCAGTTATGTCCTCACCATCAAGAGGTGACAGCAGGAGTGGGGCCATGAGCTTGGAGGTGAATTCTGAGGAACAACTGGAAGAAACAGAGTTGCTAACTCCATTTTTTCGAGCTTTCCATTTTACACCTCCTCCTGCAAGGGCTGCCTTTTTATCCAAAGTTGATTCTTCATTCTCCTCATGCTGGAGATCAAACTCTTTGAACTCTGCAGTTCCTGATTTCAATACAGGAGATACGTATGCAGTTGAAGCATCCTGCTCTGGAGTTAAGATGGCTTCACTGGAGTAAACAACACATCTGTGTTTGGACTTGTACTCTTTGTGATTAGCTAGGAAATCCTTGCCATTTCTCCAGCTGCAAGCAGGATCTTCCTGCAAGCAGTATGGTTTTTCTGCAGTATTGCTTGGAGGGGATTCAGCAGCTAAGTCATAGCTCCAGTCTGCAGGAGTATTGCTGCAGCCTGCATTTTTAATGGATTCATCTGCCTCTGAGCTACTCTCACTACAATCCCAGTTGTCATCTAATCCATGATCTTCCATGGGTATTGCATGTTTAAAAAATAAATCCTGCCGCTTTTGGCCTTTTTGCTCTTCTTCGGTCCCTTGTTCTCTTTCATGAAGGAAAAATGAATGTTGACTGGATGTGTTGCTATCTCCTCTTTTCACACTCTTTTGACTACAGACAGGTGAGAAAGAATCTTCACTGAAATCACTGTCATCCAGCTCTTCCAGCTGTATCCACTCTTTGCTCGGCACCTCGGATGGAGTAAGGCTCAGCTCCTGCTTCACTTGAATCTCCTCGGGCTTGTACTGCATTAAAAACCTCTCAAGGGGTTGATAGTTCAATTTTTGTTTTATAATAGGGGGCTGCTGAAACTGCTGGTGATAAAGACGTAAATGCTCTTCCCTTTCCTTCTGATATGGAGGCAGATATGTCCAGGGTTCAACAGACTGTTTAGCAGAAGTATTTCCCCATTCCTGTTTGCTGTCAGAGGGCAGATTTCCATCTCCAAAGGAATTATTTTCATTAGGATTAAGTTGTTTCTGAATAGGTTGCACTGTCTGGACTTTCAGGCACTGGACAGGGGTTCTGTTTTGCGTGTACTTGTCTTGCTGGCCACTCTCTTCTGTTTCTGCTGTGTCAATGAAATCCTTCACCGAGGGGCTCTTTTCAGAGTCAGGGGATAGATCATTTTTCTTCACGGGATTTGTTATCCGTAGGATTCCCTTAACTGGGGTGGTGTGCTGGAAGCAGGGAGTGCTGGTATTTCCTTTGTAGTCATGTTCTTTGCCAGTTCCCTTGGGGGTAGAGGTAAGAGGGACACCAGGCGGCTGGAGTGCTGCAGGATATGCCTTTGGTTTTGTAGCACTTGAAGGATGCTGTAGGCCTAGCTTCACTTTCTTTGGAGTGCTCTTTTCCCCATGTGGCAAAGAGAGAGTGCTTTGGACATGTTTTGGAGATATGTTTCTAGCTTTGCGACGCCTTTTTGTGACAGCGATAGCAGCATATTTAACCCCTTTCTTCAGCTCTTTGACCCTGTAAAAAAGAGGCTGGATTTAGAAAGTGTCATGCTTTCAGAAAAATAACAGCATCTTCAGAACAAATCAATGCTTTCACATAGTAAGACTAAATATTGACTTCAACATCATGGCTGGTTTTCTGTCTGTGATCTTCACAGTTATCAAAACCCCTCTGCCAAAATGCCTGGACTTTTGGAAAAATCTATAGCAGTCTTTTAAAGTGCTTCCTTGAGCAGTGCATAACAGGTCAAGTGAGTGGAAATGGCTTCAGTTTAACTGCAAGGGGGTAGCATTTCCATACATAATAATGCAGCAGAACAAGCTGGTATTCTCCAGAGCACATCAGAGTCCCACAAGGCTCAAAGTAGGACTTTTGAAGTAGTTGCAGTGGGGCTCCTTAGCTCAGGTGATGTGCACAGGGCTGCTCTGCTCCTGGACCAGACTCAGCAGTGCAGCTGAGTATATTAACTGGTATCACCCTTTCCCCTACCACCCTGACCCTCAGCTGCTCCCCCTCCTCCTCTTGTCCCTCAAGTTATCTCTTGTCCTTTTAAGACCAGCATTGCACATCTTGTAATTTGCTTCCTGCTCTGTAGGAGGGAGGGTGAAGGCCTTGCACACATTCTAAGTAGAATCAAAATACAAAACTAAATCAAAACTTTTGATTGCTAAGGTCAGTAATCCTACAGTTACAGGGCACACAGTGATATTTTCATCACTAAAAGCGGCCATCAGAAAGTACTTACAAGACTCAAAAAAATTTAAGACAAAATATAAGAGTTGGAATAGGTAACAATTTTAATAGCTTTGTAAAGAACCTGTTTCTTGCCTAAATCAACATTTTAAATACAACTATAATAAAATGTAATGGCAAACATCAGGCATTACTTTTTACTTTGTGATTTTCACCTGGGCAAGAACTCAGTTTCACCTCCTACCTGTCAGCATATCGCAGAGTGTTCAGAGTATGCTCTGTAGCTACGTGGCTTGGTGAAACATTGGCTATCATACATGTCTTGGAATTGCCAATGAAAGAGTCTCTTAGCACCTAGGGTTCAAAGGAAAAAAAAAATCTTAGCAGTTCACGTCCCTTGCACATCCTGTAAATTAGCAACACCTACAGCAGAAATTCAGCATGAGATGAGGTAGTGGCTTTTTTATTTTTTTGATAAATGTAGTTCTCTTGTCTCAGTTTTACTTACCTTTACTTGTTTATAGTTTAAAATGAATACAAGTATTAATTAGGGCTCTAAACAAGCCCTTGTTCCAGATACCTCAAGAGTGCCAATATGGTTTGTGGAATAAAGCAGATGCTACAGCTGAAGTCAAGAAATATTGATGAAAGCTCCCAGGACAGTAACTGAATAGAAGATGCAAGACTGGTTTCTGATTGTGGGGAGATGGTTGGTAACTCTGTATGAGTGTGGAAGGTGGTGTTTGGGGTTTTGTTTGGTTTCAGCTTTTGGCTTGTTTCTTTTTTTTTTCATGCCAGTCCCCATTGTTGGCTGGAGGAAATTGGCAGTTGGCTTTAATTCTGTGATTACATTTAAAATTAAAATTTACAAAAGCTATGCATTTCCTCTCTTCCTCAAGAGAGGAAGCAGTTACTGAACTATGCCATTTCTTCATTCATTTATTTATTTTATTTTTTGCTTATTTTTGTCCTCAGCAGGGAAACCTCTCCTCTTGCCTTTCTGCTCATTTTACCTGAGTTAATTTGCTTTGCCGGAAAGGAGTGTGCAAGTGTTCCTGATCCAATGCCCGAATGCATTCCTTTAGCTACCAAAAGAAAGAAAAAACAGAAGGGAAAAACAGATCAGTCATGCACTGGCAAGGAACTGAACAGCACCAAACCAAATCTACCCAGGTCCTGTGTCACCTTTGACTCCTGCTATATGTTGTCCCTTGCAAGGTCAATTTGTGCCCTGCCTGATGGCTCAGTGGGCTGCACTAAAATGCAAAGAGCTGGGTAAGCACACACATTTAGCACACAGTGAGCTCTACAGAGCTGCTGCCTGCACTACATCTGGCAAGTCTGAAGCCAGACTGGGTGTAGCCTAGACTATGCTGCGGCTTGCAGTGCAGGTATACCCAAAGGACAGAGCTTTTTGAGCTACCTCTCTTATTTTCTTTCTTCTGGAGATTGCAGATTACAGTATTGTCATGGTGATACTGCCATCAAGCATTTACAGCCTCTCTACATTCTACAAACTTCCACTAAAAATGACACTTATGTCTCACTTTTACAATATTACCTGTAACAAGTAAGAGATCAAACTATTGTAATTCTTTAGCCTGGCTCTCATAGTTGCAGTGTCTGAAAGTCTTCCACTTGAAAACAAAATGAATATTCAAACCAGCAGCAGACTTTAGATCTCATGGGTTAAAAGGTCTGAAGAGAGTGTTATGATCATTGAGGCCAGAGCTAGGTTTTACAGGCTGCAGGTTACAAAGATTTACCCAAAGTTGCTTTTTATATTTAATTCAGTCACTACTTGTAGACTGTCTATCTTCTTAGTTTCACACAATACCAAAAATGTAAAGACTCTGATTTCATAGTTTCTTTTAAGAGAATTTCATGGGCTTACACTCAGGATTCTCGGGAATCACAGAATTGTTTAGGCTGGAGCAGACCTTCAAGATCAGACTTCTTTCTGTTCAGGTACCAACTCCCCCGTGACACTCAGTTATTCACCAGCAAGTAACACATTCACTTCACAGGCTACCTCCCAGCACAAACACTAATATTCCAGGAAAAGCCTCTGTGCAAAAGAGCGTCTACATTCCCCAAGCAGAGCAAGCCACCTCCTATTTGGAGCACACTAAGAGGTACAGTTGTGTGCAGACTTCTGTACTGCTGGCTCATACCCTGGAACCTGTATCACCTTCAGCCTCGCTTAGAGAAGCCCCCAGTCGCCACTGAGCTTCACTTGTTTGCATTTCAGGAGGTGCAACCCTTTCTGCAGCATTTACAGGAAGGCTTGCACCACTTACAGGCACTTCTGCTTTATCTTAGATGGCATTTTTCTGCTCCTTTGTCCCTCTTTGCCTGACTATGGACACTTAAAAAGACAGTTGGCCATGGGAGTGCATTCCTTCCTGTTCCTTCCTCCCCACAACAAATTGATAGTTTTTATGCTCTTAAGTCCTTTATTCCTGATTTGAAAGAGAAGCTCGAGTTTAAGTGGTAAAAATAACTGGCAGGAACAGATGTGCTTTTATGGCAATTCCAAGCCAGTATTCTTTAGAAGGGACAAAACCTTCTATATAAAATATTGGACACTTATACTACACCTAGCATTGTTCATGCTATGTTTACCTGTCTGGCAGTAAGAAAGGATTAAAAATACTTAATTTTCATAATGATATCTCTTCCTTCTTAAATTGTTTTTCAGTCATGAGACAAATTGAACTGAACACACTTAGTACCTTCGTTATTTTTCCTCTCCATGGAATACATACATACATTATTCTGTGGTTCACTTTTTATCCTAAAACACATGTTAATAATTAAATATAAAACCTTCCCCAGACATAATAGTAGCTTACTGCCAAAAGACTTTGGTTTATTTCTGCTCCTTCCATTTTTGTTTGTCGATCTGAGTCTTTGGCATCAGCTGCCCTTTCACTGCCAGCCAAGTCAATGAATGATATCCTAGAAAAAACAAAGTTTCATTTATCTTAGGGGCTTTTTCCCTCTTCTTTTTTCCTTTATTAAACCAGCAAGCTGCAACACATGGCATCAGAAGAGTAATTAGAAATGACTACTTTTGAACAAAAAACATCCACTGGAAATATCTGAGATACCAAAATAAGCATAGCAGCAGGAACTGTGTCAAGAGCATCTTAACATTAAATAATAGAAAGTGTAGTTACATGTGATGACAGTGCTCCACAGTTTAATGGATAAGCTGTGTAAAGTGCAATACATTCATCTCTCCAGATATTCACTTTTTGTAGTTTCCTAAGAACAGGGCTAAAAGAAATTTTAAGTGTTTTGATTTCTCCTTCCAGGTAAAACAGACATGTCAAATGGGAATTCAGGACAATAGGAACAGAAATTTCCAGTGTAGCATGTAATACACTGAGCTTTCAGTGATCCCTGTTGTTTCGTTCCACAAAACTCCATTACTCCTTTTCACACTCCCTACCTCTGGGTGCCAGCTGCTCTACTGACTGTTGCACTGTATCCTTGTGTTTGTCCTTCCTCTTTTTCTGCAACAGCCCAGACTTCTTTTATAGACACATCTTGGCACCCTTCCCTCAGTTCAGCTCCACCTCCCTTTCAGACACACAAAACCCCTCCAGTTCAGATGCCACACCTACATAAACCTCTATACTTTTATTTCTAAGCCTGACTGTTCTGTCTTTTCCTCTCTTCAATATTTGTGGCACATTTTGCCTTGTGTTCAAAATCAGATCCTGGGAAAGAAGACTGTGTGGTAGCTAATGGAAGGAGGTGTCAGCAGGATTTTGTGACACTCATCAGAAATGCAGATGCACAGACTTTCTTCCTCAGACCTATTTCTTGAGGTTGTTTACTCTGGAGAAAAGATGACTGAGAAGAGGTACAATTCAGTTTTGAGTACATAAAGTGGATGCCACAAGAGTAAGTAAACTGCTTTTTCTGTCTGCTGCAGATAGCATCAGAGTCACACACTCAAATTATCAGGGAGGTTTATGTGAGGTACTCTGATTCTTCTGGCCAAAGGCAAACATCTGTCATGGAATCATCTCCACCTGGGCTGGTCATCCCACACTCCCTTTGTAGTCAGTTACAGGATAGAAATGCTTTGAGGGGCAAATGCACCTGATCTAATTTACTGCAGGGATCCCAGAAGTGACAATTTAATTCTACTGACTTCAAAGGTGATGAGTTCACATGTGGATATGTCCACTGCAGGCATCTACCTTTAGCCAAATTAAACACTGAAGATGAGGGGATGGATTTGATTGTCAAACTCCTTCACTGGAAATTTGTACAAACAATTTTGACAAAGCTCTTGTAGATGTGCCTAAAACATTCTCCTTGGAAAAAGAGAAAGGACACTGGAACTTAAGTCCCTTTTAATCCTGTCTTCTAATTTAACTCACACTTGTGCACTAACACCTCTTCTTTGTCTCTTGGATGTCCCTGGGCTTGACATCAGCACTGAGCACTTCTGCTTCTGGTCTTACCTTCCAAATTGCCTGTTATGTGAGTCTTTAATTTGAATTTGGATGATAGCATGAGACCGAGAGGAATCTGAGTTGACTGCAGTAGCTCCTGTGCTACGTTCTTTTCCTCCCTTCAAAATCACCTGCAAAATAAGGGGGACAAAATCCAAATGAATTGTAAATAAAACCACAATCTCTCAGAAAGAGAACTTGTCCTCCTAAGGTGAGGAAACATTGTGAGGAAAGGTGCGTTACAGCCTTAAGATTTGGTGCAAAGCAGTAGAGGTAGACTGTATCCCTTCCAATATTTCCTTCAGAGCTTTGTGCATGGACTTGCTTGTAGTGACACTACAGAGCTTATATAGCACACTGCAAGTAACAATCTGTTGCATCACACACTCACTCATATTTGCAAAATATCCAAATTATAAAATTAAATTCTTTCTTATATCGCTGGGATACTTTTGTAGTACTACAGATACAATCTAAGAGACTTAGGAGATTGACCATTTATTGTGTTCTTTTAAAATTTTACTTTCTCTTGTAGTAGATGAGTACAGTTATCCAGAAAGTCACACAAAAAGTTATCAACTGCCAAAACCTTTCCAAATTTCCAAAACTAAAAAAAAAAGCCAGAGTAAGGAACAAAGTTGAAAGATTAATTATATTCAATAAAACAGTAAAATAAGAAAACAAGGAAGGAAGGCAAGGCAGAAGGATAAAGGCTCCTTCAAGATACAAATCCGAATAATTATTTTTTTAAAACTTTAAAGGACTGTTGCAGAAAGTCTAACATTGACTGCAGCAGTCAATTCATAGAAAAGCCATTAATTTTGTTTCTGGTTGCAAGGACAAATTAAAATATTGCCTAGCAAAATCAATACATTCTCAGCTGATAGATGTGAATTATTCATGCTTTTCAGTGGCCAGTTCTCAATGAGCAACACCACCCTCTGCAGCTTCTGAGCTTTATATCAGTGCTAAGTCAAGATCATTTCTGAATCAAAGCCAACATCAATGAGTAGTGAATAACCAGGGATGTGTTCAAAGCTCTTTCCACATATCTGTTGCAGAATACTCAGAAGTTCCAAGTCAAGCCAGTGACATTTCTGTGTTCAAAGGGGCCTGTGAACAATGTATTTTTTCCCCCATGATATCTGTAAGAATTAAGTAATTTAATAGCTCTTCTGTGTGTGGAATGTGATAATACCAAGGAATTGTAAATCAACCATATAGTAAATTTGCACTCTAACTTGCAGAAGCATCACCACCTTGTCCTGAAGCTTGGAGTTAATGGGAAGATGAACAACTAAATTAAGTGCAATATCAGTGGACAACACTATGACAATTTTAGTGAGCCAGTTACAGTATCAGACACTTGTAATTGACACTTCCTTATCAAAAAAATATAATTAAACTATGAACTAAAGTCAGGCTAAATAGAAAGTAGATTGAATCAGCTTGCTTGTTGCACGACAATACAGAAAATTTGCCAGTGTCCTTTTAGGGCTCAGCCAGGTAGGGAAAAAAATGGAAGCCTTGTTCTTGCTGAATGTTAGCTACTGTTTAAAGATCTTAATTTTACTTGGCTGCTATCATGCACACACATAAGCAGTATTTTAATCCTAATTCAGACAAAATATCTCAATCTTAAGTATTTTCTAATTTCTGTTTCTAATAACTTTCAAATTTATATATTCTGTGCCAAAACCACATATCTTTTATATACAAAAACCTAAGTTCACAGGTACCACACTGGGAGAAAATACATATCCAGCTTTCAAGGTTCCTTATTGGGACACTATTTAACTTCTGGAATCTTTCCCTATGGAATGGCAGCAGAAGCCACAGCTGTGAATCAATTGCTTGCATGTGGCTAACAGAAGAAACAGCTTAATGAATAAAGGCACTTTTAATAGAGCCCCTTGGTGCTCTGCTGGGGTTGCCAATTTCAGGGCCTTATACAGGAACATACACTTGTGCTACACAGTAAATAATCTCTGTAAGTGACACACCTCACAAATAAGCAAATCAGGCTGCAGAAGACAAAGAATGAATCTCAAACATTACCTCCAACAGCTGATCTACAGAATTCACCTGAACCTCCCGCAGTCCAACTATCTGAACGATGTGCTTGCCATCTTCTCTTGCAAAAAGCCTGACAAGAGAACAGTGCAAAAAGGAGATATCTGAAATCTTAGAAAGCAGCAATGAAAACACACGTCTGTGCCTTGACACTGAGAAAAAGCAATCAAGGCTACTGACAGGGAAGAGGCCCTGCTGTCATTCATTTATTTTCAGAGCTGAAGAAGTACTTAATTTATAACAAGTACCACTGACATTTCACTGCTAAAGAGACATTACCAGTGCATTTCTGATAGTTCAAGAATATAAAAAAGCAGGGAAGTAAATTACCACGTTTACATTTTAGAGCTCCTGTCTCCCTTTAAACTACATCTCAGGCTCCTCTAAATCTTCTTCAGACTGTGAATTTTGTTCTGTTCATATTCTAAGGATTTTTGCACAGGATTTTAAAGCATCTCCTATGGATGCTTTATAATCCCCTATAAGGCTTTATAATCATATTTCAGTATCACCTCCAGAGGCTTCCTGGGCTGAGTGACTGGGCTGCCAGGCAAAGGTGCCCAGGGAGAAGGTGAGCAGGCTCTGCAGAGTCAAGCATGTGGATTTTCAGAGACTGGATTGGCAAGAGCCAAATCCCCACTGGCACAGCAGGAGGGACAGCCAGAGTTTATGCTTGACCAAGGAAAGACAAGGACTCCATAATGGTTGACACATGACAGGCTGTCCAAATAAGTTGTGGATGTCCCACACCTGAAAACATTTAAGGCCAGGTTGGATGGGGCGCTGAGCAACCTGGTCTAGTGGAAGTAGCCCTGCCCAGGGCAGCAGGGGTGGAACAAGATGATCTTCAAAGTTCCTTCTCAAAATGTTCCATGATTTTAAGACAGGAACTTCTGGCCACAAGAAACTTGTTTCTCTACCTATGGATGTCCAGCTATTATTACAGTGTAAGCAGGAGCCTGAGCTTGTATCTCAAACCTAAGTCCTTATTTTCCCCCCAAACAACAAACCAAGAGTCCCTGTCAATGTCACAGTATCTACTGTCAGATCTATCCTCCCTAAGTATCTCCTGTGAACAACCCTAATTAAATATGTAACATTTGCTATAAATGCTAATATGTTAAATGTAATCACATGAAAACAGTAATTGATTTCCAAACAGTAACCAACTGAGTCACAACCACAGGCTTGTAGGAAATCATGTTTTTACTTAAATACCTTTTCCTTCCATTTAGCAGGTCATAAAGCTGTCCGCAGTAGATCTCATAAAAACTGATCAGAACAGTAAGATCTTTCTTGGATGGTGATGCTCTCAGGTGCTTAAAGATGTCCCGGGCAGCCAGGGCATAGAGTCCTGGGTTCCGGTGATTCCCTATCATGGTGTAAGTCTTGCCAGCACCAGTCTGCCCGTACGCAAAGCAAGTTGCATTGCCTCTGTGAAGACAGTGTATGTGTTTAGTGCCACATCCCATTCATTCATATCTATTAAATAATATTCTGCAATGCTGGTATCTATCTATAGTGGCCCCTTAGCAATGAGGTTTGGTCTGCTACCCTCTCTGGGAAACTGCAGAATGCTTAACAATGATTTCCAAGTACACTGTGGGGAGATCTGATGTGGGACAAGGTGCTGGCTCTCTTCCTTTCTTTTCCTTTCCCTGCCCCCCTTAATAAAAAACTTTGTACCTGGCTCAGTACTCCTGGCAGAGGAATGGGTAAAAATGTAGTGAATAATTTCTTGTCAGTTTAGATTGCAGATTGGCCTCACTATGGTGTCAGATTAAATGAATGCCAGCAGGAGGGATGGAAAAGTAAGGGGAAAGCTGAGAAAAAAAACAGCATAATGTCTTCTGGTGGCATTACTGGACTAGCGGTAATGTGAATTGTGGCTTTAGTGATTATTACACAGCAAGGTACAAGTCTCATTCTCCTTTCTCACTTTCCTTTTCTCAAGAGCATGATACTGTGTCTTTGTTGATGACACTTGGAGACTTTCAGTAACAGAATGCTCCATTTTATTAATTTTTAGCATGGATATGTAATCTTTTCCTTCAAAGACTCAAAAAAATAATTATATTCAAGTATATGTTCAATATATATATAACCTTACATGGCAATAAGATGTCTCATGTAAAGCTACCATAAATTTCCCATTAATCAGATCAAACCTCTAAGCAAATATAAATCAAAAAAAATAAATCACAAAGTTATTCATAATTTCTATTACCTTGTGAACTGTACAAATACATGTAAAAATATCTCTCAGTATGTCTCAGGAAAGAGGTAACATTATTTCTCTACAGATGAGTGTGCTCTGCCACACAAGAGAGTGAAGATGAGAATTCTGAAATCCTGGGACATGTGTTTTTATTCTAGGCTGACCATGCTGTTAATTTGTTGCAACTGAGGTTCAATTTAACCTTCATCTGTAATTGAGATTTGTCACCTAGTGTGAAGAAAGTTTTCCCTGATTCATTTTTGTCAAAATTGCAATCAAAGATATTCTGAAAGGGGGAAGGCATGTGGAGAAAGTGAAATGAAGGTACATTTCAAAAGATGAAAAGCATAAAGGAAAATTCAAGCATACACATACAATTGGAAAACAACAAAACAAAAAATAACCAATGTAAGCACTGATGCCCTACCCGTTAAAAATATGCTGAATGAGAGGATAAGCTGTCTTCATATACACATCCTGATTGGTACATGTCTCCTCAAAGACTTCATCAAAACAAAAAACATGCTGAAAAACAAAGATAATCTTTACATGAGAATGAATACATTTCACTTCCTCTCTAATTCCATTCAAAGGTAAACTGAAATTACAGAAGTCCTTCCAGTGACTTCATATGGCTTTGGATTAGGTAGAGAGTGATCTAGCACACTTAATATGCAGCACAACTCATGTAGGAACACACCAGTCAAGAGATGCAGGGTAGGAAAAAAAAAAAGCCTCAATTTCCCATCATTCTGAAGCATAACATACCAGAGCCTTTTAACAAGAAAAAAAGCCAATTAAAGAAAACCTATTCATTAAATGAATCAGCCTACAGTTGTACTGTCAGACTGTAACAGTAAAAAGAACTGAGAGTCAACTCTTGACTCTCTCAAAATTAGTTCTCACTTGTCACTAAGTTGTGATTAATTGCCTCTTTTCTTACAGAGTTTTTTGCCAGAGAAGAAAGAAGCTGCTCCTAGGCAAAGCTAGATTGTCTGAACTCAAAAGGGGGCAAGAAAATCAAAACTTCCCACACTCCAGATCGGACTCAAAGAAGCAGGATCTGTGGAAATGATTCAGCATGTGTCCCAGTAAAAGGTGGCACATGAACTGGGCCTGAGAGAGATCCAAACTGAAATTTTACCAGATACTCTGAACAGTTGTTCCTAGGGCTCAGATTGTAAAAATAACACTCAGGAGAGCAAGAATAGCTTGCTGCCTCTACAAATAAGTTCTGTTCCTGGTGCTGTCAGTCACAAGAGAGAATTTCAACTATGACAGCACAAAGTATTTGGGATTAAGAGACAAAGACAAAAGGGAACTTAATTTTCAAAAGCATTTGAGAAAAATGGAAGGGAGGGGATGAGGGTGTGTATGATTCATTGAAACAGACCTACAGTGCTTAAACAGTGGAAAGGGAACTCCTCACTGAAGTACCCTGGAAAGCCATCAGCAGGCATTTCTCCTGCAGCAATGGCAGGTAGCAGAGGGTTTATTTTGCCACATACTAAGAAAGTTGCAAGAGACATACTTCTAGACCTTAAAACTATTGGCTCAGGTTTGCTGGCACAGTCTGGCATAAATCAGAATCAACTCAAATATAGACAACTCTGAGCTAAAAGAAAAGCAGCCTACCACCAGTGTAAGAAATACTAACAGTCCTTTTCTGTTTTCCCTCATGGAAACTCCAAGCACAATAAGCTTCACCCTTCTATGCAAGTGACTGGCCCATAAGCACAACCTTCAATGGAGGATGTTACCTGTAAAATGTATTGTGTAAGATCAACTGCTTCCTTCTTCTCATGGAGAAACAGGGTTTGTTTATCTTTCACTGTGATTATATTAACCTCCCCACGTCTCTCCTCCCGCAGGCAGAGAGGACGTTTTCGGACACACACTCTGATTTTTTCACTCTCTGTCCATGGAGTCTCTTTGTCGAAAGTATTGGATCTACAACAACAGTGGAGGTCCACATTTTAAAATCAGGTTACAACAGAATCTAGAATATGCCTGAATATGTTATCTTTATCACAGAATGTTTCTGTCATTAATGTCTATCAAAAAACTCCATAACACACCTCATTTTTACATTGTGCAGTTTCTGATGCTTTTTCCTAAACAAACTGATACTTCCTGTACATTTCTGTTAAAAGAATAATTATGCTTTTACAGCTACACTCCTGAACTTGTTGTTGGAGTGACATATTTTCAGTTGTACACAAACATGAGATGGAAGCTGGCATAATATCCATGCTAATGTAATGAAATTTAATCTTGCTGAAATTATTTGCACTCATGATTGGTCACTTAATCATGTACAATGAAAGTACAATTAGATCTTGAAAAGTAAAAGATACAATACTTAGCTGCTTTTCCTCTCATGCTGGAAATTTTTCTTCCCATTATAGACTATCCAACTGATTACAAATAAATGACTCAAACTGGCAAATGAGATACTATCACCATGCTCCTGTTCAGCCCAGGAAAAAAAAGGTAATATTGACCTCATCCTTGTCTCCCCTTTGGTAATTTTTCATAAAAAGGTTATGTGGTTTCAGACCATAAACCAAGTTCTGCTCTTATGTTTTACTTTAGTACCCTTCCAGACACCTCAGAAAGAGGAGGTGATTCCATGTTTCCTTGATTAACCTACTGTGTACAACATTTTGTGAATAGAATAAGCTTGAATTAACTGAAATGCATTAATTATATCTCTCCCTTCTTCAAGCTGTCTTCAGCCAAATCAGCAACAATTTTCAGCCTGGATTTGCATTTCAAATAATCAAGCCCCAACTTGCTCAAAAGCAGTGTTTCTGCCACACTGACCAGGTGCCAAAATCTCTTAGCATAGCAACTGAAAACTCATATATACCAGTTGTCTAACGAATTGTAACCCACAAGTTACTCAATATCTCATTAACATCCACAGGCTTGTATCATTACTGTTGTGCTCCATGATTCCCTGGAAGCACATGAACTATAGATTTAAATCTCAATATGTGTCTTTGAAGACCACATGCGAGCAATCTTTACTTGTCACTGGAGTCCCTTTAATTTTAGTACAGCTTTCCTGTGCAGTCCAGGATCAGCCTGTGTATTTAGATGGAAAATTCTTTTGTTGGAAAAGAAAGGCAATGATACTTGAAAGAAGATGTTTCATAAGCTGGTGTGAGCTTAAGTATATCACTAGGCACCAAATGCTGTCCAACAAATGATCAGAGGCTCTGANTGCCAGAGGGTGTAATTGGTGACCTGCAGCAAGAGCCTGTTTTGCTCTAACAGCTTGAAGCAGAAAGGATTGCAGTATTTGGAGAAAAGAAAAACTGAAAATTTAGGCACTCTGTTAATGAGAAAAAAAGGAATAAATTTTCTCTAGTACAGAGGCACATTCTGTTGAGTATATTTTGTATGGGAATAGAATGCATGTTAATTCTATATGCTGAACCCAAAGTTTGTATTTCTTACTAACTCTTTTAAAATATAAATTGTATTTTATAATAAAATAATTTTTCACTACTATGAAAAAAATATCAAACAAAAGTCATGACAGATCATCAGAAATCCGACTAAAAAATAGGTCAGAAGGGCCATTATGTCTTTGCAAAATCAAGTTATTTGCTGTGGGCAAGCTCAAAATAAATTTGAAAATATTAGAAGAGCTGCTTGTCTTTCTGCTATCTGAAATCATGTCTGTGTTTTCCAATATTTCTCATATAGATTAGACTAGATAAGCCTTCACAGTGGTCAAATCATAAGGTGACATGGGGATGGATGGATTCAGCGAAGCAGCTAAGCACTTGCAAAACAGGAATCACAAACCTGAGTTTAAGCATGCTGCTCCAAGCCTGCCTGAAATGCACAACTCTCCAAACACGAGAAAATTAAGTTGAGGCATATCAGGAGGAGGATGCAGAAAGCTCATGAGATGAGCCATAATGCTTGGTACAGAAGAATGTGCTTACAAGAGAAGAGAACAAGGAAAGAGAGAACAATGAAGAACATGTCTCTATTGCAGGATTAAAAATCTTTAACTTCTTTACTTGAGCAATTAGGTTTAATAAAGTATCATTTTTTAATTTGACAACATTATAAATCCTGTCATTTTAGCTGCACATT
>WBNO01023811.1:0-35973 GCA_013400575.1 Peucedramus taeniatus
CTCACATATTCTCAGTCCTCTTCACTCCACTTGTCCTTCTGCAGCAGTTTTTTCTCCCTGGCTCTGTTATCTCAGAGGTGCTACCACTGTTGGTGATGGGCCAGTCCTTGGCCAGTGGTGGGTCTGTCCTGGAACTGCCGGGCATTGGCTGTCCCTGAGATGGGACAGGCCTCAGGCAGCTTCCAACAGAAGCCACCCCTGGAGCTCCAGATGCTTACTGTGCAAACACAAAAAATGCATTTTGAGAAAAATACCTGGCTTTTGCCAAAATCTTATGTGATGAACACAGGAAGTGGTGACAATAAAGGTAGTGGTGGAAAAGGACATCCAAAGGATACAGAATCTGCTGCTCATTAGAGAAGAACACCACATTTCTATAGTTGTGACCTATCACTGCCATCAGATTATACACATAATTTGAAATTAATAAATTTGGCAATAAATACATTGATCCACTTATAGTTTCAATAGTTGCATAATAATAACAACCTAAATGTTAAATAGTTATTCTGAAAAATGTAGAGGAAACTAAAACAATAAAACATCAGAACAATCATTTCTGTAAGGTCCAGCAGTGATCTGTACCTATACAGTAATGTGACATATTTGCTAATAATTACTTTGCAGCTTTTGATCACAACACAGTATTGTTAGCAAGCCATAGGGATTGCACTTGAATGGAGAAAATTGAAACTCCATGCACTGAATGAGTATAATAGACTGCTCTGTGTGTAAATTATATTTATTTGGCTGCAGCCAGCAAGACAAAATGCTTAATCTAAAAAACTAATAATCACAAAAAAGAAATTAATCACTATAACTCATTTCTGTGGTACATGTTGCAAATTAAAAAATAAGCACTAGAGGAAACTATATATAAGGGATCCTAGAGGCTCTTACAGTATTCTAAATGGATCATAATTTAAAAGCTGAACTATGGTAATATTACTTTATTGATGGATTGTGCTCATAAGTTCTGACTGTGCAGATAAATTATTTTTTTAATAAGAAACAAATAATAGAAATATATTAATGGTGCTATTGAAATTCAGATCTTAAGTTTCATAATTTTGCTTGCCTTCCTCGTGAAAAGGTTTCTCAACACAAACAATCATTAGTCATCTTTAATTGATGCAGATGTTTATCCTGCTTTCACTGAAATTAGAAACAAAATTTTATATTTTATAATAAAACCAAAAGTAAAATAGTAAAAATATTGTTTCCATTGGATGGAAACATGCTGGATTTAAAATAAGATACAGATTTCAGAACGCAAAGATTATACTTTTTAAAATCATACAGTAGAATCATAGTAACATTTAGGTTGGAGAAGACCTCTGAGGTCACTGAGTCCGACCACTAACCCAGCAAAGCCAGGTCCACCACTTAACCCTGTCCCCAGGTGGCACATCAATGTCTTTTGAATATCTCCAAAGATGGTGGCTGAACCACTTTCCTGAGTTGCCTGTTCCAATATTTGAACAACTCTCTCTGGGAATAAATTTTTCCTAATATCCAGTCTAACTTTCCCCTGGCACAGCTTAGGACTATGTCCTCTTGCTGTGTCACTTTTCATCTGGGAGACCAGACCAACACCCACATGGTTACACCCTCCTTTCAGGGAGTTGTAGAGACTGATAAAGTCTCTTCCTTTTCTTGGCTTGTGCTCCAGATCCTTCACCAGCTCCATTGCCCTGTTCTGATCAAGCACCTCAATGTCTTTCTTGTAATGAGAGGCCCAAAACTGAATGCAGGATTTGAGGTGCAGCCTCACCAGTGCTGAGTACAGGGGGACAATCACTGTCCTTTTTCTGCTGCCCACTCTATTTCTCATACAAACCTGGATTCCATTGGCTTTCTTGGCTGTTTGGCCACATGCTGACTCATGTTCAGCTGGTGTATTTTTATTGAGTGAAAGAAAAACAACTTGGCTATGGCTATAAAGAGAGTTATGAGGAAAATGAATGCTCAATTTAAATTAAGTTCAATTAGGCACTTATGCCAACTCTCATACTAATGAATAAAATAATCTTTATTTCCTGAATTAAACTAGAATGGGAAAAGACCACATTAAATTTGAAGACTATTTTCCCAGATCAAATTTATTTGTCTTGGGCATGCTCCTGCAGAAAAACTGCAAGACAGTCTCTGCAGGGCATATACAATTACATTCTTGTCTGGTTGTAATCATTAGAATGTATACAATCAGGTTCCTGTTAAAAGTTAGAACATATATTGATCTATTGATTTACTTTTTAAGCTAATTTACAAAATTTTCCACTTTGACAAGCACTGGCACCTATATAACTGGTCCAAAAATAATAAATTATAATATATCACTTTTCAATTTAGGTTTTCTTTAGGAATGTTATCCACTGAAAATGATGTCAACTTGTTCAATGCACTTCTTGGCCCTCAAAATTAGCATATCCACAAAGTAGAATGGTATAAACATAATCTTCAAAGGTACTTTGAACTTTCCTTTCTTCTTGGAAATAAGTGAGAAAAAAAAATTAGTTTTACACTAAGTCAGTCTTTTCCTACCTATTTTAACCATGAAAATAAATGGTAGTAGGGGACAGAGTGAGACCATGAAAAGAACAAAGATAGCTACAAATTTAATAGCTATACTTGTTAGTGTCAGGCCAAATCTTACAAACATTTTCACTCTTGATATTACATAGGAATAGTCACATTAAATTCGATTCTATAAATCATGGATCAATAATATTAAAGTCTTAAATAATCATAGTCTGCAATTCCTTTATTATAGAGCCTCTAAACTTAGAAAAAGGATCTTCTTGATGTTGCCTAGCAGAAGAGTACCACAGCAATGGTAAATTAAATATAATTTACAGGTGACTGGGAAGACTTACAACTAATTGATGGTCAAGATGAAATTCAAAAGAATTAAAAGCTGTGTTATGTCTATTACACCTAACATATTCTGATCTGGATGAGAAAAAATGTAACTTTTACCTTTGGCTGCATTTGTAAAATTTAAATAGCCAATTAAAACATCCATAAGTATCTCTCAGTTTTCAGATATATATGAACTCAGTAAAACATAAACCAAAAGTCTTTCACATGATGAGAGACAATAAAATTTTAAATGATCATGAACTCAGATTTTTTTATGCCAGTAATGAAGTAAATCAGTCCTCAGAAAATCTATTTCCAGTTGTCATGTTAGAAGTAGCTTAAAAATTATCATATCTATAAAGTGTGGGAATGAAGCTCTCAATTCTACTCATGTTTTTTACATTAAGCAATTTCTGGATAAAAACACCAAGATTCAATCTAGGAAAGGAACATATCTCATTCTTGATGCTTGTCCTTAAAATTTTTCCTCATTAAAATAGTTTTTTAAAAAGCAATTTTCTTCTTTTCTTTAAAACAGATGAAAATGAATCAGCTTTTTTTTTCATTCATTCATTAATCAAGCTATCTATAGTTAGAACATAAATTAGCTTTTTGAAAACTACATACTTGGTCAGAAATTACTTAACTTCAGCTGAATTTAAAATAATAAATGTAAAAATCTGAGCCTTTCAGCTTTACTGGAAACATTTAATTATCCATCTTGAAGAACATATCCATCACATGTGGTTATAAATGTGAGGAATCTGTATGCATTTAAACATCATTTGAAGCTAACAAAAATTCATGCCTTTTTTTACTGGACTCCATAGAGATTTAAGCCAACTCAAAAATAACACTGAGAGCTATTTCAAGACATTAAATCTGGGTGAATCCAAGAAGTAATGAGCAGCATGTTGGTTGTAAACATTTCTATTTATAATATGCTTATAATATACTAATATATATGTATATTAAAAATATATTCTGCATTAATTTCATCCTATTAGCAAAATATACTGTGCTTCTTTAAAGTGATGTTAAGAATACTGTAGATCATTACCAAGGACATTAGAGTTTTCCGTGCTCAATCATAAATATATATGAATTCTATTTAATGAGTTGGAAATGCCAGTAGATTATTTGTTTGGTTATTATTTAGAGAAATGGTGAATTTCTCTGTTGAAAGAGCCCAGTTATAGCCACCTGATCATATTCACCACCTGCTCCCAAACAACTTGACGAGCTAAGAAGCCTCACACTTAAAATGCTCCATCATAATAGAGGACTTTTATACAAGAACTGAAATAATCCCAATGTAGAACAGAGATCAAAGCCTATATTTTGTTATCAGAGGAGATACTTGGACTGCCCTTGTCATGTAATGCAAGTCAGGTAAAAGCAGCAATAAGAAAATGGAGCTTCAATCATTTGTCAAAAATTAATCATAAGACAGCTGTGTTACTAAATTTTGATTCACATTTGGCATCTATGGAAATTTGGTGTAAAATATGGTCCTTCATAAATTTGTGCTTTTGTGTTTTATGTATAATTTGAAAATACAGTTTTTTTCTCATCACTATATGTAACTAATTATGAACTACAAACACATTTTAAATCAGAAAAATAATTTACAGAATTTTTTCCAGTTCTCTTAAATAAGACAGAAAACCAAAAATCATCAAAATTGCTCTATATGAAAATTACCTTTCTGCTCCTGTGTATACTTATATATAAATTTTGCATTGAATAGAGGCATTTTCTTTTCAATAAATATATATTTTATCATTTACAACTCACCTGATAAAAGAAAGTCAAATGCAAGGGTTTTTTTATATCTGCAAAGGGCTATTTATATCTTAATCCTGCTAGTGATGTTTTGTCTATCAGAATGTGTGTACATGAGGCCAGCTTCAATATAGCTGAAATATTCTGCTGACATGCTTAGACTAGGTGAAAATTCTTGCTGGCCTATTATATCTTCAGTCATATGAGCAAAAAAATGGGGCAAATGAGGGTTTGGAAGACTGCAGTGAGATTTGCAGCAGGAAGTTAGTTTAGTACATGAAAATATCCATTCTACTACATGAGCACTTAAATGTATAGACTTCATAGTTTCAGGAATAAACCAAACAGAACTTTTGCTATTTCTAAATACATTGAAGTTAAAAAATTATATATAATTGTTAATTATAGCTTTACACCAACGTCATGACTGTCATGATTTTTTTTTTTAATAAAGAATGACAATCCCAGGATTAGAAATTTACTTCAGATAGTGGTCACGGAGGAATATTGTAGAAGTTGACAACAGAGGAATGTATTTCTCATAAGTGATTTAATTAAAAAGCACAATTAAAAATTCAAACTGCTAAGAACAGTGATTTCTTTACTAAAATGGGAGTAGCTATGCCATGGAAATTAAGCAATGTCAGTAAGGAAGTAATTACAGAAGAACTGTGATAAACTTACTGAGATCTAGGCAGCCTTCCTGAAAATCTTTTCAGACTGAGTGGCTGAGTTGACTGATTCTGTAGTTTATAATTTTGCTTCATTTAAACTGTATGATGAATATTTTAATTTTTGAGGATTTTAATTCCCTTCTTATTCTCTTGCTGTTACATCTTCATACTAAAACCAGTCATGTGAAGCCATTTAAAAAACATTTTTTCAAAATACAGTTTACACAAAAGATCAGATTTTTTACTGTCTTCACTCTAAAAAAAACCCTGAAATTTCATTTATTAGTAACAGACACTCTTGAAATATTTCAGTTTTGACATCATGTTAGAAAATAAATTTTAAAAAATTTTATTATGTACACAGTACTTTATTTTTTTCTTGGCAGAATAGTCCTTGATTGTTTTCTATGGTGAAAAATGAACCAAAAAGGAAATAATTGTTTAAGACAGAAGATTCTGAACAGAGAGATTAATATGCTTAAGCAATTGTTTGATATTTTTCTAACAGGAATCATAAAGAATTTCAATACATTTCTAATGAAAAAAATTTGCATTTACTCAAAACTTAATGTTTCACCATATAATATCTTTGATTGCAAAGCTTTGTCAGGCCTTACCTGCCTGAGAATTTTCCTGCTGCATCACTGACTTCTGTTGATCCACCAACTACGTGCAAGGACTGTGCTGTTGCTCTCTCTAAAAGGAATTCAGGCTCCTGGATCCACTCACACTTTCAAGCAGATACTGTCCCAAAACTGAGGTATCCTCATTTAACCCCTCACTTCAACATTTTTCTTACTCTTTGTTGTTGTTTCCACTTACAGAACACACACCTTTATAATAGCTCCAGAAATGCTGGACATGTTTTATAGTTATAAGAAAAGGACATTTTTCTGTCTTGATGGAGAGAGAATATTGACCTCTTCTCTTTCTTGGTTTATTTTAAAACATAAATTAAGCTAGTGAGCTTTCCAGCTCAGCTGAGAACACAGAAATCATATCACAGTCAAAAATAGGCAGAAGGGGGAGAGGTGGCTGCAGAAATACAAAGGATCTTGGCTGTTCTTTACATGGATTCACAATGGGAAAGCAGTTATTAGGACACATCAGAATAATTCCTTTTTTTCATAGCCAGACAACATCTACCCTCTTTGTTGAGCTCACAAGGCTGTTGTAGAATCAAAGGGTTAATATCATTTTTTCATGAAAGATTCTACTACATAATGCCAATGTAACTGCAGACTCAGTTCCATTTCTGCTTCCTAACTAGTTTTGCCACCCCATCCTTTTGCAGCCCACGCATGACTACTTCCCTAAGAGAGATCACTGCATGTCCAGCAGCTCCCAAATTACCTCTCCTGTCAGGAGAGTGGAAGCCTGAGTGTCATGCTCTTGGCTGATGTCAATTCATTGATACAGCACCTGCTGTTTGCAAATGCAAAAGGGTAAGTGGTAACTAACCAGCATTTCTTCATCCTCTACACTTTAAACCATAAATTGTTTCAAATTAATTTGTTCTGTTTTTCTATCCATTTTTTACTGTGCGTTTTGTTTTTAATAGAGCCTTACATGCTTCATTGCTCACTGTGGAAGTGTAATCATATTTTTTGGCCCTTCAGTGTAAGTTAGTATCAATGACAAAAAGACCAGAGCTGGAAAAAAACCTCCAGAGCTGCCAAATGCAGTTTTTGGATCCCAAAGGCTGGAGGGTTGGGATTTAAAACACAGCTGAGTCTGGATTCCCAGCTTCAGACCGGTGCCTGCCAGAGGCTGGACTGTGACAGTTCAGTGACATCAGGGGAAAGAAGGAAATGGGAAAAAAAAATTATGGGTACTTATTTTAATGACTTGCATCTGCTATCTATGAAATCTCCCGGTGCAAGAAAAGAGCTGTCAAAAATTTACATAAAATTTTCAGCCAAAATCTCCCTTACCATTTTTCACTCTGGTTCACATAGTTGAGTGAACTAGACTCAGCTGGCACAGGTAGTAGCCATGGCTTTACTTGATCTTCTGCTCCTGTTCTTTTTATATGTGCCCCTTTTTCTTTTGCAAATACCAAACAAGATTGAGACTAAGTAAAGAAGAGTGATTTAAGTCCATTCCTCCATGAAAAACTTATTCCCTGGCCATCTGGCAACTCCTCAGGTGGTAACTAAAGATGTAATGGTGATAGATGAGGTTGCATTTGTGAACTTTACGAGCCATGGTAATAAGAATCTCTAAGTGTTCTTCCAAGTAACAATGGCACAAAGGCTCCATTAATCTTGTCTACACCAGCACCACAGTTATACACGGATGTTTCCCTGTCGTACTTTAAGAAGGTGGTATGAGCATGGCCACCATGTATTTTGCTAGGCCATTTGACAGTGGTGGTAGCTATCCATAGACACAAAAGATATCCTATAGAATGGTGGAATACCATCCCTTTTGGTTGCTGAATCATAAATGTTGGGGAGTCTGAATAGGCTATGTCTGTGTCATCAGTATTGCCAAAGCAGCTGGGAGGTTCACTTGGACAAAGCCTGATATGATTGCACACACCAGTACTAAAAGATATCATTGATCAGGAACAGGGAAGGTTACTCTCCAAAAGGTTTTTCAGTCCTTGAACTGACTATTGGCGCAGCAATGGTAGTTGAGGTTGTAAGCTTCCAAATGAACCAATGAAGCTGTCTTCTTCTTATTGCTGTATTAGTCCTTTTCCATTTTCTTATTCACAGAACACAATTTTTCTCATCCTATAGTTTTTCTTCTGCTTAGAGTTTCATTTTCATTTTACATAGTGATCCAGTGCAAAGATGCATCATTGCTCTAACAAACCAATTTTCCATTGGTGGAAAATGGTAGCTGTTGAATTTCATTTTCACTTTCCCTCTTATTTTTAACAAGTACAGACATGCCAGTTTGGAGTGGAGTAAATTAATCTGCATCTGTACCTTGGCTCTGAACAGCTAAGTTCAGGTATAGTGCAGTGTTTTTTAGACCAGTGCCATTGATGGATGCTGCTCCTTGCTTTTGCTGCTGATGTGGTTCCCCAAGGCAAAAGATAAAAACATAGTGCTCCAACTTTGCCCCAATGCACAATAACTGCACTGGTAAGTTTGGCCCACTTTGGAGTACAAGGAGTCATTTTTACAGGGGTTGATCTGATAGCCAGAACAAACAAAGGACACTCCAGAAATGGAGATATAAAATGTCTGTCATAACAAACCCCACAGGAAACCAGGAACACAGTGTAATTAATACAACGAATGCAATACAATGCGAGAAGCAAGGCAGCGTATCTGTAATGCCCCCTCACAAAATGGACTTCTCTACTTTCTTGCCAGCCCATTAGTTCCTTCTTGGAACAGTCATGTACCCATGCTGTTTCACAGTCTCAATTTTCCACAATTTGATGATAATTTATCCAGTACCAAATCAACCCAAAGTTTTGCTCTTATTGTACATTTTTTAACTTTGTCTAGTACCTAACATAGCTCTTTCCATCCTTCTACTGTTTTCTTTTGTGTATCTTAATGGGTTGCTTCTGCTTTCAATTTCAGTTTTTGGATGTCTAATTGTTTTAATAAATATTCAGTATATTTAGGACTTACTTTGTTCTTGAGGTAGAACAGAACTTCTTTCATGGCTTTGTTCTTAAGATAGAGCAGAACTTTAAATTAAACTTTGTTTTCTGGTATTCCAAAGAGTCTATTTTCTGTGATAGATTTTCATTTCCATTCAGATTTAATAGGATTCAAAAAAGTTAAAAGAATCATAGTTTATACATATGCGTTTTTAAGGTCTTAAAACACTAATTTAAACTATAGTTGTTCTGAATTTATTAAAGCTCATTTTAAAACTTGATTGATTTATGATACTATTATTTTCTACGTCAGTGAAGTTATGTACAATGTTTACAAAAAAACCCGCCAAAAGACAAAATGAGGCAAACAAAATGTTTTCTTCTTGTTGCAGGCCTCTGGACTGTATTTTTGAGTCGTATTTTTTTCCACCCAAAAAAATGCAGATCAAAAAAGACCCAAAACTTGTCTCTAGCTTAAAATATTTCACCTCATTAAGCATTATACTAGGTCACTAAAAGTTAAAATGTTTCTACCATTCTCTTTTACCCTGCAGCCTCAGTAGGCACATGGACATGCAATATTTTGGATATCTTCTAGAGAAGTAGTATTGAAGTATATAATAACCAAGAACGGGTTTGGCTTATTCATTTTTAAATCCACAGTACACATTGCTCTGTACACTTTAAGGTTAAACCTGTTTGGGAGCTTTTTTGAGTCTGTAAAAGATCCAGTTGTAGTTGTGCTGTGCCTGACATGTAGAGGATACTCATATGCACAGTTTACTCATATCTAACAGCATCTGTCCACGGAGCAGTGCAAGGATGTGTGAAAACTCCAGTCTTCTTACTGATTCCTAGCAAACCCAGCAGGATGATTTTATGTATGTTCATTGTCTTTGAGGGTAGTACTGAGCTGATAATTGTTGTATTTATATTTTCCCTAAATAGTAAATTCTGACTTTAGAGCATATGATTAAGTCTGAGGAAATTTAAATGAGGATGTTAAAAATTTGGTATAAGTGAGCTATGAGACCCTCAGGACCTTCACAGTATGCTCTCAGAAAACTAATCCTATACAGCATTAAATTGCTCCTCCATCCTTGAGGACTTGTATGCTTTTTATTTCAAATAAACTAATTCCCCACCATTGTTTGAACATATATACTTACAAGAGCACTGCAATTTATCATACCTCTCTCATTAACAAAATTGAGAAGAGTTTTTTCTTCATTCACCATAAAAACATCAGCATTTGTGTTAAAATATTAAAATGGATTTTTATAACCTTTTTTAATCTAAAATAAATTTAAGACACATGAATGACTGCCTCTTTTTATTATTTTTAGAATATGGCATCCTTCCAAGCTTCCTTTGCTGGACATATTATTTTTAAGGATTGTTTTTTTTTAAATAAATGCATACTATTGATCTGAGGGCACCACTTGAACATTTAGTTCATTTACTGTTTTTTTCCATCATTAATTGAATTTTTAAAAGTCAGAATTATTTTAAAAAGTATTTTGATATTTACATATCAATGTTAACATGATGAAAACTATTTTTGAACATGGACGTGATAAGTTATTTTAATGATAATTTCAGTACTACAAAGAAGTAAGCATGCACATTCCAACCACAATTTGTAACCCTTTTCAAGGTGTAGATAAATTTTTCAAAAATTTTCCATAATATTTGAACTGAAAAGGTGTTGCACATGACACAAGCCATCTTTAGGAGTTAGGATACTGAAGCTCAAACAGGGATACATGCAATATGTATTACCTTTGTCTTTTAAGTAAAGGTGTTACTTGTTACTTTGGATCTCCACTGTGAGTAAAAATTTAAAAAACTGAGCCCCCTCTGTGATTTCAGATAATTTAGAATATTCCTAGCTAAAGTGTACTGATGTTAATGCTCTCTCAAGCGTTTTTTGTAGTTTGTTCAGAGGAAGGCTGGAATTCAGTCATCTCTCTCTCTCCCCCTGTATTTTCTTTAAGTACATTGAATGCCCCAAATATGTATCACTTTAGAAAGAAAAAAATAACATTGTCTTTTTTCATAAGTTTGGAAGTAATGTCTTATATGTCATTTGTATATTCACCAAGACACATTCAGACCATGTAAATTTATTTATTTTCTCATCTTCTAGAAATATATTTATTTAGTTAGCAATGGACAACTGTGTTTGCTTTAGTGTAATGTTAGGAATACAATTGTAACATTTTCATTTTAAGCACATTAGACATTGTATCTGATGTCCTTTTGTTGATTGGCTAGGAAAGGTTATAGATTTTATCACAGAGTTTCTGCCATTATAGAGAACTGATTGTGTAACTCTGACACATTATTTGAGTACAGAAAAACATCCTGGGAGCCCTTTTCCCTTGGACTTGGAAGGCACTTTGCTTTCTTGCTATAAAATTTCAAATTTTGCCCTCCCGCTATTCATGATGAGCATGAAAATCAACACATTTCTTGGACTCTGAGAACCCTTTCTCTTCAGTAGAATTAGGACACAAAGATCACATCTGTATAAATAAAACAGCATAATTAAATGTTTGGTTAACATAGTTATTTAATTTGTATTTATTTTAAAAGTACAACCATTCTAATACATTATAATAATTTATATCACAAAGGTTATCTGCATCGAACTATTTACTGATATCAATTGCAATATCTGAAATAAATGTAGACTTTTTGTGACCTCCAGTTTATAAGAAATTTCTGTTTATTTTAATATCCTTCTCTTGGGATTGACATCTCTTTTATGGTCTTTTCCTTCCTCCAGCCTTGTGAAAAATTACTACCAGTATCCCATTTTCCCCTTGTTTAGAGACACAGAATGGTGATCTATGCATCCCTTTCTATTCAGTGCACAGAGTCTCTCTGACATTATGAAGCTGTTTCAGGGTAAATCTTTTTAACAGAGGTGTCTGCACATCCAGCTTTATTGACACGGACTCTAAGAACCCTCATCCATTATTATGGGTGTGATGGAGAAGTGTGAAGTTTGAAAGAGGACTTTGACCAAGCAGTTTCTATTCTGAAGAGGGTTGTCAAAATGAGAAATAGCTTCTTCTTCTGCCTATCTGCAGTGAAGAGGTTTGGAGACTAGAAATTCCCCGCATGAGACAAAAAAAGGAAAAAGAGATTTTCATCAGAACCTCAAAAAAAGACATTGGTCATAGCCAGCATGGCTTTATGAAAGGAAATTCCTGTTTATCAAACCTGTTTTCCTTTAATGACAAGGTAACTCACTTGTCTGATCAAGGGAAAACAGTCAATATAATCTAACTGTAATATTTGGAATTTCAGTAAAGTTTGTTTTTTTTTACTGTCTCTCCTGCAGAAAAGATCTCTACAGGGTCCTTCTGGACAAAATGTCCAGCATTCAGCTGGATAAACTCATCATGGGATGGGTTAGCAACTGTCTCATGGGTTGGTCACAGCAACAATTCCATTCCATACAGGTTATAGGGAATGGGGTAGGGTCAGACTGGTGACCTGTCACTAGTGCCGTTCACAGGGCTTCATACTCGGCCCTGTGCTTTACAGTCTTCATAAATGACCTGGATGAAGGACTAGAAGGGATACTGAGCAAGTTCACAGATGATACAAAACTGGGAAGAGCTGTTGACACCCTTGAAGGCAGAGGGGGCACGCAGAGAAACCTTGACAAATTAAGGGTCTGGGCAATCACCAATCACAAGAAGTTCAACAAGGGAAAGTGCTGAATTCTGTTCCTGGAATGGGGCAACCCTGGGTCTATGGACAGACTGGGGAATGAGATGCTGGAAAGCCACACCATGGAAAGGTACTTGTGCATCCTGGCCATTGACAAGTTGAATATGAGCCAGCAGCGCCCTGGCAGCCAGGAGGGCCATCCCTGTCCTGGGGGCATCCGAGACAGCATCACCAGCCAGGCAAGGGAGGGAATTGTCCTGCTCTGCTCTGCACTGGGGCAGCCTCACCTCAAGTGCTGGATGTTCTGGGTGCCACAAAATAAAAAAAAAAACATTAAATTATTACAGAGACCAAAGGAGAGTAGCAAACATGGTGAAGGGCCTTGAGGGGAAGCCGTGTGAGGAGTGCCTGAGGTCACTTGGTCTGTCCAGCCTGGAGGAGACTGAGGACAGACCTCACTGCAGTTACAACTTCCCTGTGAGGGGAAGAGAAAGGGCAGACACTGATCTCTGCTCTGTGGTGAGCAAGGACAGGACGCATGGAAATGGCTTGAAGTTGTGCCAGGGCAGGTTTAGGTTGGATATTATAAAAAGGTTCTTCACCCCTTCAGAGGGTGGTTGGGCACTGGAACAGGCTCCCCAGGGAAGTGGTCACAGCATCAGCCTGACAAGAGCTCAAGAATTGTTTCTCAACAATCTCACATGTGTGGTGTAATTACTGGGGATGGAGCTATGCAGGGCCAGGAGCTGGGCTCAGTTATCCTTCTGGGTTCCTTCCAACTCAACATATTCTGTAATTCTTTGACTTTGTGGTTTGTTTTTATTTCTAAAAAATGACATCCTTTCCTTTTTACTATTTATTTGTCAAGTACTGTTCTGAAATTTTCGTAGTATGCTTTACAAATGATGTTGACTTTAGAAAGGTATCTATCCTTGGAACTACTTGGAAATTTGCAGTTGGAGTTAGTTTTATAAAAATAAGGCTTTATAAAAACTTATCAGAAAGTCTTATGTAAGAGACAGTTTGACAGTTTTTGATTTAGTTTTTTGCATTTTACAAAAGGAGAATAATATATGCAGAATAAAATGCAAGGCTCTAGTCTGCTCCTTTTAAATGAGTTGTAACTTCTCCTTTATCCCATGATGTAAGATCAAGTCTTGAGATAGCTTTGAGTTTGAGAACTTGATTAATGGCAGAGCTTCTGGAGGAGAGGGTGTGGGGAGGTGATTTTTGCCCACACAGATAATTTCAATTCTCTGAAAATACATGTAATATATCCTCCAAAAGTATTTACGGTTATCTCCCTTTGTCTTATGAGTGAATGTTTTAATGGTCTTACCTTGAATCTCTAAAGCTCAAAAATGGCAGTGTGGAGTGTCATCAAAGGTCAGCAATGGCACAAGACTTTGATCTCGGTAAAAGGTTTGTTCAACAATTATTGATGTATTTTATTTGATGTTTCAATAACAAAATGGAGAGCATAACATTGCAGTGTACTTGGATAATTGCCTGATTTACGTTTGCCTGACACACATCACAGAAGCTTATCATAAGATAAATATTTTTATAAGCTTCAAATAATGTTTTCATTTTCAGATTCTTATCCTCAAGAGGAATGCAAGGAACTCTATTAAAACAAATGAATTCTGAAAAAATGTACTATAGACATACATCACATTTTTTCTTATCATTGAAAACACCACCAGCAGTGACTTGAGGGCATTGCACTTGATTGGCACTCAGACAATTTAATTTGCATGTTTGACAAATGTGATAATTTGGGAATTCTGAGCTCCAGTCCTGCTTTTCATACACCGTCTTTGGGCGCTTGCCCATTTAAGTGACTGTTTCATTTTCTGTATGAAGGGAGTTATTGTAAATTTATATGTCTCATAGACTGGAGTAATGTTGGCAAAGCACCTTATAGATAAAATAAATTATTGAAGTAATTTTAATGTAATCAAATTAAATTTTAGATGGAATAACTTGTTCTCCAATATGGACTTTTTACTGAATAAATCATTGTGTTTGGCAACTGATTCTTGTTAATGCATCAGTGGGCCATCTAGCTCCCTTTTTAACATTTTAGTATTCTTTGAGATAAGAAATTTGATACAGGGCTTCCATTAGCATAAATATAGAAATTGTTATTAAAAACAGGCTTTAAATCTAGATATTCATGTATTGCAGATTTTCAGTAGGTGTTACAGTGAGCCATTTAACACTTGCTTAAACATTTTAGTCTGAACTTATAAACAACACAGGCCAAAGACTGTGAAAGGAAAAATGAGAAATAAAAGAAGAAAAAAGCAGTTGGATTGTTAACTCAGCCAAAGTTGAAAGATGAAATTTGAGCTCCAGCTGATGTAAATGGGATGCTCTTTAGTTTCTGCAATTACATTTATGAGCAACAGGAAGAGCAGAAAGATATGTGTTTATTATTTTGGCAGTATTTGGTTAGGTTTGGCAGGGTGTCATGCAGGACAGATGGGACCAGGAGCTGGGAGCCACAGGGACTTCCCAAGGCATCAGGACAGACCCTTACAGAGAATGTTTCACCACCCCAGCAGGGCATTGGAAGAAGGATCACTGCCCTGCACCTGTTGACTACACTCTTGCTGTTACCGCATAGGGTTTATTTGACTGCCTTTACTAGCAGGGTGACTGTCTTATGTTCAACGTGTAGAACGTCAGAACTTCTAGACCCTTTTCTGCAGAGCTGTTTTCTGTCCATCTGACAATCAAGCTTTATGTGGATTTATCCCATCCCAGCTTCAGGACTTTCCATTTGCGTTTACTGAACTCCATAAAGCTCCTATCAGCCCATTTCCACAATTTGTTGAGATACTAAAGCTCTGCTTTCCAGAATAGCCTCCTTCAGTAAAGTAGTGTCACCTATCAACAGTGCATTTCATTACCCAAGCCACTATTAAAGTGCTAAACCTTTTTGCTTCCAGTCTTAACTCCTGAGGAACAACACTAGTGACCAACTAAAACCTGCCAGTTAGACTTCTGTCCTAGGGTGATGTTAGCATCCCCAATCATCTGTTCTGTTTATGCTGGATATTAAGTTTTGCACTTTTAAGACTGATTCTGAGAGTGAAGGGGGAGAGAAGAAGCACAGAGTTTGTTTGTAGGAACTGCCCTTGCTCCCCTGCATCCTTCTCATCAACTGCATTGTCTGTAGCATGGACAGTGAGAGAGGGACAGGGAGCTTTTCTTTGCTTTTTTGCTGGTTTTCCTTGTTAGCTATGGCAAAGAAAGTTTTCCCAAGACTGTAGTGGTTGTTTTTTTTTTTTTTTTTTTTTGGGTTTTTTTTTTTTTTTTTTTTGTTTTTTTTTTTTCCTGGAACTGTTCAAACTGTCCTACTCTGGGCAAAAAACCCAGAAAAACACCGGGAGCTCTCGCCTGTCCACCAGGGCCCGGGACGCGGCATTTTCCAGCGCAGGATGGACTGATTAGAGACTGAGTGAGCCCAGCTACACCCCACAAAAAGGACTAAACTGTCCTACTCTGGGCAAAAAACCCAGAAAAACACCGGGAGCTCTCGCCTGTCCACCAGGGCCCGGGACGCGGCCTTTTCCAGCGCAGGATGGACTGATTAGAGACTGAGTGA
Source organism: Peucedramus taeniatus (assembly GCA_013400575.1). NCBI lineage: Eukaryota > Metazoa > Chordata > Aves > Passeriformes > Fringillidae > Peucedramus > Peucedramus taeniatus. Next base: position 16,196 of record WBNO01023811.1, read on the forward strand.
GCCCAGCTACACCCCACAAAAAGGACTTTCTCTGAATTTGCCATCTCTTCAGAACAACAAGAGCTTCCACTTTTTAATATTATTCATTTTTTCATGTTTGTGAATACTTTCCTTGTTAAATAAACAGTTTTTTTCCACTTTTCTCAAAGGAGATTTATGTCTTCCAAAACTGTTGAGGGAGGAGAAGCTTGAATCTGCTTTGTAGAGGAGACCACTTCAAAGTTTCCTCCCAGATTTGCCCTAAATCAGGATAACTTCATATAACTGTTCACAACCATGTGAACCCTGGGGTTCTGTTTTCCAGCCAAATGGAATAGTCTACCTATCCATCTGATATCAGACTTTCTAGTAGGCAGTCTGTATCTGTAATAGGATAACTTGTTTGTGTGTGCATGACTACAACGCTCTGCTTGCAAGATCTACATATTAACTATGAAATGGACTTGCCTTTGGAGACATGAGAACAACATGGTGACAGCATACCAAGCATACACAGTAGTTCAGAAATCTGAATATTTTACATTGGGTTTTGGGGGAAATAAATTCTAGGTTGTTCCTGGCAAGTTCTTGCTATGTCATATCCATTATGGAAAGATCTGTTTGGTTCAAATTAGCTAAGACAAATCACAAGTACTTCAGCCTTTTATGAGGTTTTCCTCTATTTTAAGTTCTATTTTTAGAATTTACAAAACTGTGACTTGGGCAACCATTCAGGACTTCAAGCCTTTCATCAGATAAATTTCAACCTCAGCAGTGCTAAGAACTATAACAATGAAACTAATTGATTATTAATCAGCAATGCATCATTATTTCAATTAAGACAAACAGTGTTCTGAGCTGCATCGGAAGGAGCCTTTCCAGGAATTCAAGAGAAACTATCATCTCTCTTTCCCTTTAGTACTGATGAGGTCACATTTTGACTGCTGGATCCAGTTCTGATCTTCCCAATATAAGAAAAATAGGGAGTTTACTGCAGCAAGTCCAGGGAGGGGCTGCAAAAATGATTACAGTACTGAAGCACTTCGCTTAGAACATTGAGAAAGCTTAATCATATTCAGAATGACATTTAGAGTAACATTAAGAACTCCCTCATACATGTCATGGAGTCATAAAGACACAACAAGCACTTGTGTATTATTAATGGGGTTCTCCAGGTTAAACTAATAATATTCATGTACTGTATTGCACCATCCAAAGTTCTCAAATTACCCACGAGTAATTTAATATACTTGAATTGTGTGTCTACAAGCACTGCCAAAATCCATTTGCATTCTTTTCATTGAATAGGAGGTTATAGAGGGCAATATGGTAGAAATATACTTTAAAATAAAATCTTCCTTTGGAATGTCAAGTGGATATATACCACAGACAACATATTGGCTCTGTGCTTTAAAAGATGGATTCAAGAATACGGTGCTGCAGCAGGGCTAAAGTACTTAGATCATTAATGAAAGACTTCATGACCAAAGGCTTGTACAAACCTTATGGGCACTGACCCACAGTGACAGCAGCTATCATCAGCTTTTGCTGTATCTTGCAGGATGGAAGAGACTCTTCCTCTAAGAACAACTTTCTCACCACTTTGCAGCATATCAAGGGAATATATTAGTCATTGTCAGCACTCAGGACTTGAGACTGTGTGTTTGGCAATATTTCATTAAGTACCAGACATCTAATTAAGGAAAAAGAGTTCATGTTAAAAATTTCCCTTAGATGAAAAATATTTTTATAACTATACAGTTATATATACAAACATATATTCTAAAGCTTTGTTGACATTAGACCTACCAAGAAAAAAAAAAAGTAAACAGAATATAAAAACTGAGACTTGTTATGAATGGAAAGGACCACTTGAGATCATCTGGCTCAGTCCCACAGGTCAAGGCATATATTATTGTGACAACTACAGTAATCTTCTCATCTTTCTCCTTGGTTCTGCACAAATACAATTCTCTGACACTAATTTCTTCTATTTTTTTAAACTGTGTGTGTCTAGTCCACCAGCTCATAATCCTCATGATTCTGTCTCAGGACATGATATTTAATCCTCTGCTTAAACCACACACTTTCATTAAAGGAAAATTTTGTCCTCCACACATTAATAAAAAGGTCCTATACAAGGGACACACAAGAGCAGTAGCATTTTTTATTATCTTCAATGTAACTTCTCTTGAAGTGGGGCTCATGATAGAGGAAAATGCATAAAATCAGGTGACTTTGAGTGGAATTCTAAATCAAAAACTAAATCCAAAACAAAAGCTAAAACAAATCCTAAATGTCTACATTTTAGATAGCCATCCAAGGTATCAATTATTTTAACATATGCCAACACTTCCCTTGACAGAAACCACACAGCAATAGCTAGGAATTGTTCCCAATAAGTATTTTGGACATGTCAGGAGTTGGTAGGATGAAAAAGCATGTTTAGGCATGTAAACATGAGCAGAGCTGTGTCAGACACAGAGACAAGGACAAATTCTTACTCGGCTTTATTTGCTGGCACACACACTCAGCTTGTTTTAAAATTGTTCATGTAGTGCCTCTAATACAGAAATGCAACAACTTCAGGGAAGACTTTCCTTGGCTTTCTTGTTCATTAAGTACATAAGTAATTGTTATTTTTATGTTTCTGATGACAAGAACAAAAAAAATCTGAAAGCAGATATATTTGAAAGTATTAAGGCAAAGGGGACAGATCTTGTCTTTATTAGAAACTGCTTATACTGTATCAGCTCTCAAGTAATTTTCACAACATGAGAAAAAGCCCAAAGGACTCCAATGGTCTTTCTAAATACTCACAAAGGATCATTATATACAATTTGCATGATATTTAACAAACCCAGAGTAGCAAGCATATGAGTTTTAAATCTGCTAAACTGGGTGAAGTTCTGACATCTGTAAAACTGGTTTGGATTTTATGGATGTTTAAAAATCCCTTACATTGAAAACTAAAACTAAAGTTTGTGAATACAAAGTACAACTAAAGTACAACTTATGAAAAGTTGTAAGTACAACTTAAAACTAAAGTACAACTTCATGACAGTAAGCGCTTAAAATCTTGTGTTCTAGAAAATAGACGGTTTCAGAAGGGCTAGATTTTAATTTTTAGTTCTGAGTTCAATGAATAACACCCTTTTGCTCCTTACCCTTGCCCCTTTGATCAATCAGTAAAGGTTACGGTTCGTTCTGCTTAGGTCACATAACCACAATAAGTCAAGAACTGTTTCCACACTGAAGTCTCAATGAGGCTTTCTAATATCTTTGCTAAGGATTCACACAGTACTGCCCCATGGTAAAGCAGAACTAGAGCTTAGAGAGGGCAGCAGGGACCTTACAAAGGTTCTGACAGAGAGGCGATGCCACATGATCTACTTGGAAGTAGCAGAGGGATTTTAAAATATTAATATGGATGTGGCATTAATATTTAAGTGCTAAAGATGCAATTGTAAGCAATTCTGAATAAGAGCTGAATGAACTGTAAACACTTAGCATTGAAAAGAGCCTTGATAATACTAGTCATAAGTAGAATTAATGAATAAAACAAAATACTAAATACTTTTTTTCAGAATTTACTGAAATGTCAAATGTAAATATACCGTGGATTTGAAGTTTGTTTGTTTGTTTCTTTCTTTCTTTCTTTCTTTTTAAGTATGTGAATTCTCAGAATAAATCCTACAACAGGAAGATATGCCCACTTAGCCAACCATAAACAGCTTGGCAGAGCCAAGAATGCCACAGGATTCTGATCAACATGCTGATGATAAAAGCCATTAGTGAAATCCTTACTAGCCGGACAGTTAGATCTTGCAGAATGAGAGAGTATTTAAGCATTTGTATGCCATGCTCAGAAGGAAAAATTAAGCTGTTATTGGAAATTTTGGGTTGAGAGATTCAGTTTGGAGCTCCTGCTCAGATACTGGTATTTCTAAAGTATGTGGAGCTGATAAGTTTTTTAACACACATGGGTTTGGACCTAATGATTGCATGAAGTTTGTTTAATCTCTTGTGCTAGAAATAAATTAAACATTTTTTTTTTCAAGCAACCAATTGTAAACAAACTAATTGCAATTGCAATAAATAATAATAGGTTGTATTTCAAATATATTATGGAAATTAATGTCTCAAACAATGTAGTTGCAGAATTTATTTTAAAAAAAGGAAGATGACACATGACACTGTCTCATTCATATATGTATATGTATGTATGTCTCATATCTATACATTATATATATATATAAAGATATAACAAATATATTCACAAACATATTTAATGAAGTAAGAATGACAAAAAGTCCTGTTAATAACTTCCTGAGGTCTATTAGTGAAAAGAGTTAGCATAGTATTTAGTAAGGTCTTTTGGGGTGGCCTTTTGAGTTGGGTTTTGCAAAGCAGAATTACAATTCTCCTATCACATTTATTAATGAGAATTAATGTTTATTAATGAATTAATGAAGTAGACTCAAGGCCACTAAAGAACAAGTAGGAGACAGCAAGGAAAATATTGTATCATAGACACTTGTGATAAACATTTACAGTTGTATGATCTGGACAATTTACATAACAGAGTCATTTTGGTTGAGACAATTACTGTTATTCTTTTTTTTTTCCACAGTTTTTAATCCTGAAGAAAAAAAAGAATTTAAAAATTCAGGCCTCAAAAAAGTAGTGTTGTTTCTCAGTGCTAAAGAAAGTTTTCAAGGACAACCAGGTAGTTCAAGGTAACATAACCTGGTTTGAGTTTCAAGAAAAAAATAAAGATAAAAAATGCTAGGAGATTTATTCATATGGAATTAAAAGATTAAATAATAATTAATGTGAATTACTGAAAATACGTCTTATTAAAAAAACTGGATTCCCTTCTTTCAAATCAGAAATATAGTTTATAATAATAACTGCACTGATGGAAACACCTTACTTAAGGTATTTGTGACAAAGTCCTGCATATTATTTGGAATAAAGATTAACAGTACTTGAAAATAATAATGCAAACATGAAGTGGAATATAAAGCAGATGACATAGCAAGATAGATGGAACACAATTTCTTATGTGAATTTCAACTGACATTAGATAGGCCTGGTAACTTGCAACATTGTTCAATGTTTAATCAATGAACCATAAGTAAACTCAAAATAAATGCCTGTAAAAAGTGAAGATAAGAAGACTGAATGAATGATAAATTATGAGGAGATACGAGCCTTGGAGCACTGAGCTGGTTCTGATCCAGAATTTGATTATTAACTTCTTTTTCTTAGAACTGTACAAAAGGGGAGAATTGGCTGCCTGAACTGTAGAGTGGTATACAAGATATAGGAATTTTTTTTCCCCGGATATGCCATCAGAGCCCTGAAACACTGCCTGCACTGTTCTTGTCACATCTGTGAGAAAAGTTTTAAAACTATTGAAAGGGATAAATTAAATGCCAGAAAAGCTCACAAAGCTTGTAGGAAATGCGACAAAGAATTTAGAATACTCTATTTGTTTATCTTAGTGGAAGTAAGACTGGAAGATGATTGGGTTAGAGTGACTCAGTGTCTTCACAGAGGGAGTATACAAGTATTGATGGAGTCCTGAATTGGAAAAAGGCATATCACAAATCAGTAAGTGGCTATTAAAGAAGGTTTTATTTTATTATTTATTATTTTATTTTATTATTTATTATTTATTTTATTAAACTAGAAATTGCATAAATCACTCTATAAAGTGTTGTCAATCTTTTAAAATTATACTAATGAGTTTCTTACTGTCTTCATGCATATCTTCATGTCAAACCACGTCACAGGTGACAAAAGAAGTCAATATGGAGAATGAAGCAGCCTGGAACCAGCAAAATATTAGAAAAAATATAATACCATCCTCCCTCAAAAATCTGTGAATTTCTTGCAAAAATGCACATCAACAGCTGCAGATTCTAATGATGAAACTGTATTTTTGCATGTAATTTAAGGGCTTTTTTATTTTACATGTATTTTTAATCATTCCTTCTCACATTCCTTCTCATTATTTCATCCTCTGCCTGATTCTGAGGTCAGATTCTCTAGAAGCAGCCTCTACAAATTAAATTCCTCTAATTTGTACAGAAATGTATAAACAAAACTCCTGTGGCATTTATCCCAGACTGAAACATCAGCCAAGCTATGCAGAACAGGAGAAGTGATTTCCTTTTCTTAGTAAGATGTCAAACCTTTTGAAACAGCAAACACACAGAGGAGGTCTATTCATTTTTCCATACAGAGTATATTAGCACAGATATTTTCCATTAGTACTACCAAAATAAGCATGTAAGCCTTCTACATGCTATATTTATGGGATTATAAAGATCTCTGATGTTTTTTCCTTCAATGACAGATTTTTCTTTTAGAATTTTTATTGTTGGTGAACAGGGGGGATTTTGGATGTAGCTGTTTAGCACAGCAGGGCCCTTTACCTCGTTTTAAATGGTTTGGTTGGGGAATTAGCAAACACCTCATACTGGTGACTAATGTAGTTGAAATATCAACACAACTTTTGCATTTAAAAGAGGGAATATATTCACCATTCTATCCTACTTTTAAAATAGTGCATTATATTTTGCTAATTTTCTTTTCATTTAGTTCTATCTAGAGATCAATGAGATCTGTCAGGTGTGGCCTGTTACCCTTTTGCCAGAACAAACTCACTTCCCCACTGAGGTTTTATGATTTTCATTTGTTAAACTGTGCAGTGTTAGCTAACAAACAATACAACTCCACTGCCACTAATCAGGCAATTTAGGTAACTGCTCTGAATAAGACTACCAGTGCCTTTCTGCCAACTGGTAACTACCTTTTTACCTTATTTTGAGATATGCTGATAGAAATGAATCAGTTTCCTTTCTGGTCAACAAGAATGTCCATTTAAAAAAAAAGATAGGGTATGATCTCTTAACTCTTTATTAGAAAATGCTTTGGCTAGTTTGATGATATCCACCTCCTAATATTTGTCTTTTCTTTTTCTTTTTTATTTTCTTTTTTTTTTTCTATCCTGCAGCGAGATAATGCCTTTAGACTGGGAAAGTTAAGCTTATAGGCTCTTCTACAGTCTCTGAAGAAAAATGAGTACATTGTGATTAATTCACAGTATGTCTCCAACTTCAGTGCAAATAATCATCTTGGGAAAATCCTGTTGGGAAGGCTGAATGAAGTCAGCCTCTCTCAGTGCAAACCACCTCTGTGAAGATCTTTCCCTTCTCCCTGGATGGGACACAGTTATCCCAGCTAAGAATTTAGTCATCTCATCCTTTTTACAAAAGAAGTATAGCCTAGCTAAGCTTTCAACTCCTCTGTTGATGTTAAAAATACATGGAATCAGTTTGGTCTCAGGCACACTAAAACAGTAAATGACAGATACTGGAGGGTTACTTTTTTCCGTATGTTTCAACACTTTATGAATTTTAAAGCCATTTGCTCATTAATGACGAATAAAATATACTGTACCTATGCAAATATCTAAATATATAGAATAGTTTAAGTTCAATGAATGTGCATTTTTTGTTAGAGAAGAAGCATACATATTTTAGGCTAAATGTCAACAGTTCTGTTTATATGTCACTTCATATTTGAATGTCATGCTAAAAAAAAGACAGGGGCTGTCCGGGACAGGGCTTAGCTGACAGGCTCTTTTGTCTTAACATTTCAACATTATTACCATAACATCACATGTTTGTGTATGTGTCAGTTTTTATAGTTTAAAGAAATATAAATGCCTACTAAAAGAAAATGTGTACAGGCAGACATTGATGACAATGTTGAGGCCAAGAAAATTGAAATTGGTGTGTTTGAATGAATATATACAGTACTTCTTTCCAAGGGGTCTTGTAAAGTTAATTAACAGTTATATACCCTGCTGTTTTAGGGGTTTTTTTCCTGTTTTGTTTTTTTTTTGCATTATCTTTCATGTAATGAGATAATTCATACCTAGAATAGCAAAGAAAGAATATTGTCTCAATATTGCAAACATTCATTTCCTAAATACACAAACACATTCAGAATCTACTTTCTCTGTTTTGTTGTTAGAAGGATGCTCTGTGCTAGGAGAGAGCATAAACACTTTACTGTGCCCATCTCAGATACTACAACCAAGATGAGTTCACTCTGCTGTATTTCTACTTAAGCTGATCCTTGTCTTGAGACTTACTGAAATATATTCTTGACTTACACAATGTAGTTTTAAATGTAATTAAAAGAGATAGAGTTCCAGCATGTTGGTTGTTAATTAATATTTTATATCAATAATTTTATATTTCAGAAGAATGGAAATATATTAAATATTGACCAAAGTAGTCATTATTAATGAATGATTTTTTTATGCTGTGGCAAATGCTGTATAATAAAGAATGCAATATGACACATTATGCTCTATAAGAGCTGTGCCTATTAAGAGTCAATTTACAGTTTCTCTTAAGCAAGTGTAGTGTCCACAAAGGGTCTGTGTAAGAAAGGAGGAGAGGGAGGATTAAGATTACCATTTTATTTTTCACCATTCCACCTGTATATTTGTCTCTAAGGTATGAAGAGTGAGTGTTTGAGAAAATAAAATGTTCTTTTTTACTCCACAGAAGACTGGCATTCCACTCACTCTTGTCCTGGTTCTGACTGTTTCTACTTTCTGCTGCTTCAACATTGTTTTATTTCTCTTTTCCATTTTAGATTCTTTGCCTTTTGTTCCTGCTGCTAAGTGTAGAAGGCTATGTATAAAAGACTATGTATAAAGAAAGAAAATAGGGTGGTAGAGATGATATTTCCTTTTACTTGTTTTAAAACATGGATTTGTTTTGTGACATAGGCACCAAACTTTAATTCTGACACTGGTTCTAGGTCAACATGGGCATGTGGAAATGTTTCACCAAGAGAAGAGCAAAGACAGTGGGATTTTTTTCCCAAAGGTGATCCAGTATAAACTGAAATGCATAGGAAAATGTGCTTGATCAGCAGTCATACTCTATTGCAGTGAATACAACCTTCTAAAAGTCTTTTGATCATAGGAAACCTTGTTATTTCCTCCCAGAAGAATATTCTTCACCACTGATGTATTTCATAATCAAAACAGCTTGGTGATCAAAGGGTGCCATTTTCATTTCTGACACAGAATTTTTTACCATTAGTGTATGAAAAAGCAGTTATTGTTGAACACTTTCTTTCCTTCTGAAACAGTACTTCTAGCAGAAAAGAAGGGTTTATTTTTTGTCAAATATATTTTCTAGGGGCAGTACCTGCATGTCTATCACTTTTTGCTGGAGATAGGCTGGAAGCATGCAGTTTGCATAATCATAAATTGCTGTGTTCCAAGTACTTTATTTCCCATTAAACTCAGCTTGCTTTAAACCTTCAGTGCCAGATGGAAACACTACTAAATGTTTTTATCTAACGTGTTGCTTGTTTATTACAAATGCTGATATTCCAACTCTTCCATCCTAATTTTCTATTTCCTTGATAGTGAATACAAGATTACAACCTTTGTAAAGTTGACATCCACTCTGACTGCTTAATAAAAGCTTGTAATACTCTCACAAAAATCTAACAGAGTTAAAACTTGAATTGAAATTAGTCACTCAAGGTGGATGAACTGGATGGTTCACAGTAAGGTTTGATTAAAGATAATACTTTAATGCAAAAGAAAGAGTGGACTGCATGTCAGAAAATTTATATGTAAACTAGAACATAAAACTAGAATTTATTCTCAAGTGAAATGTTTCAAGAATCATTGCATGACTAAGTTAAAGAAAATTATGCAAACCACAGACTGTAGGGAACAATTTTGCAAATGAATTTTTATCTCTAATTTCCCAGGCTAAGAATATCCATGATACCAGCAAATCCTGTGTGGGGAAAGTGACAATTTCACTATGTTCTTTTAATGGATCATTATTTTTATCATTCTCTGGAGGACACTTAAAAAACAAGGGATTCTATTTTGAAACCATCAAAGGATATTTTTGCTGCATAGGAAATCTGTCCACAACGGACCTAAAAAAAGAGTCAGAAACAATGAAAGGTAGAACTACCAATTTTTTCAGCCCTGCTCAGTCCAGACCACTGGACAGAGACCAATTTGCCATTAAATGTCATAGAAATAAGAATTATCCTGTTGCTTGTTCATTTTCAGACAACAAGATAGTTTTAGGGTAAGCTGTTTTGTTCTTGTAGGTTATGCTACTGTAAAATTATGAGATGTTGCTGTTGCCTGGAAAAAAGTGCTGGTAAAAAGTAATTGTATGGATATCTTCCATCACCACAACACATTTTGAAATTTCAAGGCCTTAAGGAGAAAGGGACACTTTGAAATATTTAAATTTTGTTACAGCACAGATTATTCCAAGGAATTTATTTAGCTCCTGGCCCGTGATTATCCCAACTATCTTCATAAGCTAAGAACTGTATAAACTCATACAAATTACATTCCCTGGAAGAAGAAAAGATTCTGGAAAACCCAAGCAACACTTCACATAAACAAAATCTATGGATATAAATTAACAGATTTTTCTAGGCTAAGTAAATGAGATTTTCTCTTATATTATCTTTGATCTTTTGATCATCTGTTATATTTCATGCCATTTCTTTAATTCAGTGCTAACAGTATCAAAACTCTTTCATGGTATAGACATAAGTGAGTCCTAGATATATTCCCTTCTAGGTCAGACTTGATTCAGATTCATTTGACAGTCACTCACTCACCACAGATAAGAAAAGTAATTAAGCTGATATTAAGACATGTATGCTTTGAAGCATCTAATCAAAAGCTATTTTGGTTCTCTAAAGTTAACTTTAAGCTAGTCTGATACTAAGCTTGAGATCAAGTGTAGAATGAAGGATCTTGTGTCTACTCTTAATGCAGCAGAACAATCAATTATCAAGATGCAAGTGAAAGCAGAACTACTCACATTCTTAAAAGTCAAGCTTAATATATTCAAATGTGACTTTTCTGCTTCAACCAGTTGGAGATGTAGCTCTCAAGGGTATAAATCTTGTTTATCATTATCTAAAAAAAGTTTTCTTTTTGTATGTCTCTCTTTACTTTTGTACAGAGGAAACGGGAAATTCACTGTAGGAGATAGGAATGGTTGAATAAGAAATATAGTTCCATGGCCTCCTAGAAATACTCATATTTCAAGTAAATAGCAAGGGAGATATGTAGGAAGATCGTTGTTTTTGTCATCGAATTCATTTCAGTAGTACTATAGCACCTAAACCAATGAAGAATGACAGTGAACTAAATGAACTCAACAGAAATTTTCTGGACATTTTAAAGTTGTGGTTGTAGACTAAAGGAATCATATGGTGGTGAGGCACAGGAACAGGTTGCTCAGACAGGTTGTGGAGCCCTCATCCCTGGAATTGTTCAATGCCAGGTTGGAAGGGGCTCTGAGCAACCTGGTCTAGTGGAAAGTGTCCCGGCACGTGGCAAAGGATTTGGAACTAGATGATCTTTAAGGTCCCTTCCAGCTAAAGCCATTTTGTGATATCTATGGTTCTATCAAAAGATAGGAAGAGAGGGGCTAATGAAGATGTATTGGATAATATGGGACCCAAGCATGCCACAAATGGTGTGGGACAAGGTGTGTACTGATTTTGTTTGTGATGGAGGTAATTTTCTTCATAATAATTCATATGGTGCTATGTTTTGGATTTTTGAGCAAAATAGTGTTGATAGCACACAAATGTTTTAATTGTCACTGAGCAGTGCCTGTGCTCTGTCAAGGTGTTCTCTGTTTCTCATTGCACCCCTGCTCCCCACGGTGAATGGGCTGGGTGTGCCCAGCATGTTGGAAGGGGACACAGTCAGGAGAGCTGACCCCAGATGACCAAATGGGTACCCCATACCATATGGCATCATGCTCAGCTTCTAGAGCTGGGGAAAAAGTAAGAAGGAGGATGTTTGGAGTGCTGACATTTGTCTTCCCAAATCACCACTACACATGCTGCAGTTCTGTTTTCCTGGAGATGGCTGAGCACCTGCCTGACAGTGGGAAGTAATGCCTGAAGTCCTTATCTTGCTTTGTGTGTGCATAGCTTTTGCTTTACCTATTGAATTGTCTTTATCTCAATCCGTGACTTCTCTCACTATTACACTTCTAATACTCTTCCCCATCCCTCCAGGGACAAGTTAAAAAATGCTTGTGGGATGTCCAGCTTCCCACTGGAATTAATCCACAACACTGTATGAGAAATTTTTTAAGGAAGTCTTTTTTCCCCTTGGCTTTCTTCCTCTTTCCTGTTCAATATCACATTATTGACCCAAAAAAACACTTTTACTGTGAAGTACACTGAATTCAGCCTAGCCAAAACTTCTCTGTATAGCACAATTGACCTTAGTTGTCCTAATTGTATGCTTGAATGGCAAGTGAGGTAGATATATAAAACATTCATGTGTTTTTCTGGCTTGCAGCTTATGAACTGTTTATGACAGGTGATTTGTTGTAGTTGCAGCAGCATCTATTACATGATAAATGCTGCAACCTGCATAGTGAATACAAAATTGAAATTATTAGCTTTTTTGTTCTCTGACCATCTTCCAAAGAAGTCTTGTAGTGCTTTTTCAGCAGTAAAAAATGAAACCTTGTGAATTGCAAATGCCAGGCAGAAAAAATTAAAGGATTGCCTTGAGTTACACAGTAAGCTTTTAATTCTGCAATCTGCTTTTTACAATTTAAACAAAGGCAATCAAGCCCTCTGGAATAACTCCAGAGCTACACTGACCCTGATTGCTTATGGGATGGGATCCCAAGTGAATCCCTTCACTTTTTTTAGGCACTAAGGAAAAATTACTGTTTTATTTTATAGGAAATTTTGCTTTCACAACATGGGTGCAAAATACACTTGTTTTCACTTACTGGAACTTAGTGTTTTCTATTCATATCAAATGTTAATAAGAATAATAGAGCAGAAATACAATCTCCTGTCTTTCTAAATATCACATATGAATTACAGCCAATTAATGCCAGCAGTGTACAACGGCCCAGACTGAGACCTCAGCTCCCTCCATACACATAACAACAGCATGTAGGATTTTATAATATTGAAATTACCCTGTGCATTTGTGTGTCTTTATGACTAATGAAATTTGTCAAAATCACAATACTGTGATTCAGTATTGATCAAAATAGAATTATTAATTTCCAGCACTATCATATTCCATGAGAGATTACTCCTGGTTTATTTGACCTCAAAGAACAATAAGCACATGAATAAAGCTTTGATGTGCAAAGTTTCCTGTTTAAAGTGCATTTATCTGAACCTTAACCATAATGTAAGTGTTTCAAAATATGCAATTAATCCATAATTGAATTTTTTTTTTTAGACTTCATTGGGTAAATGCCCATTAACATTATAATGGACAGACAATTACAGACATTTTTTAAAAAAACTGTCAGGTTCACTTCATAATGTTATTTATTTTCATATTTTATAAAACAATATGAGAAGCTTAAGGGTAGAATTGTCTACAATACCACACCTAGTGGGCATTTCTACTGCAGAGTTTAGTTCTGTACTGCATTTTTGGATTCTTTTTGTTCTTTCCTTTCCCAGCTGCTATCACAGCCAGAGCACAGGTGCCTTAACTCACTGCAAAATTTACAGGACACCTATCACCCCCATAGGGACAACCATATTCCAAAGTAACTATGCAGTTATTCAGAGTTTTTTTTCCCTCCAGAAACTCTGTTCTTTACTTTTTACTAACTTTCTAAATCTAGACAGAATCTCTACTAGATTCTTCTTGAGGTTCCTCCAGACTTGCCATTTTTTTCCCTACTTCTTTCTCATTCTACAAATTCATAGTATTATTGCTCAGTTGGGACTGTGTTGAAACCTGTGTTTCAGAGCCTATTCAGCCAAGAGATGGATTGAAAACTGAGGTTCATGTAGAGAATGGACCAATGGGTCTGCTCTTTATTTCCTCTGAGTGAACACCTTTTGTTTACTCTATGTCATTGATTTAGTTCTATTCCTTCTATATTTAAATTTTGTTTTTATCATTTTTATAAGTTTTTAATGAAAAAACTCTAAACACTCACAAGCAAGATCCTTACTGCACAATCGTATGAAATTGTCTGAGGAAGCTGAACAGGACCCAAATCAATTTGATGTCTCACAGTAAATAACATCTGGTGTAAATGACTGAAATATTGTCATCTGTAATTCCCCAAAAGGACCAGCGACCTGCTTGAGAAAAGGAATTATCTCAAAATCACTATTTCATTATTTTAAGTTAAAAACTGTCTTAGATTCACCATTGGTACAACAGAAAGCTAGCAAAGGACAAGCAGCACAATCTTTGAGTATGAATGATAAGCAACTCTTTTATAGGAAAGTTTGAAAAAAATCAGAATAAAGAGCATCTCCACCTTGTGGTGCCCTAAGAACACATTGCTTTGCAAGAACAGTAATAAAAATAGTAAAAAAATTATACTGAAATAATATGAGTAGGATGAGTTAGATGGTGAGGTAGGAATCTGTCTCTTGCTGGTTTTTCTTACTTTTTATAGTCACTGACTTTCTGTGCATCATCTAACTTTTTTTGGTGTAAGACTGGACAAACAAGTATTGTCTATGATTCTCCTAGGTACTATAATGTGAATATTGAAAACAGTCTACAGCAATTTATGTTAATTGCTCTGATTTTACTACAGGAACAGTCTGTATATATACTTTGAGTCAGTGTTACATAGTCTTGTTATGCTAAGAGAAATCGGTAAAATGATAGAAATATATTTTCTATGGTGAAAGAATACTTAGCATTTATTGAAGTAACTGATGGCTTATTATCACAAATTACAGTAAAACACACTTGCTACCAAGTTTAGAGCCAAATTCACAGCTTTTTGGTAATGTTAATATTAAAAAAATCACATTTTATAGTTGTTTGATTATTATGAAAAATCTGTGTTACAGCACAATATATAGTGCTGTATATATATACAGCACTATATATATATGTGTATATATATATACACATATATATATGTATATATATATATACATATATAAATGCAAGTATGATTAATGGAATTTAAAAAAAATTGCATCATATTCAGATCTTTTGCATTCCTTATCTGAACTTTAATATACTTTCAAAATAAACACTGACAATGGTATTTCTCTTTGAAAAGCCTATTCAAACCTTTTTTTTTACAAAAATGTGGGCTGGAGACACGAATTAATATGAAATTTTCAGAAGTATGAGTCATAAGTGCAAAATAGTTGCTTATGTGGCTGAGAGTTTTCGCAGCTGGATTCTCTGGTCTAATCAGAATAAGCTGTTTTCTTTCTATGATGTAAAAACTGGAAGAAATGGTTTGTACTCTGAAGTATTAATGATAGGCACTCAAATATGAAAGTGTTGACCTTTACTCTGTGCATGGAATTAGAAGACTTGTATTGCTGTGACTTTCTCTCAGTGTTATCATAATTGAACATGTTGAAAAATGGTTCCCCTATGTTTAAAAATCATATAAGAGGATTTCTTCCACTAAATAAAACTGATTCATTATGATAAAATTAAAGAGATAAAAAAGCCAAGAGTAAGTTTTAACAGCCTTAAATAAGAGAGGGCACAGCAATAAAATGGAAAAAGTTCAGGTTTTAAGTGACAACAGCCCTAAAAAATCTCTCTCCTACATTAGAGCAGAAAGCATAAGCCTGTGGCCCTTTGTTCCTAGCATTTCCAAAGGGTGTTTCATTGTTCCAGTTGAAAACAACATAATGATATGACATGATTACAACCCATTATAATGCAGACACTGCAGCAAATACCATCAATATAAAGGTTAAATTATTAAAAAAACCCTTTTTATTTAAAAAATAGCAGAAATTCAGTGAGCTCTAAATAATTAGGTCCCATCAAAAAGTTGCTCTTCATAGTTAATTTCTTTGTTTCTACATTGTATGATGTTATACAGTTCAAGTAGTTTACAGTGGATAAAGAAAAAGGAACACAAAGTTCAGCATTCTGTTATTCTGACTGTAAGCCAGGTACAAAGTATATTCACTGGCAGACCATGAGCATCCAAGTATGCAGTTAATCTTGCATTAGTATCATGCAAGATGATTTAACAGCCCAAATAACTTCTCTGCTGTCACAGAGACTACAGCATGGCTGACTCAAATGTAAAAGTCTGTCATAAATACCTGCATTAAGTCACGTGAGTTGCTGTTAATTTCCGTCAAGCAGCTGAGGATGCTCAGTTCCTGGTAGGATGCAGCTTATCAACCCCATAGACTAATTATAAAGGCAGTGGGGATGTGTTAAAAAACCCAACAAACTCCTCTTTGAGGAGATGTCTACTGGGTTTGTGAGTTTTGTTTCATTTGTTTCCTTAAGTGGACATATTAAGAAATGTGAATGTTTTACTTTATTATTCTTTTATATTATTCTTTATTATTCTTTTATTTATACTTCACTTGTTTTCCTCTCCTAATTCTTTCTGCTTCCATTTTTTCTTTTTTTCTTTCTCTTTCTTTTTCCTCATCAAAATGATCTCTGTTTGCTTTCAGCTTCGTGTGTGGGACTCCATGCCATGCAGTGTCTTCTATAAGAAAAAAAAAAAGAAAGTTAATGCCAGCAAAATACCAATAAAAGGCAATTCAGATGGAGGAAAGATATTGACAACAGTCCATTTCAAGTGTAATAGCATGACTAACAAACAGAAAAAATTTAAGTTATTTTCAGACTTAAATATATTGTAGCCAAATTTTCAGTTTTAAGGGAAGGTAATATCTGTGAAGATAGTAGAATTATTTTGATTAATGGAGCTTTGAAGTTTCTCCAGTATATCACAATAATGAAGTGAAAAAAATATTGTCCAAAGAACACTAGTAATGCTGTGCTTTACTGTTAATAATTGATGTGCTGTCTGTTCCAGGAGTCAAGTGATAGGGTCACAGAGAGATGAAAGCTGAATGGACTATCAGAATCTTAATGTATTACAAAAAGTAATAATGTACAAGTAATAACATAAAATAGAGCTTATTTTATTTGCCATTTGGAAATGTAAACACAGATAAATCAAAACTTTCTTTTAACAGGTATCACCTCTTACTCTTTTGGCATATCTTAATCTTGAAAGGTGTTTGATGCGAACAATCTGCACTCAAACACTTCAACCCTGACTGATTGTAATTATCCTTAAATATCTTGGTAGTAGGACTGACTTCCATCTCTAAGCAGAAGTAAAAATAGGATGAGGTTTGGCTCAGGGAGTGCAAAATTAATATAGAGGATTCAGTATTTTGATGTCACTATCTATTAAGAAGATTGTAGGCATAAGATTTCATGAAAGAGAATATAGAAAAAGATGAATCTTACCTTCTGCCATTTTTAAACTCTCTCTAAAGAAACTAGACAAGCAAAAATTTAATTATATTTTCTGTTTGAATAAGGCAAGTACAGAAAGAAACAGAAGACAGAAAAAAATTATAGTCTCAATGTTTAAGAGCATAGAAACCTTCAGAATTAAATTAAAACATAGAAAGCCAAAGGATTTAAAGTTTTATGATCTTACTGATATGAATGTCATACAACATGGCAAAAGTTTCTTAGGTTTTATTTTTCTATTCAAGGGAAATCAGGAATGCTACAGAAATAGTACTCATACAGAAGAAATACCACATTTAAAATAATTTTTTAGATGTTCACTAAAATCCTAAAATATCAGAGATTTTCCTGAAACCTGGGCTTTGCAATTTGTTTTAAACTTTAAACATGTTTCCAATTGCAGACACATTATTGTATTTGGTAATGGGTGCAATTCAGTAATTACACCTGACTCCAGACACAAATATATATTTCCAGGTTTGTTAAGTCCAGAGGTAAGGATGCACCTGCAGTGCTTTGTTGTGCTGGTTTTGTCTGAAGTAGAATTAGTTTTCTTTGCAGGCTGGCATAGGGCTGTGTTTTGAACTTGTGCTGAACACAGAACTAGTAACACAGAAATATTTTTGTCATTGCTGAGCAGGGTTTGCACAGAGCCAAGGCCTTTTCTGCTTTTCTTACTGCCACGCTGATGAGGAATTTGGGGATGCATGGAAGGTTGGGAGGAGATACAGCCAGGACAGGTGACCCAAACTGACCAAAGGGAGAGTCCAAACCATGTGACATCATGCTCAGTATACAAAGTAGGGGGAAGAAGGAAGAAGGGGGGATGTTTGGAGTGATAGAATTTGTCTTTCCAAGTCACCATTAATGGGATCCTGATCTCCTGGAGATGGCTGAACACCTGCCTACCCTTGAAAGCAGTGAATTAATTCCTTGTTTTGCTTTGCCTATGTGCCTGGCTTTTCCTTTCCCTATTAAGCTGTCTGTATCTCAACCCATGAATTTTCCAGCTTTCAGCCTTCTGATTCTCCCCCTGACCCTGGGGGGTGGAGTCACCAAGTTGGCTGTGTGGGACTTGGCTGCTGGCTGGGGTGGAACCACAACATTTGATGTTCTAAAGAGATTCAGTGTGTAAAACAGACACAATAATTGATCTTGGGAACACAAAACAAGAGAGGAGTTCACAGAAAATACTTATTTGGGAGAATTATTTTATTTGTAAATACTGTGTTATAAAAGCTTGTAATAAAACTACTTTTTAGCAAAACAAAACTCTCAAACAAAACATAATAATGATAGCAGAGGTCTTCCTTTACTGTTTATTACAATTGGAACCTTGAAAGTTTCTTTTAAAAAGAGGATGCTTAAAAAAGAAAACACAGCATCTGTAAATTGTGTTTTTCCCAATCCTAACTATTTTTCTCCAGCCATATATTTGCTTGGTAAAACACTCAGATTTTAGTTTGGCAGAATTTAATCAAGACGTTTTGGGTCAGTACATCTAATTGATCTGGAATTTAAATTATGGGATAGCCAAAACTTTCTCTGTGCCTATGAACGAGATATGGACTTATAAATAGACACCACTGAGATGAAAGACTGCAGAAGAGTAGAAATTACAACAATCTGGTCAGCAACTTCCTTACTGCAAAACATAAACCATGAAGATGCCACTCTCAGAAGGGTCTGAAAGTAAAAATTAATTTTAGTTTAATGCTGAGCTGTCTCCAATTAAAGCATTTTGACAATTCTGAATCAATAATTCAGAGTTTTTCTTTCAGATCAGGAAGCAGGAAAAAAGGTGGTTAGAAGGGAGTGAGAAATTTAAAGGCTAAGGAACTTTACACATTTGTATTTTGATATTTTATGAGCTTCATATTATTTCAGGACAAAAATCAGACTCACTTAGAAACGGAAACACAGATCTCTATTTTTTTTCAAATTTCTTAGAGACAGTATCTAAGTCAACTTTTACCATACTGCTTTGTAAATATTGAGTTTCTCCATTTGACTTGTTTGTTGTTTTTGCTTCTCAATACTCTCCCAATTGTTCCAGTGGCTTTAACAGAATGACTTTAATAACATGTCAGGTCAGGTCTGTATTCATACTGAAAATATTGATCTCAGTAAAGCTGCATATGAACTGAAGTAAATCGAGACAATAGCTATGCTGAATTTCTAGCATTGTTATGCAGAACATTCCTGTTTATACTGCGTAGATAATTAATTTCCATATTCCCTTCGTTCTCTGTAGATTCTTGCATTATGTTTTAAAACAGATATATATAACTTTTATTAAAATACATTATAAAACTCTTTTATTTCTTCTGACCAGATTCTCAATTGTTCTGTCTCTCCATTTTGTTACTGCTTGCATTAGCCTTATAAAAAATCCAATTCACATTAAAAAAAAAAAAAAAAAAAAAAAAGTTAAAAAAAATTAAATCCA
>WBNO01023815.1:310-15310 GCA_013400575.1 Peucedramus taeniatus
CAAAGAAAATGTAACAGGACCTCGGTATGTCTTCCTATTAGACAACACGTTGTTATTAGGTAGAAATACTATTTCTTGTATTTATGCAGTTTAGCAGATCAGAAGATACCTTTCAGAATTAGTAACTGGTTAAAAAAAATCAAAACAAAACAACTAAAATATTTTCCGTTTCAGTGAGGTAGACAAATGAAAAAAAAATGTTATACTTCCATGAATAAAGAAAGCAGGAGGATATTAATTCATGTAAGACACAGTTTGTTGGTTTATGTTGAAGTAAGCTATCATGATTAGCTAAATGGATCAGGTATAAGGACATTAAAAGGGATAAGGTGGCTTCTGAACATAGAAGAATATATAACATCATATAAATATATATCTGTATTTGTTCTATATTGCTCATGCGCATGCACACACATTCTGCATATGTTAGGCCTTTCTGAGAAAGAGGCAAACAATATAGATGAAAATCAGCATCTGCAAAAGGCAGCAATCCCATGATTCCTTCTGAGCCAATCACTTAACATATCATTCATAATGCTAGTCTGCTTTCATCATCCTCACCCTGTCACTGGCATCTTTCTTCATTTTCTTCTGCTTCTCAGTTCCAAGAAAGTGGAACCACTGTATCATTTACTGTCCACAACCTAAGCTGCTGATTTAAAGGCTGATTTTTTATTTTCCATAATGCCATATAACTATCCCTTCTGCTTTCTATAAAAGTTTAAGTTCAGGAAGATCTTGAGTAATTTTAACACTGAAAACTGTTCAGAGAGCTCAATTTTCTCATTTTCTCTCCCACATTTTTTCTTTTATTATGAATTTTATAATTACAAGCTTTTAAAGAATATGATATGCAGTTCCCCCTTCCTTTTTTTTTTTTGTTAGTTTTGTTTTTGGTTTTGTTTTTCTGGCTTACAGGGTTATACAACTTTAGCAGTAGTTCTGCTCAAGAAAATTTCTAAATTAATAAAAAATTGTTGCTTATAAATTTTTTCTTTAATGACAAGACACATTATATTTATTAAACATATTCCCCAAATGTTGATAGTTATATTGCTTTTATTAATGATTCCTAGAAGCAAATACAGTGCATTTTTTTCCTCCTCTTTTTCCCCCTGTATTATTATTATTATTGTTATAGTGGACAGTGATGACTCTGTGTCTTAAAACCTAATCACTAGTGCCTATTAAATTTGGGTTTCATATGTTGCTGGAGGTAGAACTGATTATCATAGTGAATGAAATACTTGTTTGGCGTATTCCCAGAGGGCAAAAAGTCATTCTTCAAGGTGATGCATCTCATTTGAGGAATACATTAACAATTGAAGGCAGTTAAAAATACATGTGAACTCCCAGTGAGGCAAATCTGAGGTTGACCACATATATTTACTGACTGACTCTTGCCTCATTCAGGGGAGAAAACTGTGATATGGAAGGCTGGTTCCTGCAACATATGAGACCTTAATTTACAACTCTAATGTGGCAAGTAGATCATAGCTGCTTAGAAAATATTTAGGATTTAACGCTCTGTATGGGTTTAAGATGTCTTTTGTATCTTAGAAGGTTAAAGAAAAAGTACGAGAAAAGATAAGGCTCAACAGTATTAAAGGTCAAGTTTGTGATAGAAATTAACTTCTTATTTCAAGGTTGTGTGATAAAATAAAGAATAAGACAGATGCATTTTCGAAACCATGCTGAGATCCATAGTGAAAAGTTTTATACAATAGAAAACAGGAGACAGGCTACATAAAGGCCAGGATTATTGCTATGAAATGCCAGGTTACAGAGTGATTGCATTAATTGCAGTAGCACCCTGAATAGATGGAGTGATACAGAGGATATCCTATACAATGATGAAACGTATTACTATAACAAATGCTATTTTTCCTCCAGATTAATTTTCAAAGCATGTGATATTTTAGTGGAAAATAAATCAGAAATAGAAAGAAAGCCAGGGAACCATAATTTCTCAAGTAGACCTGAGCGCTAACCAAGTAAAATATGAAATGTAAAGCAACATGATGTAATAAAACTCAAGCCAAACCAAAAAAATGCATTTTTGAGCTTGTTTAGCCCTCAAATTAAAAGTTATATTATACTATGTGGCTTTTTGTTTATTTGGAAAATGAATTTCCAAAAGGTATAAATATTAACATTTTGATTCACAAAGAAGCACTGCCAAATTTTCAACCTGTCTTCCAGGAAATAGAGTCAGACAGACATGAAGTTTTGCAGAAGAGAAAATAGAGGTAGGCCAAGATGGAATGCTTTTCATCTCCAAATAGTATCTTCCTCCAAATTCAAGAAAAGGTAATTTTAACTGCAAAATACAGTTATATATGAATGCATTTATATGTTTCACACCCTTACAAAACCACCATTAGAATGAGAACGTGTATATTGAAAGACATGGGATAATAATTATATAACTGAGATACATGTTGCTATCAAATAAAGTTCCAAGACAAGAACAAAGACAAAATCCGCTAGAGAGGTAATATGGTCCCTCCACCCCCCAAATGTTAACACCTAAATTCTGACTTGCATCATGACCTCTCTGCACCACAACCCAAGCCATCTCAGTCACCAGGTTATAACTGAAACCTCTTGAGATCAGCCCCTCAGTACAGTCAAGATATCACGACATTTTAGTGCAGTCCATCAACCTGTACTTTTCTTGAAACACAATTAGAACTGCTGTGTGATACCAGGATATCCATTTTCCAAGGCAGCAGCTGAAGGCAGACTGTGAGGTAGTGAAACAGAGAAATAGTGTGAGGATGAGAAGGGACAGAATTTTATCAGAAAACACCACTCTCATGAAAGAAATCATTTATGCAGTCCATAATCCAAATTGTTACACAAGAAATCCTTTGCTGAGCCTAGAGATCTAACATTACATATAAAGCGAAATTGCATGGGCCTGTGGAAGCTGGCAGCTATGTGAGACATACAGGACTGGAAGCCTGAGGATTCTGCACTGAGAATGATGAGTTAGGATTTACACAGGGAGCTGTCTGTAAGTTTGATTAGCCAGATGTGTGAAAAAGAACCTAATGCTTAGTGAGAAATTCCTGAAAGGGGTTGTTGAAAAATCAGATATAATAGGAAGACAGCAACAGCCCAGATGTGCCTCTGGGGAGAGTGAAAGCCTTAATGCCTTACCCTTGCCTTGCTGAAAGCCAAGGGTAGGTCTGGTTAAAACTACCATCTCACTGTGGACTTGCACATCTAATAAGCTATTTATAAGGTCCTTAAATAAGGACCCACAGAATCCAGAGCCCTTGCAGAGAGGCACCTGTCACAGTGTCAGTCAGCTGTACTCCTAGCTGGAACACACTCACAGGTGCACATTTCTGAATAGGATGTATGGTCTTGCCTTCAAGACTCCAAAGGTAAATCTGCCATGTATTTTGATGCTGGATTGCCCCACTCTATTTAATTTACAAAATAAGTAACTTGAGGAGCTTAAACCCTTGGATTCTAAAACCTGTCATTTCTTTCCCCAAAGCCCTTTTGAGATTCTCTTATTCTTTCTCTCTTTCTGGTTTTCTATGTCCTTGCTGAAGTATGGATGGATATATGTCCTACTCACCCTTTTTCTGTGCTATGTAGAAAGTGAAATTGAGTTCAACAATGGTATTGGTTTTATTTTCATAACAAAGGAAAGTGTGAGCCATGGAGGCAGGTCCTGCAGAAAGAGCAGGATCCGCAGTTGTCTCTGACTCAGTATTGTGTTTCAACTCCGAGTTACGGTTGTTCAGAATTACTCAATTCTCTAGACTGGAGTCCTTTTTTTTCACTCTCTAATGTTTTATAGTGCTGTATTGAAAAGTAAAAGCCCTTCACATTTTCACAAGCCATTCAGTTCACTGTGTGAAAGTGAGGTGTTCTTATCATTTGCTACCCCACCAACATCTGTGTCATCTGCAAGATGTGATTCTGACATCTGCATTTCTGATTACGAGGTTAGCTAACACTGGACCCAGATTTGAAATTCTGCGTCTGAATGAAAAAGTCACTTTATTGTTTTCCAGCAAAACCAGCTAGTTTCTGTCATCTGTCTGCAAGTCAAAATTGTATGGCCTATTAATCACATAGGGCTCAACCTATTATTAACCATATCTTTCAGTAATAAGTCTGTTGGTTGGAAGAAGTCCCTGTTACCTGCAGAATGTTTCATAACTGAAGTCTTTAATCCTATTGAAAGACTCAAACAAAAAACTCCATGTAACTTGATGGCACTTCCTGTCTTTTGGAGAATAATTTGGCATGGGCTATACTTTTGCCTGTTATAATTAAATTTCTAGCTACTTTGTGAGTAACGGGTTTTTAGTTAAATTTAGCAACACTGTCCCATTAGTAACTCTCCTGTTAATGTTCTGAACTCTTTGAAATATATGGCAATCATTTACAGTCTTTGAGTCCCTTGGAATTTACCCAGTTCCTTTATGGTTAACATTTATGGTTTAGAGAGATTCTGGGTAGTTCCTGAGTGTAAGATATCTTGGCCAGTTAATTTGAAAATGTTAAAAACCTTTGCCACAGAGGATAAAGTTCCAATTACAACAGCATCACATGGGACAGGTACATCTCTCTGTTTTGTTTCAAATAAATAACTGAAATACCTTCTGAACATTCCTGTCTTTATACATCAGTATGTGATCAAACAAACCTGGCAGCAAACCTAAAGGTGTTACCGATAAGATTTTTAAGGCATTCTTACTTTTTTAATTTTAATGGAAATTGATATTGCATTGAAATAACCCTTGGCTTTTCTTTAGCTCTCCTAGAGGTTTTAACTAGCAGCTTTTATCCACTTTCATTTGCTTTCCTATTTTTCCTTCCATCATATACTGTTATTTATGCTATTATCATGTCTATAGCAGTTTAAAGACAAGAAATCCAACATAACATTTTTTTTCTTAGATTCTAACTTCATTGATATATATCAGGATATTGTTGATAAATTTTTACTTGTTAATATTTGCACATTTGGGAAAATCAGCTGCTTTAATGTAACAGTAGTTATAGAAGTCACCAATACTTCTGTATTTGCTTTTTCAAATTTTTGAAGTCAGAAATTTACTTTATTTATCAAAAAAGATCATATTATCATAGGATATCTTGAGTTGGAGTGGCCCCATAAGGATCATTGAACTCAACTCTCTGCTCCTTGCAGGTAGAGGTTTGCCTTCAGATGCCTGATATTCTCTTATCCATCTTTAGTGAAACATTATCTGTATTATAGTTAGAAACTCATATAGTTTCAAAATTAGCTACATGAAATTACATTCTAAAGAAACAATTTTTCCTATGGCCTATGGCTTATGGAATCCTTGATGCTGCTTCCTGGTTTGAACAGGTATTTTGCAGATGCTCACATCTAACACCATCTAAACTTTGTAGCAGGCACAACTTAAATCCATAAATATCGAAGCCTTTGTGATTTTGAGTAACATCTGCCCAAACAAATCTTTGATGTAATGTGCTACCTTGTGTATTCTGCTACATTCTATCCTTGCAAAATTGGCTTGATGCTTAGCTTTAATTGTCAATTCAAATGAAAAGTACTAACAAGTTTATGTAACCCACTTCATGTTTCTTCTAATGCATTATTATCTTATCTTGTTAATAAATACTTAGTAACAATATCTCTGAGTTTGGATTTATCATATGTAAGATACCAAGATAAGTTCCTGGACGTGCATGTTTTATATCAGCAGTGGTCTCTAATTTTGGAAGCTTTCTACTTGGGATCAAAAAGAAAATTTTGTGGACTCTGTCTAAACCATTTCTTGGGAGCGATTATGTGTTAGTTTTAAATCATGCTAAACAATTATATTGAATTTGTAGAACAACTGCAATCAGTTTACTATTCAAACATTTACCTGTTCTTCCTTTTAAACTACATCCTACCAAACAGAGAGGAATACCTTTCTGCTTATGTATCATCCCTCTTACATTATGCTCTCTGTTCCTCACCTGTTTTGCTGTGGTCAACTTCCCAGGGAGAATGTACCCATAGGAAGGATGACCAACAACTTCATCACCATCTCTGCTGAAGGCATATTTTTCAGCAAACTTGTATCTCATAACATTGTTTTCAAGTACAAATACATCTCCCATCTACAGTTTGATTTGGGGGCTACTCCCTCCCTTTCTTCAGATGGATACTTGGGGGAAAGAAAAGGCTTTCTTCCAAAATATCTGTGTATTTTGTCACTTCAAAAATACAATCCCTACTGTTACAATGAAGTTTTTTATGACTATTCTTTTCCAAGCTCCAAATGCTAAAGTACTTGTATTTGTGTGGGTACCTGTGCACAGGTTGCAAGCTTTTACAGATGACAGTTTCACATGTCATAAACATTCCTGTCCCACAATGCCTGATCAATGACTGTCCCAAAAAGATACACTCCTGCCAACTTCTTCAAAGCTGCCACATATTCAGAGAGCGCTCGCCCTTCTAGCTGATTTCCCTAGTGTAGTTTGTATCATTCTGCAATAATGTTTGTTCTAAGAACAGTATATCTCCTCAAAACATCACGTTTTTAAACTAGTTTTTGTGGTGTCTGTCAATATTCAGTCAAGTTTTCTCCTAGCTTGGGTTACAGACACTACCTTATGTTTTTCTTCAGTAGAAATTCATGAGAAAACAAGCCTTGAAGTTTTATATTTTTACCAAATAAAGCTATTTTCATTGTTTTCCTTTTCAGACAGGTTGACTTTTCTTTTTGTATACTGTCCTTGATGTGATTCTTTGGGGGGCAAAAATCCCCCTGCAGTGCTGTTAACTGATTCGACCAGCGCTGGATTCTTGACCAAGTATTCCCTTTTGTATTTGGAGAGGAATCTTAAAACTCCCACTGAGTGCTCCTTAGCAAAATGATAACTTAATAGAGACTCATTCCTAGGAGAGATCCAACATAATTCAAGCAAAGGAAAACAGTTCTGGACACAGGTCTGTAACCACAGTCTGACTTAATTAGAAGCACCACAAGTTGGAGCAAATCTTCATTTCTAGATGTGTAGTGTTCCAAATAACTCAAGCATTGGCAGGAGCACAGACACAAATTCTACTTTATATGTTCCTGCAGTTTCACCAATGACTTCCTAATCCAAACTCTCTAATCATATATTTCCCTGGAAATGCAAATTTCTTTTATAGCTTTAGAACCCTAAGGAACACTCACCCAGCCTCCTTCACCTTTCCCTCCTTTTCTAGGCACTACTGCCTTTCTTAGTCAAATTCTGCACACAGACTTCTAGGGATTTTGGAACCAAGATTTATTAATTTACATTTGATTGTTTTGAACTCTGTTGTCAGTTCACATATTGTGTTTCTGATACAAAAATGCAAGAGAAAATCTGAAGACACTGCAAAGCACCTACATACAAGTTAAAGGAACTCTGATTTTGAAGCCCGGGTTCATATGTCTCGAACGTACTTGTGACATACCCTTTAAAAATAACATCTCAGGAATGGGATGACAAGAACTGGCTCTATCTAAAAAGGATAGAAAGCCTTATTCAGATTGAGGATCTCAGAAGGACCTTGTCTATTCCATCCATCCAATTCTCTCCAGTGGTGTTGCATAAAACTCAAAATTTCACACGCAGAAGTTACAAATATTCTAGATATAAAGATAATATTGCATAAGCACCATACTCTGTGATTTTAAAAATCCTGTTGCACAAGCCCATGCACTCTTAGTATCATATTCATACTTAGGGCATCACTGATTATCTGCTTAGGTGAATAAGCTGCCCTAAAGCCTTAGGATAAAGAACACCTATTTTTATCCTTTGAAAATGTAAATAGCTACAAAGTTTACTTACATAGAGTATGAATAGCAGGGTCACATCTGAAGTATGTTTGAACACATATTTTTTCCAATAAGGGAACATCTTTAGCATGACACCTACTCTTTCATTATCCCATGCAGTCTGAGTAATTTTTTTCATCTTTGTCTTACTCTTGTATCCATTTAGAAGCCAAACAGATCAAGAGACATAGCTGAAATAATTCTGCCAAATGTGGAGAACGAATAATTCTTTCTCAGTAAGAAAAGAGACTGAAAACTTTACATAGGAAAAGGTGCAATCCCAGACCACAACATTTCTGGTGAAACAGCCCTAATAATTTTTTATGAACAGAGCTTTTTTATTTGATAGTAATAAAAAAACCAATTAGAAGTAAAATCTTGGTTGTCTCACAGACTAGAGGTGACAGGCTAGATAGGTAATATTTATACAACACATGGGCAAGCACTGACACTGTTTCATAAGGTAGGCATTCTGGATATTTTACAATGGACCTATTATTTGCAAAATAATTTGCAATTTTTAATCGTATATTCCCATTTATAACATTTTTTTGTGGGTACAGTGGCAAAATCTCAATAAGCAACCCACTGTAAAACTTGTAAGTGTAAAAAGAAATATTAATCTTTGTATAGATTCAATAAATAGACTAGCTTTTCTTTCCACTGTTGAATATTGTGATTAATGCTAAAGTATTCTTGGTAATCATGAAGGTGAAAAATCTGAAGCTTTGCAGCACTGCAAATTACTTAAGAATAACTCAACTTGAGTAAATTATCCATATGTTACTTTCAAATGGCAAAGATATCCAAATCATCTACAACACTGACATCTTTAATGAGTCAAGGTTATTTTAGCATTTAGCTTACATGTGAAAATCAATAGATAAGCTTTCTCTTTAGCTTTCAGTCAAGTTCAGACATGTTAGAAGCTGGGGGAACTTAAAGTTTATTTGTGGTTCTATCATACGCGATAAAAATCTGAAGAGGGTTATTCTGATTTTACCTTTGCTTGACCTCAAAGTTTTACTAGTTTGAGGTTTTAGGATGTCAAATATGTGTCACATCCGACCTTCTGTTGTCAAACAGTTTTTCAAGATATTGTACATAAACTTGTCTTTTTAGGTGACTAGTAACACATTTTCCAAGTCTTATCATATGAATGAAATGCAGATTTTTTGATTTATCTGATATAGCTGTGCAAGTCCATATTTGGAACAGGGACACAGAATTCATAGTTTAAATACATAATATCGGCATATTTTCTTTCCTTGCTCAGTGAAAGGAGATAGTATATTCTCCTTTCAAGACCTATAGATAGAGCACATCATTCACTATTGATAATGCTGCTTTAGTGTATCCCACGGGTGAGGAATTGCCACTGGCTGTCCTGCATTGAATCTTCACAGCCTAACAGTGAGAAGTATCTTCCATAGGCTGAGGGGGAAACCTTGGTTTCTAAAAACAGTGGAGGACACTAATCACCCTTCATAAAGAAAATATTTCTTGGAAAGTCCAGAATTATAAGTGAGTGCACCTTTGCAAAAATTAAACCTATACTTCTAGTAGCTATAGATGTATTGCAACTAACCAATCATTGTATATTTGTGACCAACAACTACCAAACTACAGGCATATGTTTTTATATATATCAGTATATATTTTTAATCAAACTTTAGTCACACTTTTCAGACTGAGCTACTTGAAAATGTAGGGAAAAGAAAGCAGGAACAGTCTTTGTCATCTGGTGCATTCTAAATCATGTACATTTGCTGTCTAGTCTGTATATGACAAAGACTACAGTTGTGGTACTGTTTGATGCCCCTCACTCATTCACAGACATCTGCTATTCAATCATAAATATTCTTGTTTTTTCAGGTTGTTTTTGTTTGTTTTCAATTTTCCTCTATCACCTAGGCAGTAGCAATAGAGCTGAAATGAGGCCCTTTCTATGGCTTCTTCCTTTCACCAGCTTATTACTTTATTTCTCTGTTCATGCTTTTGAGCTTTCTTTCATTACAATGTCTATCAGAGCATTCACATCTGTCCTCTGGGTTTTTTTGATCCTAGTGTATATCACCATAGGTGGCATCCTTTTCAGACACTTCTGGACATCTAAAACTTTCGGAATTTCTAAAACTTTTTGTTTGTCCTTGCCCTTATCTTATTCCTTATTAATCTATTTTGATTTCTTTTCCTTTCAACCAGCTCACTTCATTTAATATCATTTGTTTGACTGATTTGGTGATTTTGCTCCATTCTGACCCAAGCCACAATTAATAGCATGGCAGTGGTCAGTGTCTGTGCTTTCAGACATTCAAAATTATCATATGTGGCTTACGTACATGAATTGAGGTAGGATGAGTTTGCTTGATAAGGCTGAAGGAGTCACAGGGCCAAGGAAGTTATGTTCTGGACTCCTCAGTACAAGAGAGACATGAGACATGAGAGAGTTCAGAATAGAATGACAAAGATGACTGGGGGAATGGAGCACCTCTGTTACAAGGACAGGTTGAGGAAGTTAAGCTGAGAGAGACCTCATTGATGTCATCTGAATGACCAGTGGATGGTATCAGGCATTTCTCGGTGGTGCCGAGCAATAGGACAAGAGGCAACTGGCAGAAAGTGATGTACAGGAAATTCCACCTGAATGTGAGGGAGAACTTTTACCGGGCAGGTGACTGAGCACTGGAACAGGTTGCCCTGTTGCCACTGAGGTTGTGGAGTCTCCATTCCTGGAGAGATTCAAGAACCGTCTGGACACAATCGTGTGCCATGTGCTTTAGGATGATCCTGCTTGAGCAGGGAGTTTGGACCAGATGACCCACTGCAATCTCTTCTAACTTTACCAATTCTGGGTTCTGTGATTCTGTGAACATGCTTGGTTTATTATGAAATGTAACAGTTTTTTTGTTCATTTACCTTTAGAGAGGTAAAATAGCAAAAGAAGCTCAAGTAGTACCTGCAGAGGAGACACAGATTCAGGTGCTTGTCTCCCTTGGCTGTTTCTCTGCTTAGCAGTAACACAAAAGGCATGGTTCAGAGGCACTTTTCCCAGCAGAAATGTTAAATGTGTGTATGCTATCCTTGGAATGCAAGGATCAAAGCTGCTGAGATCAACTCAAATGAGTGTAAAACAGAGGCAGATTTCCATTTCCATTGCCACTGCCTGTGTGATATTGTCTCTTTGTCTTTCTTTAACCATCTAAAACCAATATGGTTTGAAAAATACCTTTATCTATACACAAAAGGGGAACAGTGTAATATTTATGGGAAGCCTTTTCATCCAGTTTATGTAGCCCATCACAGGGTTGTGCAATATAAGATTTTTATCTTCACACATAGACATATTTTAATAATTATCTTTGGTGTCTTTAGATGAAGAATGACAAAAACTGGTCTACTGTCCCAATATTGTTAAAAATAATACTGGCTATAAGATACATTGTGACAGGATTGCAGGAGTATTCCACAGTGATGGCAAAATTTGTGGTATCTCTGACAGAAATGGTATTAAAGAAAGTCCATTGTGAATCTGTTCATTGCTTGTCACATTGTAGATAAAATGATTAATTATACAGACACAGATGTTTACTCAGTCAGTGTTTTTAAACTGTTCCATTATGTTAACAGTAGCTATATGAACTTTGAACACATTACTTGGAAAAGAGTCTTTGCCTTTGAGCCTGGGAAATGAACTGGCCTGTTTCACTCATGTGCCTCAGTTTCAGCTGTGAGGTATCATGTATCTGAGAAGCAGGAAGCACTGACTCGTATCAACTCTTGCACACATTTGGACCTTGCTACCTCTAGTCAGACACCAAGTGACTACCAGTCCAGTGGGAGGCACCAGTGCTCCTTGGCTGAGTACTTGGGGTCAGTGAAACACACTGAGGAAGTGGACAGGAGGAGGAAAAAAGCCCTGAACCATTCAAAAAGCCAGCACAATTATCAGTTGATAGTTAGCAATTAGTGGTGCCAAGATAAGCACCTATTCCCTTGCAGTGTGGTGGCACCTAGCCTCCATGGAGAAGGAGCAACTCACAGTATGACCTCCCAGCTGAGTGCTCTGGACAAAGCAGGTAACACTCCCAGTCATGTGAACTGCCTGCTGGTTGCTTCCCAAGGCATGCACTTGTATTTGGGTTTCTGCCTTGTCTGGAAGGCTGTGCAGTTAATTGCTACCTACTTTGTGAGACCAGAGCCCAATTGTACAAGGACTCTTCCCCTCCCTCCTGGTTGCAGCAGGCATCAGTCTCAGCTTGCTGGAAGCCCTGTGAACTCATACTTCCCAAGGATGGGAAGAGATCTTGGCAGTTGCAATGCAGTTAGAAGAAGCTCCCTCATCACCTTGTCTGCACTGTAAATGTTGTGCCTGGGAGCATCAGGGTCTGCGCTGAGGGGAACCACATCAGGGAGCTTGTGTTTGACAATGTCATTGTCAGGAAAGGGCTCTGACAAAGATTTAACAGTGTGAAACATGATGGTGTTCCTTGTTCTTGTCTAGTGGTGGATTTCTTTGGCTGTCTCTGTTGACAGTCAGGTTGGTTTGTTTGTGGCCACAGGAAAGTTTGGGGAGTTCAACCGTGTTTTCAGAGGTGATTGTTAAGTTTCTGGATTCATCCATAATTTATATTGCTGTAGCAACTTAATAGTGGCCAGTAAAATGACCTTGATTTTGTTGGAAGCTAATGCAGGAATAATAAAAGCGTTAGAAAAGGAAGAAAATTTGGAGTATTTCCTCTGAAATTTTTTAATAGAATTTGGCTTTGTAGAAATCATTCCATGTTCCTTAGCAATACATCAGGAAAACTTTTCTTTCTCACTATGGACAATGTTGAAAGTGCTCCCAGGTACGCTCCAAATGCTAGATTTTGTCTTTTGAGTTTTATTCTTCTTTTTCTTGGTATTTTTCCTTCTGCCATTTATTATTTATTTTATTTTATTTTATTTTATTTTATTNTTGTTTTTATTTTTATTTTTGTTTTAATTTTTGTTTTTTTTTCTTTCTTCCAATAAACATTTCTGCCTCTCTTAAATTGTTTTTTTTTGTTTTTAGAATAATTAAACTTCTTTTTCTCAGCTCTGCTTATATCCCTAACAAATACATTTTGATATTTGCACAGAAAAGTATTAAGAGCTCTGTAGCTCCTACTTTTTGCATAGCTCACAGTTTGACAAACAGTAGAGGCTCATTGAGAGAGCTCACAGATGAAAAATTAAAACTTTAAGGAATTAAATAGTTTTTCAAAGACTAAGAGAAAAATTTCTAAAATTTGGCAGAGATGGGAGTTAATAAACCAGATCTTGCCAGTTGCAGTCTTGTACCTTCCTCCCATCCCTGTGAGATCTGGTTTTAATCCCAGTCTCTGCATCAGAATTCCAGTGGGAATGAGATCTTTCTGTGAGTCAGAGCTAAAGATGTATTCCAGCAGCATGCTGTGCTAAGTTGTGGTCAGCCAATCGAATATCAAAGGGATTAAGTCTGTGAATCATTTAACGGGAAATTTCTCCTGCCTCAGTAGCATTGATGTTTTAAGGTGTGAAATTCAAGAGAGGCTTAGTTCTCCTTTGGTCAGACAACCGCTCTGCAGCCTGTGTTATCAAGAGGCAGTCAAGAAGATCCCCTTGGGTCATGTGGCTGGTATACATTTTTGTATTACCATAGTAGGCTAGTTTTAACCTGCAGGATGTAATCCTATTTACCTCACATGTGGTCTGTGCCCAAGGAGCATGTGCTCCACTTATTTATATATTATTTGCATTACCAGAGTCCCTGGCAGCCAGGATCATAGACCAGGACATTATTTTGCTGAGTACTGAATAAACATATAGAAAAACAATGCCTTCCCCTTCACTCAAGGGTTTTATAACAAAGCATAACAGATAAGAATAACAGAAGGAGGGGTGGGGAACAGAATTTTTCAGCAGACTATGACCTTAGGATACTTGCAGCCTGTTGTCAACATGTCTGTTTGTATTGCTGAAAATTTTGAAAGGCAACTTTTAAAGGCATTTTAGAGGCATTTACTCATGGCTAGGGGAAGCATCTCCCAGGTAGCCAGAATAGGTGGAAGAGCAGATAGCAGAAAATGCAACAAATAGGCAGTAAGTACCATGGGCAAATAGGACATAGAAGTCAATCTCTCATAATGCAATAGAAGAAGTGAGGTAGGAAAAGGATAGTTCAGAGAAAAAAAATTGAGACCAATAACAGCTAATATTTAATTGAGGTATAGAAGGGGCGGTTGATATTGTTAAGATGTCATCCAGCATCTTTGCTTACAAGTGAGACAAGACAGTCTTAATTGAGTTTTGAGAAAAACAGCAAAATAAGACTTGGAGAAGGTTTCTATGTTGTTTTTCATTGTTGATGTTGGGTGTTTGTGTATGTTTTTGTGGTTTTGGTTTTGGTTTTGATTTTGGAGGGGTCTGGGGGAGATAGAAGTTAACATTTTAGAGGTTAATCTGAAAACATGCTTTGGGGAAAAAAATCTAAAGCAAATGGAATTGGTGAAGGTGACTGGATTATGGGCATCAGTGGCAGGCAAGGTGGTGACCTTGCTCAGAATCACCAAGAGAGAAAGCAACAGGAGACATTTCTGATGGAATTATCAAATATGTTTTAAGAGCCAGTTTATGCTCGAGAAGCATCAGAGTTAGAACAAAAGACTAAGTATGGGCAAAAGAATACAGGTCTGCAAATTAATAATGTCTATACATTACCAGCAAAAGAATTGTTGTTTCAATGCTTTCAACTTTTTTTTAAAAGAAACTGCCAAAAAATGCAGAAGGAAAAATGTTTAAATATAGGTTCTATATTGGGCTGAAGTAGAGAGCTGATAAGAGACAGTTTCGAATAATAAAATTATATCTGAAAATGTTCAGGTCTGCTTTCCCATCTCAGAAGCAGCAATTTTCCTTATGGGTTTCCCAGTATAGCAATGAGACAAATGGACCTATATCTATGAGATATATTTTAACAAAGCAGGAACTTAAGCAGCAACCTTTATTGTAATTCACAAAATACTGATGAAATGTTAACAGGTCTTGAAGCTGCCAGTGTTAAACCCAAATAGACACACATCTGTGGCCCAGTAACCCATGAATGAGAAATATTGTTTATTTTTTTTAGTTAAGGTGATAATTTTCAGCCACTGGTCATTCTGAATGT
>WBNO01023815.1:20310-65260 GCA_013400575.1 Peucedramus taeniatus
TGTTGATGTGCTTAATGTTTGTAGTGTACTGGTTCTTTGAATAGTTTCTAAGACTATTCACATAAAAATATTCACAGCAATATCATTGCAGCATCCATCTATGTCTTTTAGAGATGGTCTTTAAATTTCATTTTATTTAAAATATGAGTAAAAGCTCTTTTTGAGGGAATATATTATGCATTATTGTTTTGGTTTTTAAGGGTTGAGAAAAGGAAGTTCCAAAAACACTAGCAGAATTTTTTGTTTGTCTTGGTCACTGATTAGCGTTGATTTGTTGAAACAGAGAATTGCTGTTTCAGATAAGTGTTTTAGTGTGGGAATGAAAGAATGGCCTACTGTCTGCAACCATTATTTTGCACAGTTGGTGTACATACAAAACAAGACAATACTGAATAACACACACTTAATGCCACACCTCTTATTTCTGCTTAGCTAGGAATTCTGATTATAGTGCTCTGAATATTTGTTATTTTCTGAATTGGAGCTTAGGTCAGAAGAAGACAAGAAAAATGTCATCCTTTGGTTTTATCAATCTTGTTAAAACACATAGGACTACAGGCAAAAAACTAGAAGAAAATTAAGAAAAATACTTTTAAAATATGCCTAAAATGAGGCTTTTTATTATTTTCTACATTATTTATAATGCAATATGGCCCTGATGTGAGGATTTCAAATGTAACAGAAGTGTTCCACTGTATTAAATATAGTTATTGAGGAATTTACTTGAGTCAGCTAAAAATATCAGTTGCAAAAGAAGTTCACCTAAGAAATGAACACTAGCTTTCCTTGAAGAAAATTGCAAGGCATAATAAACCAGTTCAGTTTTGAACTGGTCATTAGAATAAGACTTAACACATGCCATTCCTCTAAATGAGAGACCTACCACATGACACAGAATCACAGAATTGCACAGGCTGGAAAAGACTTTTAAGATCTCTGATTTCTTAACACTTTTTCTTAGTTTGTATAATCAATATCCACTATGTATCTTTGTCATAGAATATTCACCAAAGGCTTCTGAAAAATACAGTGATTTTTAGTACTTTGAAAATATTTTATTTCCTAAAGACTAGTTCATGCATTTAACCACCATTCGTTGTAAAGCAGACACCTGATGTATACATATGAGAAAAAGTTTCACATCAGAATTATGCCATGAATTAGGAATTTAGATTACATACATATAAAAATCTCTTGAAAACAGATGGGATTTAGTTACAGTTTTTGCTTTGTTTATTCTAAAAAGCATATGGAATATATTAGTCATGAAATTAGCTCCTAGTAAGTAGGAGTATGTATAGTAGGTTATGTCTAAAGTTAAAATCCAACTATTTTCAGGCAACCACCAATAACTTCTATGCATCTCTTAACATGATACATTTTAAGATTACAATATCTAGACACTGCTGCAGTTCCGTATTACGTGTTCCAGCAGCCGTCTTGCACCTTTGTGGTTTATTTTTATATGGTAGGCATTGGCATATCTGAAAGAAAAAATGGTTCAGTTCTGAAATATGCTAAAAATCCTTCAGCTTTCTTTAATTTCATTGAGAATAACACAAGTGAGAATAATTCAGTGGGGATCTAGAAGTTTGTCATTACTATACACAGAAATATCTATCTTTTGCAGCTTCATTTGTAAAAGTTGTGAACTCCAATACAAAACAAAGATACTCAATCCACTATGTATGTCCTTGCCGATTTTTAACTTTAATTTCTAGCACCATTAAAAATAACCAGGGACAAATAATGGAAATAGTGACAGTTGACAAGAACTCATAATCTTTCAGAAGACAGAATTCATCAAAATAGGTTTTAGCAGGAATAGCACAATATTTTTTGTATGAGTAAATAAAAATTCTTGTAAAGACTCAAGAGATTATTCTACTTTGCATGATACAAATAAAACTGTCCCCACAAAATTGTAATCTTACACAATTTATGGTAGTTTCCTATAAATTACATGAGTATATTGGAAGCTTGTTAATAATTAAAAGTCTTTTACTTTTTCAACTCTCAAATAAGTATTAGAGTAAATAATTTCCAGTCTTCATCTGACATGACATCTAACCAATACAGGCATCACAAAATAAATAATTTATGAAAAATATTTATTTAAAGAGCTGTAATTTACCTTGCATTTACCATATGCCATTCATCCAAGTATCAGTATAAAATATTCATTAGAGAAACTCATTAAAACAAACTTCTATACAATGAGGTGACGGGCCAACAAAAAACATCAATCATCACAGAGGTTTAAGTTGTTATTAGTCCATATACATAAACTAGTATTTCAAAGTGAAAAAAAAAAGAATATTTCTGCATTTACCCTGGAACCACCAGGGCTACATTAAAGCTTTTTCTTCACCTATTTCATGAGTCCCAAGAAGTCCCTGACAGAACATAGAGATCTAATTTATTAATGATGAATAAATCTGATGTAATAATTAATGGGAAATCTATAGCTAATCTTAATGGAAGAATAGCTAGGCATGTAATGATATTTAAGTCTGGCATAAAAGATCTTAGTTCATGCATTACAAGCAGGGCAATTACCTGTGCATGTATGCAGCTCTAGATTAACAAAAGGGTACCAAGCATTAAAATAGTGCAGGACTCTCCACAACCAAAGATAAGGAGTCTCTTATAATTCCTAATACATTGTTTTAAAACTGAACCTGAGGTTAGGGAGATGATATAACAGAAAAAGTAAAAGCTATCAATATCCTGCAATCAAAAATACCTATCTTCTATCAAAATTCTTTTAGGTAAGCAAATGACATGACTTCAGGTCTGAATTCAGAAAATAGAGCATGCCACATCAGAGCATTTATGGGATGCACCTACAAAACCATGTACCTCACTCATCTATAGATTCCACATTAGGAAGTTCTGTTAAATATTTACTTCACGTGGACTGTATTTCTGTTATACTGTTGATCTGTGATTAAATGTTGTAATAAAATTAACTGGCTTTGCTACAAATAGAACATCTGGAGCAATGTTTAATTTCATGTCAAACATATACAGGAAACACCTGTCTAGTTGAAGTAATTTTTAAAAAAATGAGATTAATCCATCTGTTGTGGAAATGTGTGTCACAGTTGTCACATTAAAAAGCAATATCAACAAACACAGAAACGGTAAATTACTTTGAAAGTAAGTCTTCTAAAATTAACCAAAAATTCATTAATCCAAATGTTACCATGTTAATCTGATTTCACACTGAATAAGATCTTCCTTTTTTCTTCAGATTAAAAATGTCTTCCAATTATTGCAAGATAAAACTTTCAGATGTGAAATTAAGTTACATAATTAGAAGATTAAAAGTAAAGCCATACTATTCCTACACACCTCTACAAAACAGTGACTGAAATGACTCTTAATATAAACTAAATGCATTTTATAAGGAAAAAAACCACATAAAAAGTTAAATATACCTGTTATTTAGAGTTGGGACCCTCAAAAGTTCATACAAGACAAATGAGTAGGATGTTATGTTTGTACAGAAGTGTGAAAAGTACATAAGATATATGACAGAAATATTCTAATTTTAGGGGATCTTTCCAATATTTTTTTTCTCCAAGATATTAGTACAATGTGCACTATATGTTTTGAAATACTATGTGGAAGATGACCAAAATCAACAAAAAAGAATTAACCCCAATATCCAAGGTTATGTGGCCTTCTTGAGACAATTCCTCTGCCTTAATATTTTTCCATTACTTTACTAACTTTCAATTAGTTTTTGACCTAAAAATAGTCTTTGAAGGCTATTTAACTAGGCTTATTCTTCATTTGAGGTCAAATTAAAGAAATAAAAAGAAAAAAAAATCATATTTAAAAAAAAGGAATTTCTGCTTCAAGAAATACAACGAAAGTTGCTGCAAAGAAACTTTGCATGAGTCAAGTTTAATAATTATATATCACAGTGAATCAAAATGCCTCATCTGGTACTTTCCAATGTTGGAGGCAAAACAAATGATCAATAAAGATTTATTAGGTCTCTTTACCAACTTGTATGCTCTTCAGTTTCCCATTTAATTTGGTTTTGGTCATAGATAATATTAGGTTCTGTTTTGTTAAATCATTTCTTCTGCATTTAACAATAAAATAATTTATACCTTCTTGAGCACAATCTGAATTGCACAGTCATCTGTTGGGATGGTTCTTTGATATGGGTTAGAGAATAAAATTAATCAACAATGTACAAACAAAACTCAAGTGTATTTTAAGTACCTTCAAAGTACTCTGAAAGTGATTTTGGGACTGAAGTTTCTAGATCTTCCTGTA
This sequence comes from Peucedramus taeniatus, assembly GCA_013400575.1. Taxonomy (NCBI): domain Eukaryota; kingdom Metazoa; phylum Chordata; class Aves; order Passeriformes; family Fringillidae; genus Peucedramus; species Peucedramus taeniatus. The sequence continues at coordinate 24,607 of WBNO01023815.1, forward strand.
TCATTACCAGCAGTGTGAAGACAAGAGAATTGGGAGCGGCTTGTGAGGGCCTACTTGGACAGCCAAAGTCACGTTGAGACTTAGGCAAAAGTAGGGATAAGAAGATAACTATAGAAATCTCTGCTTGCATGTCAAGGGATCTCAAAAGAGACCATGGGGTTTATGCCTTGCATGCTCCTGTTTGCAGAAGAGTGAGAGAGCTCCTTGATCTTGTGAGGGACAAACAGAAAATCATGCTGGAATCATCAGAGGAGTCAATAGTACCATATGTGTTGGACTTCCACAGGAGTGTAAGTGGGTTTATGGCCTTAGCACACCATAATAACCTTGCTGAAACACGTCAAAAGCAGAAAATCTGGTATGATTGACAAGTAAAGGCTTAGACATATGATGTGGGGCAAAAGGTCAAAGTTCTGATCCCAGATTGGCAAGAAAACTGTAAACAGACTAGGAGGGACTATTTAACAGCATTAGGCAGGTCAACAGTATTATCTATATCACAGAGCTTCCAGACAGGTAGAAGAAGCACACACTCTACAGTTTTAGGTCAGTAAGCTTAAGCAAGTCCTAGCAAGGACAGGAATTTTCTTTACTAAATGTAGGCCCAGTGTGAAATGGAGGTGAATTTCATAATGAATTCAAGAGGGAAGGCAAAAAAAATATTGTGGTAGAGGGATTTACCACTTCAATCTGTATCCATGAAGGGAGTTCAGAGGACAGTGGTTCTGTCAGATGACAGCTAAGTCCTGTCACTAATGTGCTCCAGACAAGCTGGGGCCGAGCTCAGCAGTAAAGCCTTGGGTGAGGCTTGACTCTTCAGAGGTACAATTAAAGAGGTGTGACAGTCATGTGAAAGGGAAGCACTGTGTAACTACACCTTGTGGGCTGCACCTAACATCTTAACTGTTTTTTAATTCTCATAGGTGTTCTGTAATGGCATTTAGAGCTGTTCGCTTTGCTGCAGCAACGTTATTTGGAATAGGGACTCAGAAAAGTGAATCTTAGTTTTTATATCAAGGTCAGAAAAAGGGAAAATGATGCATCAAAGATAAAAATAGTTTTACAAAAGAAAACAATCAAACAGCTCTCTCAGACCTTTTGGATGTTGAATAACCATTACAAGATTGTTCTTTATAATATCTCTAGACTTTTCCAATTTTCCTCATGGGACCACCAAAAGAAGAAATACATAATTAATACTAGGAGTCCCAGCACATCAGAACAACAAACTCTACATTTTTAGTGAATTCTTTTCATTCTTATTGACTTATCTTCACATATGTCAGTCTGCAGCTACCACAGTGATTGGGAATGACAGTGTGACCTCAGCTGCAATTAAGAGAGATGGAAATAGGAAAAAATTGAGGGTCCCACTCTTTCAAGTTGTAAAGCTAAACAACTCAGAAGCAGAGAAGAAAACTACCTCTGAACCCTTTGTGATGGCAGTGTGCAGTTCTGGTGAAATAAAGTATGCCCATTGCTTGAACCAAATTTGGTGACTACACACCCCTGATGTTACCATTCCTTCTCAGAAGAACAGTGCACAGCCACTGGGGCTCTCCCTTCCTGCAGATATTGCCACTTCAAGGAAAGATTTGGAGAACAAAGAATCATAGAATCATTTAGGTTGGAAAAGACCACTAATATCATAGAATCATGCAATGGTTTGGACCGGAAGCAGTCTTAAAGATCATCTAGTTCTAACTCCCTTGCTTTGGGCAGAGACACCCTTTACTTGACCTGGTTGCTTAGAGCCCCATCCAACCTGGCCTTAAATACTTCCAGAGATGGGCCAATTGGAACTTCTGTGGGTATGCTGTTCCAGCTCCTCACCATCCTCACATTAAAGAACTTCTTTCAAACATCTAAGCTAAACCTACTGACAGTTTGAAACCATTGCCGCTTGTCATGTCACTACATGCCCTTATAAAAGTCCTCTCCATCTTTTTTTGTAGGGTCCCTTCAGATACTGGAAGGCTGCAATTAGGTCATTTCAAAGCCTTCTTGTTTCCAGGCTGAACAATCTCAATTCTCTTAACCTTTCCTCATAGGAAAGGTGCTTTATCTCTCTAATTGACTTGATGCCCCTCCTTTGGGCTCTTTTCAACAAGTCTATGTCCTTACTATGCAGCATGTACCAGAGCTGGAGGCAGCACTGCAGGTGGAATCTCACCAGAGCTGAGCAGAAAGACAGAATCCCCTCCCTCACCCTGCTGGCTGTGCTGCTTTTGATGCAGCCATGACTCATGTGGCTTTCTGAGCTGTGAGTGGACATTATCAGGTCATGTCCACCCTCTCATCCACCAGCACCCCCAAGTCCTTCTTGGCAGAGCTGCTCTCAATCTGTTTGTCCAACAGCCTACATTGATACCAGCAGTATTGTAGTGGGGGACTGTGTCAAAGTTTATAGAAGTCCAGATAAATGGAATTGGTATCACTTGCCCACTGATATAGTCATCCCTTCGTAGAAGGCCACTAACCTGGTCAGGCAGGACTTGCCCTAGGTGAAGCCTTGCTGGCTGTCCCAAATCACCTCCCTGTCCTCCCTGTGCCTTAGCACAACTTCTAGGAAGATCTGTCCCATGACCTTTCCAGGCACAGAGGTGAGACTGATGGGTCAGTTGTTCTCAGGGTGCAGTGGTAATGACGGAACAGGCATAGGCAGGGAATATTCCTTGGGTTGGATCTCACTCATTGTCTCACATTCCATTCCTCACAGACTCCTGCTGTAGTGATGTGCCTTCTGGCTTGTAGTGAGATGGTGGTCAGTCTCATCCACTGCAAAAAAAGTGATAGCATGAGAGAAAAAGACCTTAAGCTGTGCCAGGGGATGTTTAGATAGGATACTAGGAAAAATTTGTTCACCGGAATAGTTGTCAAACATTGGAACAAGCTGCCCAGTGAAGTGGTTAGTAACCATCTCTGGAGGTATTTAATAGACTTGTAAATGTGGCACTTAGGGACATGGTTTAGTGGTGGACTTGGCAGTTTTAGGTTAACAGTGATCTTAGAGGTCTTCTCCAACATAAATGAGTCTTTGATTCACATACCACACTTGCAACCTCTGCAAGTGATTCCTGTAACCCAGGCAAAATATGAATGCCCCGTGACTCATTTTGATTTTCTGTTCTGTCAGTGTCCATGGGCTAGAAGTGCTCATTTAGTCCTAAATGTTCTTCATGGGTGCTGCACAAGCCAACAACCCAAAGTGTTGTAGAGGTTGTGATCTATCTTGCTTCATTGTCTGGCCTTGTAATGATTTTTGATAGGCTAAGGAAGAGCTGACCTGCAACTACAACAAGTGGGCAGAGCATGAAAGGCTGTGGATAAAGATGTGAGAGGAGGGAGAATGGCCCTACTATAGATGTGGCAAGGAAATCAAAGCTGTCATCTTGAGAGATACACTTTTGCTGAAAACTGCGATCTTGAATTCAACTTTTAAAGAGATTTTCAGCATGTTTCAGACTCCTCATTACATGCTTTGTTCAGGCAGATAGGGGCCCAAAATCCTCCAGACCTCAGGGTTGCTTGGCAAGCTTGCTACTTCCCCAGTCCAGGGGAAGTAAGTTATAACTTAGAAGTAAGTTATAACTTAGGCAGTAATAACTTCTGCAGGGGACTGTCCTGGGATAACCACCTCAGCAGTAGCAGACTGGGTAGCAAAAAACTTGACAAGAAATCAAGTCTGAGGAAACACACAAATATCAAAAGGAAATCAAGTATTCCAGGACTTTTCCTTGGTGTGGGGCTTTTTTTTTTTGTTTTATTTTTTTTGTTTTGGTTTGTTTTTTTTTTTTTTTTTTTTTTTTTGTTTTGTTTTGTTTTTTTGTTTTTTTGTCTGGTTTTGTTTTGGTTTTCTTTTGTTTATTTTTGTTTTGTTTGTTTTTTTGGGTTTTTTAATTATTTTTTTGTTCTTTATTTGTAGGGCAGGATGACTCCATTTTTTTGAAGCTACCTCTAAGCATCAGAAAAGTAGGTTTAATATTATTTTTTGTGTGTGTGAAACATTCCCCCAGAGTGTATCTTGAAGAAGACATACTGTGCATTCAATTTCAGCACAATTTTAAGCATTCCAAGCCTAGTGTTTTGCAGCTTTGGCTTCTCCATAAATTGTACTGAACTTTCCCAGGTTTTCTGACTGCACTTTTAGAATGAGTTTTGGCCTCAGAAAAAGAGATTCATAGAAATACTGTCCCTTGTTTTTCAACTTTCCAGTGGGGCAGAAGGTCTTGCAATGCTGTTTACAAGGTCGTTTTGAAAGTCATCTCTTGTGCCTTTGAGACATCTGTGTTTGTGTTTCATACTAGCATTTTTACATTGAGAAACAATAAAAGATGTTGCTCTTTAGGAAAACACTTAGCATTTTTGATCTTTCCAAATAGGAAACTGGTACTTGGTCACAAATTGTCACATTCATGCTCTGAATTTGGTTTAATGCAATTTGTTTTAACTAATAGCTCATTCAGAAATGTTATCAGATTTTTGATATTCTGGTCAGTGTAAGGTCAGTTTCATCATTTATATCCAGAGAAAACCACCTTATAGAATCTGAGTTACAGCTGTGAGATAGCATGAGGATCAATCCTGCTCCTACAAATCCTATGTGGATATCAACTTCTGGTGATTTAAAAAAAAAAGAAGATATCTTTCATTCTTACAGAAAATCAGTTCATATATCCCCCAGTATTTCCCTGTTCCCAAGTTTTTGTTGAATAGTGGTCTTGCCTGCATCTTTAAATGGTATGGTATGGTATGTTGCCTTGATGCTATTTTCTTTAAAATGTAGAATCTGTAATTATAATCCCGTAAATTTATAGATATGCTTATAATTAGGTTTTATATACATTGATTTTGGTTTATAAGGTTTTTATGGCTAGGAATTTTAACTCTATATGCCTGCATGCTCTCTTATGTTATATACAAATGATAGCAGTTGTCATTTTATTTATAGTAAGATTTTCAGTCTACTCAATCTGTTGAGTTAGTAGAGTTTTCAGTCTGAATATTTACTGTACTTCAGAAAGACTTTACTTATGGTTGCAAACATGTGTCTTGGTTCAAAATTATCCAGTACCAGAAAAGGAGCTGTGGTGTAGAAAATGATAGTTAAATTTAAAGCCTGAGATATTGTCAGGAATCTCCTGCATATTTAAGATAGAATTCCACGTATAGAACAATGGGAGAGATCCCAGCTCTGCAAAAGTTACTGCTAGTGCTTTCAGTGAATCCAGGATTCCCTATCATGTCTTCCCTGAGGATAAACAGACTCACCTGGTCTTAAAGTCAAAGAATCTATTCTTATTCTTCAAATTAATAGGAGTGGGAGAGTGCATAGTCTCATTGTCTGAGGGCATAGCAAAGTACAAATAATATGAATTGTAGCTGTACCTCTTTTGAAAAATTATAAAATTTTAAAATATAAATAAGAACAAACATAACTTTTTATGTTCTTCAACCAACTAGAAAGACACATGGATATTTGGTATTTGGAAAAAAGAAATCTTTAAATCCAAAATCTATTTCTATATTAGTTTCCTGGAAATAGCCTGCTGGCACTCATACACCATTAAGAGGACCTTAGGTCAAAACAAATGAGAGAGAACTGTTTGCAATGTGTTGGTGATGTAAATAAATGTAAAAGATTCCTGTGTAGAATCTGTCATCTGGCAATTTTGTGACAAACCACAGGATTATTTTGGTTCAGGAACCTGTATTATCATATAGAAACTACTTTCCAACCTAAAAATAACATATTTTCAACTAAGGAATCAACATTTTATATTTGGGCACCATATACTGTCACACTGTGTGATATTGCTAATGATGTGCTATGCAAAGCTGATGAGATACTGGCTACTTGCAAAAATGTAAAGTGACATTCTATGCACCTACCTTCAGCAGGAAAAGTCCTTGTAACATATGTCATGTAGTAACAATGATACAGCCAACTGACACCAATTAAAAAGTCACAAATGGTTGCTTTTCTCTAATGTTCAAAGAGCTCAAGGAATTTAGATGTGTACATTAAGGATCAGATGCTTGGTTGCATATTCTACAAACTATGTTTTAAACAAATCAGCATACAGATGGCTGTGACAATAACTACCAGGAAAAAGTGAAGGGTGAACTGTCACAAAGTTTGACAGGCCATTGCATATTGAGAGTCTTTCCCTATTGCTCTTTGAATAGTCAGTCCCACAGTATTTCTATACTCTGTCTTGCAGGCAGGTGGAGGGTGGGTAAGTATTCTGATTAAGGCAAGGGACAGGAGATGCACAAAAACTGCAATAAATATTTTTATCCTTCTATAAGTACTTCCAGTTTGACCTTGGATAAACATGTAATCAGTCTGACTTGGTTATCTGCATCTGTAAAGCTTGGATACTACAACCTTCCAATCTAAAATTTTCTGCATGTTAGTGAGACACTGAGGTACCATGACAATTGAATTACTACCGTAGGCTGAATGGCTGAATGTAATTTTTTTAGCTAATTTTTCTGTTTGTTTTTTTTTTTTTTTTTTTTAAATGGTTTTTGAAGCAGCCTTAATTGCCAGAAACCTGTGCAGCAAATTAAAGAATCCTGAACTAGGGACACAAAACAGGAAGCAGAAACATTTGGGGACAAAAGGATTAATAAGTTTCCTGGAGAAGAAAAGAGGTATGAAATACACATCTGGTCTTATCCAGAAATACTGACAAAATAGGGAAAAATGGAAGAAAAAACAGCATGTGATAAAATATAAAGAAAAAAACAAAGAAGGAATAGACATGTTTTAAAAGTGCCAAGGTCACTTTCTGGAAGGCTGGAGAAATTTACTTGGGATAACTAATGACAGAACTCTCCTCTGCACTCAGGTAATCAGATAGGACTGCATCTATGGATAGAGTTATCTGTAAAATTAATGGAGAGAAACTATTCTCAACAGTTATGACACTGAGAAATTTTAATTCTCAAGGTATATGCTGGAGAACAAATGCCACTAATAGCCAAAGGAGCTCTGTATTCCTAGATGTGTTTAGCTGACATGTTTCTTAATCAACTATCCCCCAGAAGTACTTTTGGTGAAAGTAACTTTAAGTAATTAACATGAAGTTAATTAAAAAGTAGATTCAAATTAAATTAAAGGGAAAATATACAAAACTAGGACAGTCAGGTTCGGGATTTCAGAAGGATCTATTTTGATATGACAATTAAGTAGTAAAGTAAGTTTTGTTAAAAAACCTTGAATATAGTCAACCTGAGCTTAAGAACTTGAGGTTTGAAGCTTTTCCAAGTCAAAAGTGATAAACGTAACAGTAAGATGTGTCATAGGTAAAGAGAAGAGACCTTACAAAAAAAGGATTTATATGTGCATAACCCTCTCAGAACATGTATAAGCAGAGGCATATACATAATGGAAAAAAGTATGACAGCAAAGAAGGTAATGTTTTAAATCAAGCTGGGATGGATTTTGCTAGGAGATGTAAAGTGCCTGAAGTGTCTTAAAAGCAGGTTGGCTTTCATCCTACTGCTTCAACTAGAAGACTATTCAAGATTTCCTGCGACCAAGCAATTCAAAGCTTTTTTTTCTTTCCCTCACCAACTTGAAGACATTCAGGACCAATTTCACACTACTATTACTTGGAACAATATTTACTTTTGGTTTAACTCTCTCTTGCCCCTTTCTGACGTTCTCAGGAAAAGCAGGTCATCCCATCTGTTTTTCTTCTGCTTTTTTTTTTCTTTAGTATACACTGAATCACTGAATAATGGCAAAAGGAACTGTAGCCATTACAAAGGTGTACTATTATGAATAGTTTCCTATTGCTGGCTCTGACCCCTCACTTTGTAAATTTGCCTTTCCTTGTGTCCAAAACAGTGCTGATCTCATGGTCACCAACTAATACTCCTCCTACCAACCCTTCTTGAGTTGTTTCCCTTGGATGATTTCCCAAAATAAATACGCCTATCGATAAACCATTAGTAATACTAGGATGAAAGAAAAACTAGTTCAGATGAAATATTATGTTGATTAGTCCCAGCTGAGGAACTGGAAATAAGTTTACAGTTACTACATTTTTCTGGAAAATGGAAGGACATTCCTAACTCACTGCTCTACCAAGCAGTAAGACTTTTGTCCTTCTAAACATATTGCAGTAAAAAAAAAATCCTAAATAGTTTTCAGATAGAGTTAATAACTATAAAAGGCATTATATGATGTGTTGTGTGTAATTTGAATAGAAGACTCAAAATGTCTTCTCCCCTTGTGTGTTTCAGTTGATTCTTATTTTCTTTCCCTGATTAGATTTCTCTCCATATTCCTTAAATAAAGCAGTTTTATTTCTCCTTAAGTCTTTGATTTACTTTGAAAAATATAGAAAAGCTGTCCGTCAACTTTTCTTCATGTTTTTGTTTGTTTTGGTTGGTTTGTTTTGTTTTTCTAACAGAGAAAGGCTAATCCTACTGTTGATGCATCATCTCTGTTCATCTCCTTGAATTTATGGTTCAGTTTTAGCAGCAGTTTTGAAAAGACAATGGCATTTCCAGGTTTGAACCCTGATAAAAAGCATGACATGGAGGGACAAGGAATAAAATGCCTGGAAAATTAAGACTTATGGCAATGTAATGACCCAAGAAGAAAGCACTTCGACTACAGAGAATTCCCTACAGTAATTTTGGAAATCTCATTACAGACAGATCTTCTGTTACTTCAAGGATAGTTTCAAATACAATTTCCCTGCATTTCTATGTAATGATAAGAAGTTCTATCTGCTGCTTAAGGCCCAACTCTTGAACATCTGTAATTCAGAACATTGTGTAGAAAAAATAAAGAGTGTAGTATGCCAATTAAATCTCCCAGAAGACTGGATTACCACAGTTTTGTTTGATCATAGCCTTGTTTAGTATTTTGCAGGGTAATAAATAGCAGAGAGTTGTAATACGCCTGTGTCTTCAAGTTGGAGTGTTACAGTTTCACTTGGAAAGCCAATATTAGCTGTTTCATGTTCTTAGGGAAGAAGAAAAAGAATAAGGAAGACCCTTGTTCAAAATGGCTCAACAGCTGGCCTTTCCTTTTGAATGAAAATGAAGAGGAATAAAAGGAATCAAACCTAGACATTATAATCATACTCTCTGCTATATGATCCTTTCCTCAAACCTTGCTTCCTTTAGCAGCTGAAACTAGATGCCATACCTTAATTTTAGCTTTTTAGAGATGCGTGGTGTTACAAGTTTGATGACAGAAGAGCAGAGAATAAACATCCTTCTTGATGCAAAACAGTTAAGGAAAAAAATGGCTGGTGACTGACTGGTTTAAGCAATTTAAAATTGTCCTCACAGATGTTAAAAAAAATTATAGAGTAATTTTTCTGAAGCTGCTGGTGGGCACACGCTGCATCAGTAATTAAAAAAAAGCCAAACCCTATATAAAGGTTACCATTATGTATTTAATAGTATCTCTATTATTTTCTCATTATTCTGTTTTTTCTTTGAAAAGTATGTATTAATTTATCTATAAAAATGTTATTGCTCTTTTGAAAATATTTCTGCTGACTGGTCTGTTATTTCACAGGATTAATTCTGGGAAAGCTACCACCCTCTGATTGTTTCTCTTGGGTGCATATGTCACCTTTCCTTTAAGTTAATAATTTCATAACCGGTGATATGGCTGATTTGCTCATGAAAATAAAGGCACTCTGATCCTATATGTTATTTATCATTTGGTTTCACAAAGAGAGCACATTTTGATGTACAAATCCATTCTCAAACAAATCTGATTCTTTGCTAATCCATAGAATATTTTGATCTTTACTGGGTAATGAAGTCTTCATTTTTATGTGTAAAAAAAATCTCACGTATAATACAAACAACATTATATCTAAAACTGTGATACATCATCATACATGCAAAACCAAAGCCTTGGGTAAGACAGACTGGCAAGTTAGATGAACCACTTCAATTTTCCATCAATCAAATTATAGTTTATTGTTCAGCTGAACTACCTCAGGCAACACAAATCTAAAAACTGTCATTTTGGAAACATTACATTTTTTTTCTGTCACATTATAACCCAAGCCACAGCCATAAAAAAGAATGTCATACCATTACTGACTGTAATATTCCTTAATTTTAGAACAGCTAATTCATCTGCAATATATACAGCGTTCCTAGGATTTGGAGCTCATAGCAGTGTTCAGTTACAGTAATCTTATCAAATCCCATTAGAACATGTATTATTTTTTAAATAATGGAGATTTTTACAAATTCAATTAAGAATAGAATGGTTGTTTATAACTGCATTTTAATGCCTACATTAGAAATAAGGTTTACATTTCAGAATCATCTAATATTTCAATTATTTGGTTACTATGAACCCTAAATTGTTGGGGATTTAATTCAAAATTAGATTTCTATGGCATATACTTAATGAAATAATGTGGTGTCCTTTTTCTATTTCTTTACAGCAATGAGTGTCATCACTCTAAGGCTCAGAAGTTAAAAATTAATCCAATAAATGTTACAGGTCTGTTTGTAACCTAAATGCGCCTATGTCCTTTTTGCTATTTTGGCTATGGAATTCCCCTACCATTGAAAATCAGAAATGTAATGCTTGTACATTTAAAATGTTCTGTTTGCCACTTACCCTAAATTTCTAAATGATAACTTTATGGTGTTCCTTTATTTATCCACATTGAAGTGCATATACGAGTTAATGGAGGAGTAAAGGGTGAGAATTACAATGAGAGGTTATATTTCTTCCCTGCTTAAAATATGTAGCATTGAGAGTGTGAAAAGAAAGAGAGTTGCTAACAAAAGTATTCTTCCCTCACCATCTATATGCCCAAAAATATAATCATGTTACCCTAGGAAATAATAAACTTAATTAGGACACCGCTCTTTAAATAATATGTGATGAAATTTAAAGACAACTGAAATGTTGTGAGAACATACACTTCACTGCAAAGATATATATCATGAGGACACCTGTCGCCCCCTTAATTGACTACCTGCTAAAAGAAAAACCTGCTAAAAGAGCAGATTTACTGTGTAGTGAGGCAATGAATTTAAGAGGTCTCTGCTGAATAAAAAACTAGTTCCATTGGTTGAGCTAGGCCATGTTCTTGAGCAAGTTCAGACATATTAACTGAGCTTTTATGTGTTTTTATGCACCATTTATTTTTGAAAAATCAGGAATTTTCACTGCAACAATTACTTATGCACCAAAGTAATAAAATTCCATTGGCTGATAGTCACCAAATCTATGCTAAGCATATTCCAGCAAGTATTATTGTACACAGTTTGTATGTACATGCAAAAAGATGATGGAAATCAGTGCAAGACTACTAAGTGTAAAGAGTTTAATCATAGTGTTTGCATTTCCTTTTGATTTTGCCTTTCTTTTAATCGAATTGGGTTATTTCACGTAAGGTGTAAATTTTCCTAAGGAATATATCTCTGCTCTTGTGACTCTTAAAATTGCTGGTTATATTCATGGATCCAGTTACTTTTCTATTAGTCTAGTACACTGCCAAAGGTAGAGAGTAAACAAGAATCAGATCCCTACAGAGCTTTCTTTAGAGGATCACACTAAGGCTCTCAAATGCACCAGAATTTTTTGGGAACCAGAAATACCAGTCCTAAATTTTCAGGGCATGTTACAATTTAAGCCACCTCATTCCCTATTCATTGAAAAGTGTCACACTGGTGAGTATCTTAAGAAGCAGTTAGAGAGGGTAGGCATCAGATCTTTTCTAACTAAAAAACCTGTAACTTCTAGTTTTATGTTTGTTCTGTAACAACAATTTTTCTATTTTATACTATTTTGTTTCTTCTCCAAAAAAAATATTTTTCTTTGAGCTGAAGGAGGTCTAATTACTTTTCTGTCTCAGATGTGAATTTTCCAGATCCAAACGAACCCTGAGAACATGTAATCTTTATTCACAAGGTATGTAAAAAATAAGCAGAAAGAGAGCATCATAAAACTAGTTGCAACAAAAAAATTTGACTGACCCGTCTAAAACTCCAAAAGATGGGTTAAAGTTGCTTCCTCTCAAGTGAAAACAAAGTTTTGTGACTCATTCCACTGACTCATGAATATATGTATATTTTCACTATGTCTATAAAAATTCTTGTTTTATCCTGTTTTACAGGAAGCTGGACTTTCTTACTGTGTTACTAGTTTCTGGCAGTGTAAGCACCCAAACCTTTGGCATATTCAGCCTTGCAATAAAATTCAGGGTGTTTCCTAGATACGGTATAATTAACTTCAAATGCTATGTTACAATTATGTTAGGGTGTGACTTAGACAAAATAAAACACTTCTAAGTGAATACTGATGTGCAGTTCTAAATGCACCCTTTTTTTGTCCATGGGTACTATAAATACTTTAGAATATGATAGCACGAAATCAAAGCAGTTTATGTCCCTTAAATTCTGGATTTTAATTTTACAACATGAGATATCTTGGTGGTATCTTTTTTTTTCCTTTGATTTTATTTTTAGCTAATTTAAACTCTTGCTGTTTAAGCTATAAGTACAGCCTAGCAAGTTATAACCACATTTTGCCTAGTTGCATTTCAGATTATGCATTAGGATTTGTTCAATCTTTGTAGTTGTGTTGGTTTTGCATGGGCTGGTGTGAGAAGCTGCTAGAAAGCTTCCACCATGTCAGGCACAGCCAATCTGTGATGGCTCTGAAGATGGACATGCTGCTGGCCAAAGCTGGGCCAATTAGAGATGATGGCAACACCTCTGATAACATGTATCAGAAGAAGTCAAAACAAAGATGGTTGGGCAGTTTGAATTCCAGCCAGAGAAAAAAATGAGGTGAGAACATGTGAGGGAAACGACATGGAGACACCAAGGTCAGTGGAGAAGGAGGGGAAGGAGGGGCTCCAGGTGCTAGAGCCGAGATTCCTCTGCAGGATGTGGTGAGACCATGGTGAAGCAGCTGTGCCCCTGCAGCCCATGGGGATCCACGGGGGATGCAGAGATCCACCCACAGCCCATGGGGATCCATGGGGGATGCAGAGATCCACCCACAGCCCATGGGGATCCACGGGGGATGCAGAGATCCACCTACAGCCCATGGGGATCCACGGGGGATGCAGAGATCCACCTACAGCCCATGGGGATCCACAGGGGATGCAGAGATCCACCTACAGCCCATGGGGATCCACGGGGGATGCAGAGATCCACCTACAGCCCATGGGGGAGGTGCCCATGCACCTGGATCACAGCCCATGGGGGAGGTGCCCATGCCCGAGCGGGTGGATGCCTGGAGGAGGCTGTGATCCAGTGGGAGACCCAGTAGAGAGAGAGGGCCCTTGCTTCCAGCATGGAGCAGCCTGTCCTTGGAGGACTGCACCCCATGGAAGAGTGACCCACGTCACAGCAGGTTTGAGAGGACTGTGTGCCCATGGGAGGGACTCACACTGCAGTAGTTTTGGCAGGACTGCTGCTTGTGAGGTTTGGAGCCATGCTGGAGAAGTTCACAGAGAACTGTCTCCCATGGGAGGGACTCCACAGTCTCACAGGGGAAGGACCCTTTCTGTCAGCAGCAGAAGAAAACCTTGGATGATGGACTGACCAGAACCCCCATGCCTGTCTCCTTATGATGTTGATGGTAAGGAGGGAGGGGTTGGGGGAAGAAAATGTGTTCTAAGGGCTTATTTTACTTCTCATTATCCTCCTCTGATTTTGTTCTTAATAAGCTTACTTTGTACTTCTAAGCTGAGCCTGTTTTGCTCTTGGAGTGTTTTCTCCTGTTTGTTAACTCATGAACCCTTTGTTTAAATTTTTCTCTCTTCTGCCCAGCTGTAGCAGGGGAGGGTGAGCGAGTGGTTTTTGTGGGTGCCTGGCATTTGGCCAGGGTCAAACCATGACTGTAACTAGGAATAAAGCTTAACAAAATTAACATGGAAGCTCTCTAGTAGGCATTATAAGTGTTTGCACATACCTGTTTCATATCCTTTATAAATGCTATCAGCCAGTACATTTACATGGATATGTACATAGATGGATACGTGGATATGCAAACCTTCTAGTTTGCAAGTACAGCTTCTAAAGTAATTTTTCTCGTTTCAGTCATGCCAGTGAAAGAACCTCTAAAATGTGCCATGAGCTTTACAGTACTTTTCTTTAGAAAGCATATTCAATCAACCTATTTTTCTTTTCTTCCAACAAGTTGTCACCTGGCTGCTTCCAGGTAAGTTTATTTTTGCCCATTAGTTTGTATGGCTGTCAGGATGTGATGCAAAGTGCCCAGCTTTCAGTGCCATCTCAGCCCCGAGACCTTCCCCGCTGCCCTCACTTCTGAGCACTCCATGAGCAGGAGAAGAAAGACAGACACGGGTGTCTCTCTACCCTGTAGCCATGTTTTGAAGGGGCAGCAGCAGGGCTCAGTTATTGACTTCCATTCACTCATCCAGACCATAGTGTACCCAACAGAGCTCCCTCAAAGGGGAAGGGCTTTGTCCTAAAGCAATGGCCCTTTGTCATCATCCACTGACACACTACACCAAGAGTCACATCTCAGCTATGTCCTCTGCAATCTGCTTTCTAGAGAACTAATATTTTATACTTTTCTCTTATTCCTTTGTTAACCACCTTATATTAGGAAAAGTACAAGCAGTAGGAAACACAGATGTACCTACTGAAATGGGCAAAAATTAGAGTTCAGGCATTTTCAAGATAAAGAGTGTTTAGTAATAATAGTCCAGAAAAAAAATGAACTAAAATGAAAATGTGGATGTATCTTTAATAAGAACTTGTGGACAGGTTGCATTTTTGATCCTGTTGTAATGACATGATCTCAGACTCTCCCTTCAATTTATAAATAGTGAAAAAAAATCAATAAATAGGAATCCATTCATTTTTTCATTACGCCAATGTGTTGGTAGAGAAATATGGCAGATCCCCAGGTATTCAAATGCTGCCTACAGCTTGCCCCTCTCTGAGATCCTTTTTCACCTTTGTCACATTTTAAAATGCTTTCAAAGGTGACGATCAAATGAGGAGACAGTAAGGTTTTTAACAAGGCAGTCATTTTAAACTATCAAAGTTCTTTTCATTCTCTACAGATATGTATCAAGTAAGACTGGATTTGTAAATTCAGGCCATGGCATTAAAGTCAAAAAGAAACCAAAAAAGAATTGCTTGTGACATTATTATTTTGGACTGATTGGTTCATTGGACAATGTTCTAAAAAAATTTTACAAGTTTGAGTCCAAACAGATCTTTTAGAGAACAGACTTACAACTTTACAGACACAAGTTAATCAAAGCAACACTTTCTCTTAGGTTGGTGAGCAGAGGAGGCATATAGGGAAAAGGAAAGAGAGAAAAAGTTTCTTTAAACAAGTGCATGCAAAGAACTAGAAAGTACTTTGATACTACTTTTTCCCCGAATAAAAATGTGGTCTCTTTTATGGAGGATGAAGCTGTAACTCAGTATCTCTGTGCTTCTGAGCGTGTTAATCCTATACAAATGATGAGTATGGAGCAGTACCAAGGATGAAATATTACAACTCTTTCATTTAAGACATGGAACACTATTTTTTTACATGTGACATGAATGAAAAAATGATATGAAATACCAAAGAATATAAAAACTAGAAGCCAGAAAATGAGCGGTAGACTTTGAAAATACATCATATTGTGGGAAAATGACCCAAATGTTCTAGTTTTTATGAGGGTGCTTGCTCCCCTTCTGACCTTTTTTCCAGATTTGTATTTGGAACTAGAAGGATATATTTCCCCTTTTGGAAATCTCTTTAAGAAGGCCTGTGGACAACATGTGTTGGATCAAATGTTTCAGAACTTTAAGGTCTTTCAAAGCTTTTTTTTTTTTTTTTTTTTTTTTTTTTTTTTNATGTTATTGCAGTTCTTTTCATTATTACTTATTTTGATGATGGTTAGTTGAACTTTACAGGAAAAATGTGAACCTGCTCGAAGATCATTGGTTAAAAAATCTGAACCAAACTGAAGCACATATTTCTCATAGTATTTCTTTGTTTCTGTTTTAGAAACTCAGAAGCACAAGTGGTGTGTGATTTTTTCTGTGTGTACGTGTGTCTTTGTATGCTTTTGTGTCTTATACATAAAGACAGTATTTGAGTATGATATAATTAGCCTGAAGCTGACACACACTTCTATGTCATGGTCACTAGGCAGAATGTGACTATCCCAAAGACACAGAAGCTCTTTCTGGATATAAAATTAAATTTTTATATTCTTAGTTTATTTATAATTTTCTACTATTCTTGCCCACACTGTGGTGTTTTATATATATATATACAGCAAATGCAAAGTAAAAAATATCAACAATGTAAATATATATTGTATGTACTTCATGATTTCTGAAATTTTGAAATATATTTCCCACATAGTTCCACTTATTACAGACTGCTCCCTTAGAACTTTAGTGTCTCTATCTTTTTCTTTTATATATATATATATGTATGCATATAATGTGGTCTCATATAATGTGGTATCAGATTCACTGGCAAAGATCTGTATTCACTAAAGATGACAGAGTCAAACTATACCAATGAGACCATTGTTATATATATAGCTACTGAGGCAATCAACAGAATTAAATAACTGAGATAGAACAGTAATGTTAAAAAAAGTCAAATAAATAAATTTATTGTTAAAAGAGTAATCAACAGTTCTTGATATTTCATGGTGGTAAGGAAAGAAGCAAGCAGTGTATTTGCATGCAAAAAAAATTAAATAATGGTAAAAACATTCTTATTAGAAGAATAGTATTTGAACAGTTTACTCAGTGAGGTTGAGGAAGCCCCTGTAATGGCTATTTTTAAAGAACATTAGACAAATGTCTGCCAGTAACACTGTGTAACTGATCCCATACAGAGCAGGGGTGTCGATGAGATGATCTCTTAAGGTCCCTTCCAACACATCTCCATGAAGTTCTTATTGAAAAAGCCCAACACAAATATTCATCAGACTTTTTTTCTGTTCACATAGTTGGTTACTTTATGATTCTGTGAAAAAGCAATGAACTGGAAGGAACTGACAGCAAATGTTTTAATTTGGCAGTTTAGGGAAAAAAAAGATCTTTGCACTTATTTTGATGTCTGTTACTGGCAAAAAACACAAATGAAAAGCTGCCAAAATGTCTTTGAGACAAATTCAGCCAAGTAATTCTCTTTCAATATGAGACATATGATTAGGTCTACAGCCAATCTCTGAACTCTTTACTTGTATCTTTCACATTACCACTTTGAAAATCTGTTTTGATATAGTATACACAGAGACAGACAGGCAGATATGCACACCCACTTTCTTTAAGCAGTCAAACTGAGAAAAATATGACTAAAATTTCATTATGCTGGTGCATAAAGATGCAAAGTTACAGTTAGCATCGTTAAGGAAAGCCAGAATAAAGACAATGGTCATATCTATTTTTTAGGTCTATTAAACTACTTCTGGTTGATAGTTAAAACTGTACTCATACAGAATTATCTGACTGCCATTACTGGAAGCACCATTACATGACACCTCTGAAGTCAGGAACTGCACATCAACTGGTCACAAAAAAGTTGAAAAATACCAGCCTCTGTTTTGGTTTTTCTTCAGAAACAGGGTAGACAAAGCCTTGTCAACTCCAGCTACAGGGTGACTTCAAAGACTTTATTTCCAACTCTTGTGTGAGTGTTGGAGACTAGAGTCAACCTCATAGGCATTTTGCACTCTTCAGAATGGAAAGGCTGGGATTCCTCATCACCTTACTTGCATCAGATGAAAGAAAAGCTTCTATTCAATGCACATTCCTAATAGCCAGGAAAATATAACCATAGCCACTGGCTGCAATTCTCTGCAACAGTCAGACAGATGGACTTCCAGCTCACTTCCATTAAGTCGAGGACATTCAAACACTGGTGAGATAAGACTTGAGTGCCACATTGGGTGATACCCAGATGTATTGAAATTCCAAACATAAAACCAATGCCAAAAATTCCCTAACCTTTTAGTTCTCTTTTCCAAGTAAAGAAATCTCTAAGCTTTGCTTAGAGAAGAGGTTTTGAAAAATTATGGCTCTTTCAAGGCTCTGTCATTAAGAAGTATGATGTCACAGGTGGTGGCTGGAAAACAGGTATTTACAGCTACTTTTTTTTCCTAAGACTTAAAGTTGTCAGGAAATTATCCAAATTACTTAAAGTATTACAATAATGCCTTAATCACTTGCACTCCTTTTCTTCCTACCATCATTATCATCAGCAAAACCAAAGCAAGCATAACTCAGTTTTCTCCTGAGAATCTCACAAAACTGTTTCAACACTTATTTAATCTATATATTCCAATCATATTTTATTGCTTCTTCAGATTCTCCTTTTAACATCTTTTACCTAACTTGTTTTCAAAATTGTAACTTTATGCATTTAATTTGCCTTTGATTATCTTCCAGCTTTGATTAATACCTTCACATTCAAGAGTCTTTGAACAGATATTTAGGCCAGCAGTTGCTTTAACTCCTGAATTTCAAGTGTGAACTTACTTGGCATCGTAATGTATTAGCATTTAAGAAATGCAATGAAATAAGAAGCAGCCTTATTATTTGAACTACTAATAACTGCGAGGTCATCTGTTAATCCTTTCTTATTTTAAAAAAGTGAGTGAAATTGTATTTAAAATATAGCAGTACCAAGTGTGCTCTTATGAGGCAGGATGCTAACTGATACAGTTCAGTAAGGTTGTAAACAACTGTTACGCTGCACACCAGAAGATCTGAAATCTCCTCAGAATCCCTTTCTTCTGCAAGCCATGCCAGGAACAATAAGAATTAAGTGTGCTGAAACTTAATAGTTTGGAACTGCTCTGGCGTGGGCGTAAGGCAAAACCAAGAGGTTTTTGACAAATTCAGGACAAGTAGTTTGCATACAAATGAACAATTTGTTCTTGAAAATGTTCTTTCCATCTTGTTTTACTATTAAGCGCAGTCAGGAACAATTGTTGGTATAAATTTTGATGATTATCATGAAAACTTTGGCAGTGAAAACCAGTGAGAACTTACTGTGGGAGGATGTCAGCCCTTCCAACTTTCTGGTCAACATCCGGTAGCAATTGAAAAAAATAACCCCAAAAAATTAACTCCCAGACTTTTTACCCTACATATGGTGAAGGACAGGATTTTTAGGATCTCACACTGCATAGTCTTAATCATATTACTAGTACTCAGCCCTATGTAGTAGAACTTGTATACTCAAAATTTTAGGAAGCTCTACCATTAGGTAGAGCAAACAAAAAATTTTAGGATGGTTCTTCAACACATGACTTTTCAGTGCTTCTAGCAATTTCAGATATTTTAGAATACCCTTTGTATTCCAATTACAAATACCCTTTGTATTCCAAATACCCTTTCCCTTGCACAGGAAATGACTTTTTTTATCTGGCCGCAATTTCATCTCCACTTATACTAGATTTTTGCACTATCAGATACTAACTTATTTTGTTCAATATCAATATGCCATTGCATTACTGCTGAGCTGGTCAAAGGATACAGTATAGCATTTATATAATCTTTCTTCTCTTATAGGGGTTTCAAGTCACTTGTAGGAGGAAAAACGACACCTGATCCAACAAAAGGTTGCTGGTACAAACATAGTAATGACATAGTAATGATCGTGTACCAAATGAGTGCTTTGCATCATGTGGCTGTGGCATTTCCAGTCCTAGATCAAGAGCTCTGTAGCAAGATTTACTGTTTTGTCAAGCCATGGCCTGAGGGTTTTAAGCAGCTTGATTAGAAGATTCATACTGTCACATACTAGGATCTGTTGAGTGCAATGAAAGGTTAGTATTTCACACAATGATTTGCAAACCTTCAGCTGAAATCCAGTAGCTTTTGGTTTTTTTTTTTGGTTTTTTTTTTTTTTTGGGTTTTTTTTTCCTCTTGTGGGAGATGGATTGTGTGTATTTTTCCTCCAAGTTTCACTAGGTCATTTGCAATTGATACCACAGCAACTTCTGGTCAACATGTGATACATCCTTTTTTAAGAAAACAACAACATAATAGCTCATACTAAACTTGTTCCTAGTATGTCTAGAGTAAGAGTACTAAATATTTATGTTCAAGGTAAAATTTTAGTGAAATCAGAATTATAAATAAGGGCAGATCTCTGAATGCTTCATATAAAGAAAATTGAAACTAGAAGCTGTAGTCAGATATTTCACCCCTTTACAAATGGTGTAGTTCTGCTCCAAGATAAAAGTGGATCTTGGAAAAGGATATTCAAGTAAGAAAAATATCTTGATTCAGTCAGGTCCAGATAAAAGAAAGGTTGTTTTTAAATTAAAAATGCAAGCTGTCTTTCAGGACTCACTCTTGTCCAGCACTGAATATTCCCTCAGTCCTGTTTGCTGTTAGATGCTACAGATTCCTACAGAAGTTACAGAGAAATGATGCTAAAATCATTAATGTATATTAAAAAATTAGGAGATTTTACCTCTGTGGTATTATTACTATTTATTTTTTAAATTTTCTCCATTTTTGGTAAGATATTTAGGTGAAGTATCAGAACTGTAACTGTCAATAAACACTTTTTATTCTGCCCCTCCCCCCCCATTTCTTCCAAAAAGTAGTTTTTCTGCATAAAAATCTCTCCCATTTGACATGGGAAGTGTGACTGCTATCAAGTGGCAGGGAATCAAATGATTTCCCTCCTTATCTATTCTCGATCTTCTCTTTCCATTTGCTTTATTTACACTGTAAGAGATGCTAGATATTTTTGGAGACAAATTTTTGGAGATGCAATACAAAAATTAATGCTTTGACTAGATGCATTATTTAGCAATATTTGTTTGACTTAGCAGTTATTAACAGTTTTTGACTTAGCAATTATTAACAGTTTTATCAAGTATACTATTATGGCCATGTCTAATTATGCAGTTAGACATTCAAAAGCAGATCCCCACTCTAAAACGTTATTTGGTATTTTTTTTTCTCTAAGTGAACATCTTCATTAAAAAATTATAAGGTTTTTCACCATGTTTCAAAGATCTACAGAGGTAGGCATGCAAATCTTAGGGCTGAGAGATATCACCAAATACAAACCAAATAACCTTCACAGATAAAGCCTTAAACTAAACAGTGGTGCAAATCAGAAGCCAACACAGTCTTTAAATAGTCACATGAAGCAGTCTGACTGTCTAATAAGCTGCCTGGCTGGCCAAGAATACCACTAGAAAAAAAAAAATCACACTTCAAAGAACCAGGAGGGTGTCTTCAACAAGTCAGAAATTGGTTTTTGACCTTTCTGACTCATGTAAGCTTTCAGGATTCCCACCTGTGGTTTCTTTTCTAAATGATTTGATGATAAAAAGATAATATTTTTTCTTCTTTTGAATTGAAGAAACTCCTCCCTTTTTGTATTGGCTATAATACTGCTGAAGCCAGCTCTCTCTAGTATTGCCCTTTCAGGCATAGAAATAAGATCTGTCTCTGCTACATTTCTCTGCATTGCATTTCCTACAATATTAACAGCCTGAGTAGTAGAAATCTTCATTGTAATTGCACATCAATAGGTACTGCAGAACACTGTAAAACAGTAAACCAGTTTAAGATTTGGGATTTTTTTGGGGGTTGGATAAATTCAGCATGAGTGATAGTTTGTTTTTTAAAGCAATAAGGCATGACGTTTAAAATGCAGCATTGACTGAAGATATTTTCAAAAGACAAGTTAAAGTTTGGAGACTGCCACTTTCAACAGCTGGGACAGAGGCCTGATTTTTGAAAGTGCTGTCAGTCATGACTCTTTTAAATGGGTACCACCAATCTGAATAAAAAAATCACAAATATCTGGCCAGAGTCAAAATCTTGGATTTAGCTCATTTAGGAGTTAATTTTTGCTTTAATGCAAAATGCCAATAAAAGCAAAAATCTGGAATAACCATCATTGTACCCTGTTTTTAATTATATGGAACATGCTAACTGCGTCTTCAAAAAGTACTAAGGTATTCTAAGCAAAGCCTATGTGGTGCTCAGGTCAGAGGATCTGCATATGCTTAAGATGCTTAACACTTCACAAAACGAAACATCTGGAAGTGTCCTGCTGTAGAAATAGATTAAAACATAAATTGGAAAGAAAATGCAAGTAATAAGAAACACCAGAACTTAGACTCATTTGGAACAAAATGACTGAACAAAAGATTGGAATCCATAACTGAGATAAAACTAGCGGGTGACTTGTTAAAACCCCCTACAGGATGCTAAGCAATTTTTTTTTCACAATCCTTCATTTTTATTGAGAACAAGATAACCTTCTCCCTCAATTTGTGATCTCCCTGCAAATAATCAAGAAGATTACAACTTCTTTCTTTTTTTAACTTTCATCCTGCTGAGAAACTCTGAAACACTTTCAGCGGGTCGTCCAGACAGTACTAGTCATTATGTATAAGAAGAAGCGCTGTCGAAGTAGTATGTATGAGAAATGAAAAACAATTTTGATGGTAGGAGCTTAAAAATCATACAGAATATTGCTGAAAGTGCAATACAAAGTAGTGCTGAGAAAATTTGTGAAGCTGTAGAAACAGAGAAAAAACTCAGCAGTTGATTCCAGGAAGAGCTTTGTGCTTTTTCTTTCTAAAATAGCTGCACTGCTTAACAATGTAAATAATGTTTTCCTGAACTGTAAAGCTCTGTTTTGTCTTGAATTTTTGTAATACTTTCCTAAAAAACTGCTGTCTCCTTCTACCTGTGATATCTAAGTGTACCTATGGGGAAAGTTTCTTTTGCTAGGACTCCCCACTTAATTTTCTGTGGTGCAACAACACCTGTAGGTCTGCTCTGCTTCATTTTTCTCCTTTTCCTCCCAGACTCAGATTTCTAACTAAGAGCTTCAACATATCCTGCCCCTCTTATCTTTTGGTGTACTGGGCATGCTAATTGTCATGAGTCTGAAAGGCATTGGTGGGATATCAGTTCATCCCCATGTTTTTACTGTGGCTTGAACATTCACAAGGATCATTCTAGCTGCAAGGATTTTCAGGGGGGAATTTACTGGTTTGCTGGGACACAAATGCAATGAAAATCTAATTTAAGTTTGAAAAATGTAAGATGAAGAAGACAGATTTCATAGCCAGATCCTTTTTAACCTCTATTTTGCAGCATTTTATTTATATTTTGTAGGTGCTTTAGAAGAAATTATGTTTGTTACCTAGATAATTCATATGCAAAAACTTCAATTTTTTAAAAGAAAAATCAAATACTTTTCTAAACTGCAGGGATCAACTTCTATGTTAACTATTACTAAGAAAATGCTTAGGTGAGGATGGAAAAACTTTAAATTGAATATGGCTCCAGAATATTTTAGATATTTAAAATGCCCTATTCAGTGTTTATGACTGTGGCATACTACAGCAAAAGTAACTTCAGTGTATTGTGAATAAGCCCAAATACAGCTCCCAGTGTAGTTCACAGAAAAACTCCCACTTACATTACTGAGAGCAGAAGCAGGCAGCCTTAAATTAGTAATAGCTGAAGTGTCATTAGATTTATCTTCTGCAGCCTAGGACCACTTCTACGTGCCATGATTCATTGCAGGTTCCAATGTAAATTATGAATCCAGGAGAAACTGGTAGTTATACATTGCAAGTTGCAATGACTGGAATTTGTTCTTTTAAATATGGACATCAGGTTAACAGTAAAAATACTGCTTCAATTCCCATCTCCTTGCACTTTTTTTATCAGCATCCAGTATTGTTCCTCCATTGAAACAGAAATTTCTCCTGTCTCTAACCTATGCACTCTAATAACCTAAAATTCAAAAATTAGATTCTTCTTTCCTCAGCCTTCCCCTGTGCTCATTTGGTGAGTTTTGTTACCAAAGTGTTGAATTCAACCCTAGAGCTGGCCAAGTGCAGTGCAGACTGAAGTGATTTCCATGTTGCTTGTTCCATGACTCACTGTGACAATAATGAAGCGTGGGTTGGTATGGTTTTCAGAGAGCTGACCTTGCATCAAAATCTGTTCTCATTAAGCAAAATTCCCAATGAAATTCAAAGCACAATTAATGACCACAGAATTTTGCCAAAAGCAGTAACCACTAAACTAAATGAGACAGTGTTGATTATGCACATAAACAGCCACCCTGGAAAGCTTGTCTATTGTCTAAAACAATGCATTTCTAAGATTATTTATGTTAGGATACTGATCAGAACTGGAATCTTATTATGCTAGATCCTAGGTAATCACAAATTACAGGATTGCAGTGTGATTTGCTGTAAGATTCAATAAGTAACAAACCACAAAAAAGGGTCTCAGGTCTGAGGGAATTTTGTGCATATCCAGTTTATTCATTATCTAGCAATATTTATAGTCTTTAAAATTTTGTCTCTAGTAATTGAAGGATAGCTTGAAATTTAAAATAGATATCTCAGTTCTGGCAATTAAATTAAAAGGTTTGCCATGTGAAAGCTGTTGATACTGAAAGCATATTTATTTTATTAAGGAAAACATTAACTTTTTATTTGATGCCAAAGTAGGGCATACAGCACATTTCAGTGGGTTACACTTTTGCACCAAAGTCTTTAGCAAAACTAGAAAATCTTGCACAAAACATTCAACTGTTAGTTGTAAATTACTGAAATGTGCACAGAGATTACAGATTTGGTATCTCAAAAGACATACTACTGAAGGAACCATAAAGCAGGAGAACAGGTGTTCCAACTTGGAAAGAAAGATTTAACTCTTATCATTTATAAAAAGTGCAAAAGCCACTTCTGAGTCTCAATCTGTTACCTCTTCTACTCTCTAGTTTGCATATATACCTATTTGCTCATTTTAAACGTCATTTCTGTCATAACCCAAAACCAGAAACTTGAAGTGGAAATGTTTTACTGGCTATATAAGAGAAGCGGTTAAATTCTCTGAGTTCAAAATGCCATTTCATGCACAAAGTAATCTGAAAAATGCTATTTAAGAAACTACATTCCTGCAGATGCAGAAAACTTACAGTTCAGTCCCAAGATGAAGTCCACACCAATGAGAGAAACAGACAACCAAGCTGCCAGTAAGAAATACAACACTTGAGTGATACTCATCACAACATCAGGTTACACAAAAGGATCTTTGATCAGAGGACTAATGGTAAAAATTATAGCTTCCCTTTAAATGCTATGGGCCAGCAGATCTGACCTTTGCTATATGTAGCGAGCTCTGTATTGTTGGAATCTTAAATTCTTTACCAACACAATGAGCTAGACTGAAATACTGTAACAGGCCTTGAGCTTTCCTTCTAAAGCATGCACATGCTATGCCTGCACTGACTGCCTGCCATCACTCTGTCCAGTGGTGGTGAATATACATTACACATTACATTTTTTAAAATATGTAGCACTCCAGTATTTTACTCAACAGCACTGTACACATAAAAGGCCAGACAACAAATTGGAGTTTCTCCCAGGAAATATTAGCTTCACACCTTCCTTTTTTTCTCTCCAGGTGTTTTTTATCTTTTTGTCAGTGAATATGATAATTTTTTTGGAGCATGAGGTACTTTAAATTCATCTCTCCTTTCTTTGGGTTCTATAGTCAAGGAGCAAGAATTTGGGGAATTTTTATGGGGACAAAGAAACATCCAAAGGAATTACTTTTTCAAAGGTTTCACTTAGTGAATGACTATTGCAAATGCCTGTCTAACAAAAATATTGCAGTCTATGAATCTGGTTTTCTTTATAAATTTGGAACTTAAATATATTTTCAATTTATTTTATTTTATTTTTTATGAAAGCTACTGAGATATTGTTTTGTTTTTCCTTTCTCAGAAAAGGACACTTTTTAAACTGTTTTAGAGTAAATTTTCAAAACAGTTAATGGGAGGTACATATATTAACCCAAACGACAAAGTTTAATATAGCTTCATCAAGATGATGTGCATAAGGAAGCAAAGTATAGAAAAAATACCTTGTAAGTTCTACCTTTCCCTGCTACCTTAAGCACCATTTTGGAAATGTAGCTCAGAACAGTCTTTCAAAGGATGGAAACACCTTATTCCATGTTTTCACCCATAATAAAAGAATATAGTTATGAAGCTTCTCAAAAATAGCAAACAAGTAATGATGCATGGTTGCCTTTGCTTGCCACAGGTTGCTGTTCTACATGAACAGAGCATCATCTTCTTCCCTAAGTGAACGCTGCATTACAACAGACCATTTCCTGCATGATCAATTATCCCATTATAGTGTAAAAACAAAATTAAAGTAAATCCAAACAGTATTAGGGTTTTGTGTATTTTTATAGAAAACAAAGCTGATACAGCTTTCTCAGCTGAAATTGTAGCTAATACTTGTACAGTATAATATTGTTTACAACAGGTTCAGCCATTGCATTACACTTGCTTTTCAATGGATTAGCTAAATGACCATCAACAAATTAAGTTTTTTTAAGTCAGTCCTTTAACTCGTTTAGAAAGGACTGGAACAAGTCCCAGGATTTTTTTCTATAATAGTACGTTTTTAACATAGAAGCCAACTATAAATTGTAAAAACACACACTGTGGACTGTACTGACATTCTTGCTAGGTCTGTGGTTATGGAAGTGGTAGGAAGGGGATGCATATAAAAAGAAGAGACTGAAGGTATTTTCTGCATGCCTGATCATTTCCTGCATTGCCTAATTCGGTGACACTCTTAAGTTCTCTCCAGAGGACTTTGTTGAAATACTTGAAAACCTACGGATAGCAAAAGTGAGTCTTGAAGCATTTTTAGCACTTGTTGACTGAGCATTTTTTCAGTACTTCTGAGATAAATTACTTTCAATAACACACAGTTAAACAGGAGAATTATAAGGTAAATGCTCAATTTTTGCAGTTATTAATTCTGGAAGAGGTTCATCCAGAGGTTTTCTCTTTCTTGAGGAAATGATTATGTAGGACCACCTTTTCTTCAGCAAATATCAGTGAAGGAAAAGGTTTCATGTCCAACTCTGGAGAAGAAGGGCCAACTTAGCTCTTGCACATACTACTGTAAATCTGGAGACAGTCCAACCAAACCAAAGTGAAGAGCAGCTGATGGTAGCTGTGCCAAGGCCAAAGTTTTTCATGGAAGCATACATGCAGCACCACCACAAATAAAACAGTATAATGCAGCAAGTAGGTTAAACACTACCTTAGAGTTTTTGCTTTGGACATTACGTGCAGTGAAATCAAACCCCCAGCTGATGCAAAAGATCTGTGTGATTTTGCAATAGTGTTTATCTATTTGCTTAAGGAATTCTTTCACACAGCCTCTAGAAAAGCGAGTTAATACTTAATTCATATCTCACACGGTATCTTCAGCTAAAATGCTTACTGCTTGAGTATTCCTGCTTCATTTTGCATAAACTGACATCATATACTGAAAGAGAAAGAGGGCCAATGTGCTTCTCAGAAACCAAGTAGTCATGAGACTTCACCTGGCACTACAGATATGCACATGCACACACATGTACACACATGCACACACATACACACCCACACGTACGCACACACATACACACACACGCATGCAAAAAATAGGAAAAAACGACTCAGCAATTGCAAGGGTCGCAATTTACCATGGAAGCCTCTACTTAATATTCCGCTTGATCTGCCAAGTTTATAGCCTGGCAAATCTGAATACAAATGTCGATGCAAATGAGGATTCATTATTCTTACATCGTCTTTGTGTTGAAGCTTAATGTAACTTGGTTCCTGTGGTTGCTCAGGGAATGTAGATTGCAAGACAGGAGGAAAAAAAAGCCTCGACAAAACCCAGAGAAGCAAATAGGGAAAAGAAAAGTAACAGAAATGGAAATAAATGGAAAAAAAATATGCTAAGGTTTCAGACTAGCAAAACATCAAACCAGTGCATTACATTCTCCCCCTATTTTCTTATATAAAGTACATTTGCTTACCATTATCAGCATAGAAGGAGTTAACTAACCAAGACCATTCTCCACAGAGTCAAAACATAACAATCCTCCTTTTACTGATTATACAATATTGTGCCCATTGTAAAGTCAGTGCCCCATTTATCTGAAAATTTTAACATTCTTTCATAATTATAGAGCTCATCGGCTGGTAGAACCTGTACATTTAGATCTGTGAGAAGATTATAAATGAATTTAAAACCACCCCACCATTTCTGCTTCTTTCATTATAAATTACTGCTGAATAATTCAAAAACACGTTAAGAAAACTACAGTACGATTAATAAACTATACAATGAAAATCACAATAGTTTAAATCATACATTTATTGTCCCATTTATAGCCCATCACAAGCGAGGGTTGAAAAGTACCAAATTAGAGAAAACATGAAATGCTGCAAAATTATAATTAGATCCTCGGTGCCACACAGTACATTGTTCTGATGAATCTTTTGTACGGCTAGCTTATGCTTACATATAAATACCTTCTCAGTAAATAAAAATGTACTGTAGGCTTGACTTTTAGAGAAGCTGTAAAGCTTAGCATATGCGATGATCCCAAAGTCAATGCTGTAAGGCTTGCTTCTTCATCCATAAATAAAGCACATTTGCATCCATTCAGTCAAATTAGCTCCATATAAAAAGGTGGTTATAATTAGCTCCTCTTTCAGGTCCACGGTTAAAACTCAAGCGTGCCTGCCGTCTTGATTAAATCCACCATCGTCTTCCAATAGCTAGTGCTAATTCTTCCAAGGAAATATTCAGTTGAGGTGTTATTTTATTCTGCACTGCTGTTAGTTGTCTAATTTACGCCAAGTCCCTGCAGTGCTTTCCTTAAGCCATCCTCTTTGTCTTGCCTTTGAAATTTACCAAATCTTACAAGAAATCAATACTTAATTGATTATTCACTTTTCTGCAGCTTCAAACAGCAAGCACGCATAAGATCCTGGAGTAGTCACCCGATTTCCAATGCAGGAGGTTGCTTGGTGGCAGGGATCTGCAAGTATCCAACAGCAGGCATTCCACAGAGCTGTGCAGTGGCGTATAGTGCCAGCATCCAATAAAGAAAACGAAGATACTCTAACGAAGCAGGAAAAGTTCCCATGTGAGACAGATCCATATCAATGCTTTAAATAAAAAGCGGAGGCACTGGCTTTCAGATAGAAGAGCACCATTCTCTTTGCAGCTATCCCTCTGTTCTTTCCTTACCCTTTTCTTCCTATGGCACTGGAGTGGAATATCCAAAGTGCCACCGAACTCACAGAACTCCACGTCGGAACAGGGATGAGGCTCGTGCTGTACCTCTGACATAGAATAAGGATGGCAAGCACGTAACATTACGAAATGTAGGACAAATTCAGGCGAGAGAGAGAGAGGGAGAGCAAGAGACAGATGGCGGATCTGGCTGGGAGCCAAAGCCAGTGAAATGAATTACATTGCTGAATAACTGTACAACCATTGATTCTGCCACTTGTTGCTGCATGGCAAAAAAGGGCCCTGACGTTGGCAGGAATCTCCTTGCGTGTCACGCATGCCGCAGATAACTTTTCACACGTAACTCGCTGCACCAACAGCGACACGCTACGTGTGTGTGTGTGAGTGTGTGAGTGTGTGAGTAAGTGCGTGTGAGTGCGTGTGCATGAGGGACAAAAGGAGAGAGAGCCAGAGTGCGTGTGGGGGGTGTGTGGGTATGTGCCTGTGTGCGTGGTGTGTGTGCCTGTGTGCGCGCGCGCGCGTGGAGGGGAAAACAATCACTGCAATCCAGCCATTTTGTTTAATGAAGAATGGAAGGCTGGCATTCAGAGACGTGGTTATGTGCCGCATATTAATGTGTGCTCTGTAGACATCCTCCCCCTTTTTAGATGAGTGGCACAGGAATGAAGCCCTCTATAGAGCAGCCACTGTGGGAGCAGGAGCTCACAAGGTAACATATCATCGCCGAACCTACGGACGTGGCACCCGCCACTCTGCAGAAGAACAAGTTGCTGTCGGATGAGGAGGAAAACCTGGTCCCATGGTTATGATGTTTGGGTGCTTTCGAAAAGATAGCCAGAGTCGAAGCAGATTGTTCAATAAATGCTTCGTACCCAGGATGAAGGGAGACATTATGGGATGCCCAGGGGGCTTTGGAAATCAAATACAATGTTTGAGTAGCACAATTTGAGGTACATTATAAAAAAGCAATTTGAATTGCCAATGAGGCGACACATATCTGCATGCTAATTAGACCTGTGTCAAGCTTAGTCTGCCGGGTTGTGTTGATGGCTAGGAATGCGCTTGTAACTCTGCTGAGAGATTGTTTCTGCATAAATTATCAGCTTTGTCCTACTGATCATTTTCTGCAAACAAACATGAAATGTAAGATCAAAAGGCAATTCTGAAATTAAAATTATTGATTGATAAAGCCTAGATTTCAGAATCTAATTAGAGGAGGCACAAACAAAAGCTGATATTATTACAGATTGTGCCTGAGCTAGCAGCCAGATTGTGCAAGGCTTGTAATTTATCTTTGTTTATGCAGCCAGGATATTAAAAATGTAATTAAAATGGTAAAATGATCTGATCAGAAATAGCCACCTAGTGGCAAGTATATTATTTTAAATGGATTATAAAAACATTGATCTGTGCAAATAAAAGGTTTTTTTCATGACAAACATAGCAGCTCATTGAAATTTGCTGAGCAATTTGTCTTTTGCTAATAAGTTGTCTTTTGTGTTTTGTTCCATAGATAAGCAGCATCATTTATAACCCTCATTTGCACACTAATAAACATTCTGTTATTACAGGTGGTGTTGGGAACATCTTTCATAAATTATGGCATATGAAAATGGAAGAAAACAATAAACGTTTTTCTAGACACGCACTATATACATTCTGTAAAATTAGAATATTCATCTGACAGCAACAGCAGAAGTTGCTTATTAAATCACTCTATTGCTCTGTTTAAACTATGAAATGGTAGAAACATTGTCAATATGTAATTCAGCTTCTTGCCTATTTTGGCTACTTAAAAATGCTATACAAAACGCAGAGGGCCTAATTTACTAAGTTTGTGCAGATTCAATTACTAAATTTCATGGCTATAAAGAGGTCTTTGTGACTTACACATTTTTAACCTCATTTAGTACCTTTCTAGAGTTGCCAAGTGGATTAAGCTTTAAAAGAACAGACTGTTTAATTGCACATGGTATAGAAATGAGTTTTGAAATTTCTCTGCAGTTGTGAGCTATGGACAGTGAAATGGCCAAAGGAAGTTCTGTCATATGTTAGTGAAGCTAGATTACAAAAAAACCCCAGACTATAAACAGTTTTTCAAGAAAATATATTCAGAAGCTTGTAAGTTCATGAGCAGGGCTTAAGTCATGTATTTCTTCTTGTTTCAGATTTCCACATGAAACCACTATGGAAATGCTCAATTCCTTTTAAAGAAATTCACAATGTAGGGTCCTGTCAGCAGCTCTGGGGTCTTTTGTTAGGTGCACTTAAAATGCCAGATTAAATATTAATATGTGGTTAGAGTTGTGCTATTTTGCAAGCCCTGAAACCCTATTAGTAAATCATGATCTGGTGACTGATGCAAGAAATTTCAAGGCACCAAGACTGCAGATTGCCCATCAATCTGATGGATCACTAATTTTTACTAAATCAGGCCCTTGGACTTTTAGCTGTAAGCAGATGTATGTTTCATTGTGACGGGAAAAGCAGTCCAAATAACAGAGCAATTTTCTGCACTGAATGTGTATCGTAACAGGCAGAGTTGTTTTGCATAATCAGTAAGTTATTTGAATACAAGTGTTCATTTAACTGGCTGTGCATGACTGATGCTGTTTTTGAAAAAAAAAAAAAACCAAAAAACCCACATTTTGAGCTAGAAGAGAAAGTTGCATTATTTCCATAGAGTAGTACCAGGATTTGAAAACAGTGTAGTAGAGCTCCAGAAGGATGCTGAAGAGGAATGCCCAGGGAAAAGCAGCCACATATTCTCACCCATCCCAAGGAGCTTTATCCCTTCAACAGCCTTCATCAGCTACTGACAGTAAGTCATACATGCAGGGATGAGCAATCACCAGGAAGGATCCTGAAGGATCAGGCAAAGAAAAATGTAGCCCAGAAGAAGGGGTGGGAAACAATTTGAGTAAAAATACTGGAAATACTATTAGATTATAAACTACTGATGTAGAGATGACATACTGCACACTTATATACATAGCTGAGTTGCAGCCTTCCTAACCTCTTTAGAAAAAAGGAACCACCTCTAAACCCAAATCACACTATTGGCAGTCTTTATGTCATACAGATCAATCTTGACTTCTAGTTTCTTATAATATGGATTTAAGCAACTGGCTTAGGTATTTAATAATTATGAAGAGTTTCATGTGTGCAGATATTAGCGTTGCATATGTTGCCTTCCAATTCATATCTGTCTTTTGCTTTTGTATCTTCTCTCTCTCTCACTTTTTAGCAGTCTGCTTACACTCATATGGAACTCAGCATAAGAAAGACACCTCTCCATATCTTCTCTGCCACTGCTGCTTGATAGACACTGAGTAGTACAGGTCTGAAAGACATCTGTACTACTCAGTACAGTAGACATCAGCAAGTCTTGCTTGTATCTGTATCTTTCTCAGCTCACCCTCTTTAAACACATATACACACTGCTTAAAAGAAATCCCAATCCTAATCTGAACTCAAACACAATTAATAAATTCAAGTTTA
Organism: Peucedramus taeniatus; assembly: GCA_013400575.1. NCBI lineage: Eukaryota > Metazoa > Chordata > Aves > Passeriformes > Fringillidae > Peucedramus > Peucedramus taeniatus. Next base: position 57,210 of record WBNO01023815.1, read on the forward strand.
ATTTTGCAGATGAAGTCTACAATTATAAATCTTTACAATCAATATATTGAAATCACAACACATAGTATATGGTTCTGAAAAATAAATACAGTGTACAATAATTCAAGGCCTTCCCAAGCTGATGGATAAGCTAAGAAAGTAGTGTTATTTTTGCTCTGGTGGCCTATTTTTACTATTTTCAAATACTAAAGAATTTCTTTTATTTAAAGAAAGCTATCCAAATCAATAGGCCTTCTGGTATTGACATTGTGAAGTAATATGCAGCAACACCAACCATCCTGAAACATTCCAGTGGGCTTTTAATGTGAGTGAGAGTCTGCTGGGAGCAGCCTCCCTGACTGAGGCACATGGAGGGTGTTCTAATTTCCACTAAGCCCTGATCAATGGGAATTTATTACCACTTAGACAAATAGAAAGCCAGACTGTGCAAAACTGAACTGCCTAGAATGTACAGCCCACATAAGAAAGATACGTAAACATTAAAAGTAAAGCAAAATAGTAAAACAATACGTGGATGTCTTTTTAGACCTCGTTTTCCACAAAGCCAATGCTTTGCTACTACATCCTGTGAAAATACAAATGCTGACAGAAAAAAGCTTACACGTACTTAATGGCATTCCAGAGTAATGTACGTATCATTGTTTCTGAACTGTAGTTCTTATTGTGCTCTGTGTCGTGCTCATATGTTTACCAAATGTCAGAAGCCTCCTTTACAGGCTATTAATACTATTGTGGTCCCTCCAACATGCACACAAATACACCCACTCCCCTCACCACACACACTTTCTCACTGTCCGTCAATATGTTGCAAAGTCTGTGTTTCATTACCATATCATATGGAGTATTGATTCCTGTTCCAAGCTAAATAATGTTGTTTTTTAAAAGATCCTTTACCCTTTAAGTGGGGCCTGCTAACCGAACCACAGACTGGTAACAAAGATGTATTATAGTATTTGATATCCTATATACTTTGGCAAATGCCAAAACCAGTAACTTAGGCAGAAATTTCAATGCTTAATTCAAGTTTTACAAACAGGAAAATTGTGCACAATATCCAGTTACATACATTCCATGTTAAAAAGGGAAACATTCCTAATAGACCTTTCAACATAATAAGATTCAGGCCTAAGCAGTAAAGAAAATGATTACCAGTTTTATTAGGCTTCAACTAGTTTCCATACCAGATCTAAAAAGTCACCTTGCACCTATATAAAGAGGATTATTTATGTATTTATCTGTACATGTGTCCTCATCAGCCACTGTATACAATCATTTCATGGCATTCAGATTCAGCACAAAAACATCAAGGCCTAAGTACAAATATTATTACTATAATGGGTTTTCATTTCTAGAGGTCATCAGGGGAAGGGATTAATTTTGCTTGCTTTATTGTACACACAGAACAGCACACAGGGTCATATTACAATGCCTTTATCTGGAAAATCACATTCAGCTGTAATGAGAAAGGCTCTTCTTAAAACAATTTTACAATTTTGGGTGTATTAGCTGTATTTTATTTCATTTCTATATTGCTTTCCTTTATGCACATTTATTTCAGATATCATTAATTGATTGTTAGTGATATTTACAATAATGATTTCAGGTCTCTTTTCAGTTTGTTGAGAACTCTTTTCTTTTCCTTTTTAAGACTCCTTTCATCAGTAATGATATGAAAACATTTTGTATCTCTAGGTTGCAACAGATTTTTTTAAAAAATTGTATAGAGAACTTAAGATCTGTTTACCTTGACAAAAGTACTCCAAATAGATTGTATTTCCTTACAGCTTCTACATATCATACAGAAAACAGTCTTTGGCCAATAATTTACAGACAAAACTTTATTTTCCCTTTGCTTCCTCAGAGAACACCTTATTGAGACGTATTATTTAAATGAGACAGCAGCATTCTCATCCATGCTGCATAAAACTGGTATTCTGCTACACAAGGAACTTCATTTTTGCTCACATCAGATGATGTTGTGAAGCAGGTTTTGTAAAGGCGAGGTCAGAGGTAGCAGGAAAACAAAACCAAAAGGTCATGTCATGCAATGTCCAGGTATACACAGATGTAAACAGTATCCATTTAATGCATATGGAATTAGCAGTCACATTTTAGCCAGGAACAGATGATATTTTTAGTCCATTTTCAACCAGTTTCAAAGCTCTCTGAGTGAAAGTCTGACAGAGCCAGGATGGGCTGCAGATTCCTAATAGGACAAGAGAAGATAAGAAAAAGAGAAAAAAAAATTAAATAAAATATGGAGAAAAGTGAGAAAGGGAAAATGTAATGCCTATAGCATTTCCTATATGTCACACAGAGATTACTCACTTGCACGAGCAAAACTTGTCCTTTTACTATGGTTGTTAAAACCTAGATTTTGCTCAAGTTAGAAAACTTATTTTCCCTTGGTTTCCTCAATAAGGATAACAGAGGTAGACTTTAGACTACTGGGAAAATAGATTGACCAACGTAAAGAAATTCCACTAATATTCCCAGTCTTAGCATTAATATTCTTTTGATTTATTTTGTCTTGGCAAAGGAGCTGAGAAGCAGCAGTATCTGGAGACCTCGTGATTTCAGAGGCCAAAACTGTCCATAAACCTTACAAAAGCACTGGAGAACTGCACAGAGCACATTATTGGCAAGAATATTGAACTGCACATTACTGGCAAGATAAACCACATGCTACCTTTCCCTAATGCACTCTCTTTCTGGCTTTGCAGATTAGCAAGGAACTTATTCTCCCAGACACTCTCATTTCGGAGCATCGAAGACAATCCTTGACACTTGAGGAATACAAGTGGAAGCATGCTGGCCACTGGAATCATGAGCACAACTGAAGGAACAATGCATCCTTTCCCATTCTAGCAAGGATGTCTCAGGGACTCAATTGACTCTTATGCATTGAGACTATTTCTCACTCTGGCAAGGCTCCATTAAACATGCAATATTTTATTGCCATAATATAGCCAAACAAAATTCTTATTGCTTTGTCAGACTCCACATTGTGTAAGAGGCACACAAACAAGCGCCTCAGGAGTATCTGCTTTCAGTCATAAGTATAGTTTATTCAGAACTTGCAGCCTAAATATTTGTCACTACCTTTTTTAGAAACTATGTATAATAGAAGTACAGTCTGTTGTAGACCAGCATAGGTTTCAGACTGTAAAGGCTTGGTATGTTCCTGAGCAAAATATGCATAGGAAGGAAAAGATGATAAATAATTGCATTCTACATTCACATAAAACAATGTTAAAGGCCCAAATTCTGTCTAAAATTGCAGGGATTAAATCCTGCCATTAAATTGTATGAGCCCATTGTAAAGAACCTCATGAAGTGTCCCTTGCTTCTCCAAATAGACATATGTAACATCAAGAGAAGAAACAAATACTGATACACTAGAAAGAATTAGCAAAAATAACTTTATTGCAGAATATATAATTTTCTTCACTGCAGTTTTATACACAATCATACTTGCTTGCATAGAGAGAACCTCTATATGACCCTTACCTTTCCTATTGCTTAAAAATTTCTTTGAAATTCAAGACAAGTTTCTGAATAAGTCAAAATCGAAAACATTTAAGATGCTAGTTGAACCAGAAAAAGAAATACAATTCCAAGAAGTGGAGTTAAGTCCAGAGTTTTTAGGGATTTTTAATATTTTTCTTCAAGTATATTGTTTTTCCAAACCAAAGGGATATGGGCCCAAATCTTCTGGGTATTCAAAAGTAACACTTCAAGTTTAAAAGGTCTGATCCCATTTGACCCTGGATCTTAGAGTACAACAGCACACTGGCACCGGTCCCCAGCCTCACAATGAGATCCCAAAAACCACCATGTTAAGTCACAGAAGATGGCTCCAGTGGGCTGGAGGTTACTGGTTCCCCAGCTGTTGATTCTTTTAAGCCAGGGCCTTACTCTCCCCTCTCCAGTTATTGTTCTTGGTGAGGTAGTGGAATTGTGTAGTTTCTTAACAAGGAATTCTACACTAATTTGGACTGGAAGGGACATTCTGATGAAGAATTTCTTATTATCAAAATGAGCCTCTGACCCGAACCATTCAAACATAGCCTCATGCAAGGAAGTCAATACAGTGCCAGGCTGTGAGAGCACAGGGAAACCCAGCACCCCAAACTTGCTGGTTTAGACATTGTGAGCACTTGGAAAGAGACACAAAGGCCAATTGACACAGTCCCACACTGTTATGACTTAACTCTTTTACCCTCCAGAACAAGGTGACTGCACTCAAAGTGCCTGTTCAAGATTTTCACTCGGTCATGCTAGCTCCTGATCTACAGGAATATGGCACATAAAAACTAGCTGGCACAGGCCCCAAGTTAGGCTGAGGAACATACTAATACTTGAACAGTAGAAAGAGCAGTATTCCAGAGCTAGGGAATGTTCCTAGTCTCTGTTTAATTTTAGGGTATACATTTAGATTGTAAGTCTTTCCATAATGAAAGCGAGCTTTGAACTAGGTCCTTAGAGGGCCAGTGACATTTGAAGGATTGGAGAGGGATACAATCAATTTAAATATGCATTTGCAAATTTACAAAATATTATAAACATGTAAGTTAGTGCATCTATCTTCATCAGGCTCTAAAGCTGTAAATACCAAATGTCATTTATAGATTAAATGATTTTCCTAAATCTAATTTTATATTAATACAAACCATTTGTCAATTCAACATGAAGGCTTCTATTTTAAACATTCAAAAGTCATGGCATGCAAATGTTAGGGTTATCCCAGTGATTCATTGCACAAAATGTAAATTAAGGTATAAACTGAACAGAAAAATTAGTTTGCCTAAGAGGTGTTGAAATAGATCTGTAACTGACCTGCTCACAGCATTTTCACTTCTGGTAAAAAGCCTTTCAAACCCCCAGTTTCAATAACCTGATCTGCAGATACAAAACCTTAGCTCACAGTAAACAGAAATTCAGCATGTGCAAGAGGTCTTTGACAGGTGAATTCATAAGGAAAAAAATCTGCTTTTTAAGAGGGAGATTTTCTTTTCGTGCTTACCTTCAGTAGTGATAGTTTCCAATGGTTAAACACTGTACCTTTATCTTCATTATCACTCAAAGAGCAATCTTTTCAAAAGATCTTCAAAGTAACTGGCAAAGATAACAAGTGTGTCAACAAGTATTTAAAGAATTCGAAGGAAAACATATAATCTATAGATAAAAAGAAAGTTTTTAAAAGTAGCAAACACATGGCTGATTGCATTTTCATAATGCCATAGGAGAGTAAGGTATCACAGAACGTAATATTATCCAAACAAATTTGAACACTTGTGTTTGATGCTACTGGTTTCAAATTAGAAATTTCATAATGTCATTAAGTCTTTCATAAAATCTGAAAATCTAAAAACATAATTGTTTAAGAGCACAGTTCTGCCAACCTTAGCCTTAGCTTGACTAAGGCAACCAAACTGTCAGGGAAAAGATAATGAAGAACACCTCTGTCTCTTCCCCTGAGGCCAGTGTAAATAGTCAACTCCATGGAGCTGAATCTTAAATTCAGGAACTTTCTTGACCACCAGGATTTTCCTTCTTCACTAGTCAGCATCAGCACTGCAAGAACTCACTTTTCTCAGAGTCCTGACTTCGAAACCAGCCTAGACTCTTTTTTTCCCCCCACTTTTAAAACAAAGCACCTTTTTAGGTACATATGACTACAGGCCAGTTACACACAAGGAGCAATGCCAGCAACATTCTCCCAAGACAGGATTAATCTCTTTTAGCATACAGTGGCAGAAGAGTTCTTCTATTACGGAAGCAGAATTCATATTTTCTCAATTTTGCTCAATTATGGCAGAAAAAGAAGACAATCTGGTTAAAAGTAAGGTGAAGACAGGATGGAAGGCAGAACAAACAGTAACCCTGATAAACATCCATGAGAGAGACTGTCTGAGCTAAGCCTTGACTTCAATACACTTGGAATTATGAAAAAATTATACATTTCTCAGCTTTATGTGTACATAGAAACATATTTTCATTTATAATTTTATTATTTGATTGCAGGTATCAAAGTGTCACTGAAATTTGGAGCTAAACATCTTTTGTTAGTTCTTACTGAGGCTGAAGTTTGATGAGATAATCGTGTCTACAGATAAATGGAATGAGCACTATTTTTCAAAATCAATGCATTTTGCATCCTTTTTAGTATTAGCATATTCCAACATTTGGAGTACTTACAGAGGGCTTAGATGTCAGTAATTCATGCATCCAAGACTTAGGAAATTCTATTTAATTTTTAAATATTAAGCAAAGTATATAACCAGATTTTCATGGCATAGATATTTATCCAGTGGGATCTCTCCACAGGTCAAAAATTGCAAAAATCCCTCAAACCAAAACATGAAATATAAAACCAAGAGACAGAGATGCATCTAAATATTTCTGCCTTGAAGAAGGAATGTGTTGTATCACATGCCCTCATATACGATCTATTCACTGCATATAAAAACACTTTGATTTAAAAAATATTCATATGAAATTATAAAGCATAAAAAATTTTATATACAACAGAAGATGCCAATATGAAATGAAGGTCTCAACCAGCACCTGCTTTAAAGAAATATATAAATAACTTTATATTTTCATTCATAAAAATCGGCACAGGAGATAATAAAATCTCATTAATGGACAATGCTTTGTGTTGCATCTCAAATGACTTTCACAGCAAGAAACTTGCCCTACTCCTATCCAAGAATATGTGGTAATATTAAGCAGAAGAAAGTATAAAATCAAATAATTTCTACCACATCATTACATAATTTATTCTCAGTTATGCATTGAGAAAGATTTTAAATATTCAATTAAGATGCAGGTGAATTTTTCCAAAGATTATTTCAGTTCTTATCACCTTTGGATGCCTGTTCAAAATGCTTACTGCTAAGGCATTAAATGTATCCTCCCATACTGTCACATTGACTGTAGGGTAAATGAGTCTACGATGATTTCTCCCTCCAAGGCTCAGAATATTAAATTAAAATCTAAAAGAAACAACAACATTGTTTTCATATAACCAGGGGCCTCTCCAAACATAAAATAAATTTGCATAGTTCCAGACTCACTGAGGAGGAAGTAAGTTGACTTATTCACATAAAAACTGCAGTGATGTTTTCTTATACTCTGTCAAGTTACAAATCTGAAAATTTGCCTGAAGCGAAATTGGATTTTATCTATCCATAGCATTAATATAAAACAAATCTACATAGCTTTTTATCGATATCACAGTCTGTTTGTCTTACTTCTAAACTTAAACAACATTATTCTGACAGCACATTGCAGATTTTTTGCTTCTTGCTTCATCTATTGCTTAAGTGCAATATATTCTGACTTCTTACCTTTTAAAGTGATACCTGCTTCCAATTAACAGCATTTCAACACAAAATTGCTCAAGAGTAACTAGACAGTGTTGATCCAATCCTTAAGTCATGACTTAAGTATGTATTTCAGTGTAGGGCTTTCACTTTTTTTTTCTGAGTAAAGACTGCAAAGTGTTTGGGGTTTGTTTGGAAATATTAATAGCTAGCAGTTCTCTTGTTCATTAGAAAATGCTTTCCATTTAAAGTTTAGTCCATAAATTATGTGAATCCTTCTCTACCATGGCCAATGAATTAGAACCATATTGTAACATTGCATCATCTATATAGCTGTAAAATAGATTTAATACAATCAAGAATAAATCATTGACAAATAAATTCAATAAACATGGTCTGAAGACTGAGTCTTGGCGGACATCACAGTCCATTTCAGCCAAGCCAGATTCCTTGCCCTGTACAACAAATCTGTGTGCTCTTCTTGTTAAACAGTCATGAATCTGAGCTAAGTGACTTATCCTCAAGAGCATCATAGCATTATCTCCTCTAATCAGCATTCTAGAGTCAATCAAATCAAATGCTTCTGCGAAAATTACAAAATACAGTGCCAATTCTTTGATTCTATCCAATGCCTGGTCACTGGAAATATTATTATTAAAGTGCCAGATGCCAAAAATTACTCCTGGCACACGCACGAAAAAATGAAAGTCAGAGATCTAA